>CM062807.1:8894956-9494956 GCA_031772625.1 Pinus tabuliformis | reverse complement strand
CAGCGTTGGGATAAATTAGTTTTGGAGGGGAAAATGGAGGCCAAATTCAAAAATTCCACTTGTTCTAGAAAGTAGACAGGTATACCTTTCCAACAAGCACACTTGGAGAAACTTTGGACACTCGGAAGACATCCAAAAGTCGCTGCAAAAGGTGCTACGCATAGAAAAATCAGCGTGGCGCATTGGAGGAATTTTGCTCAGTTTGACCAAAAATACTCTGTTTTTCGCCTAGTTTCTTGACAGTTTAACTTTTCTCCTTCTTAATATCAAACTCATGATGTAATTTAATGTAATTTGATGGATCTTGATGTAATTATTTTGAATTTTCACTCATAGAGGTAGATTCATCCATAAAAATGTAGTTTTCAACTGAATGAATCAGTGCCCTAGTTTGTAGAGGCAAGCTGTTCCACTGCCTACTTTATAGTTCTCAGTTTAGAATTTGTTGGAACAGCTCCTAAACTCATGAGCTTGACCCCTAGAGGCTAGGATGAGTTGTTGTTTGCCTATATCTTATGTTTTTTTAGTCATTAGCATGGTTGGACTTTTGAGAAAGCTTGGAGCTTCATTGTATACACATTTCAGCAGTTTGGCTAAGGAATAGACTAGGGTTTGCAGCACTTTATGGGATTCATGTGGCATCTTGCTTTGGTATTGTTTTTCCTCCTATAATTGTAAGTTTACATGTGTTTTATGTATGCCATCATCTCTCTTAGCTTCATCTTAACTAAATCAAACAAGGATAAAGGTAGAATCCATTGAAACTATAGTGCTCTACCTTGGGTTTGCTTAGTTATTTATGTTTTCAGCTATTTGAAGAGGATCCTTGAGAATTTCTTGCCCTCTTCAACTCCTCACCTGTCTAAAGCTCTCCATCTCAGTCAATTTGAAGTACCAAATCATTTGCCTATCTTGCCCCATAGAGATCTCTGCAAAACTGAGCCTCATTCCCCAAACCCAAATCTGCCTTTCCATGTGATGCAACAAAACATAATCAAATTTAAACAAAATCTTATGCACACATACCTAGCCTAAAATTAGTCATCACATCGTTCATCTCAAGCCTCATTAATCATATTTTGTTGAGATTGACAAGGAGAGATCCCTCGCCCAACTTGGTGGGGCTAGCTACCAGGTTAAGAGTGGTTTGATGTTATCCTAGATCTTACCTTTCTCATCCTGAGGTAAATTTAGGCACTAACACCTTACATGCCTAAGGTGTTCTTCCTTTGTTCAGTTGAAAATCAAAATATCATCTAAATAAACAATAAAAAACTTACCGACAGACTCATTCAAGACTTTCTTCATAAATCTTATGATGGTACTTGGTGCATTTGTCAGGCCAAATGACATGACCAACCATTCATATAGCCCACTATTGGTCTTGGAAGTTGTCTTCCATTCATCCCCTTCTCTCATTTGAAACTGATGGTAACTACTCTTCAAATCTTCAAATCAACCTTTGAAAAGTAGGTTGCCCCACTCAAACAGTCCATCATGCCATCCATGTGTGGGAATGGAAATTTGTACCTGATTATAATATTGTTGATTTCTATGGAATCTTTGTACATCCTCCATTCTCCATCTTTTTTTGGACTAAGTACTGCAGGGATAATGCATGGACTCAAGCTCTCCCTTATCAATCCTTTGTCTAATAACCCTTGAAATTGCTTCCTTATCTCCTCATTTTCCTTGGGTGTCATTTGGTAAGAAACTTAGTTCGGAAGGATTTCTCTTGGTATGAGGCAATGTGATAGCTGATAGTTCTCTTAGGTGGAAAATCATCTACTACAATATCACTAAAATCATGCAAAATCTGTTGAATCTCAACAGGTGAATCTATATTTTCAATGTGCAGAAGTATTAACTTTGGCTTGCAGACCACTGCATAACTGACCTCTTCTTCCTCCATTTGTTGTACAAATTCCTTTCCTCCCAACAAAAATGCTTTCGAGCTACTTGTCCCAACTGTAATTTCTTCCTTTATTGGCACAAGGGTATGCTTGATAACATCTTTTTCAAACATGTATGTATTACTCTCTCCATCATGCACCACTTTCCTATCAAACTGCTGGGGTAATCCCAAAAGAAGGTGGCAGACATCCATTGGCATGTTGTCACAAACTACCTTATCCAGATATCGTCCTATTTGGAACTCCACTTCGCTCCACTTCGCTTCGCTCACTCACCAACAATTGGTGACCTTTATGCAACCATTACACTTTATATGGTGCTGGATGCTTTAGCCATTTTAGTCAAAGTTTTTCCACCATTTTTTTGCAAATTAGATTGTCAATGTTCCCACTACCAACCACTACTTTGCAACATTTTCCTTTGGCCTTGCAAGTAGCCCTAAACAAGGCTTTTCTCTGCGCTGGTTCAATAATGTACTTGGCGTGTTTCAACATGAACTTATTCATCATTAAAGCTTATCCCGTCTCTGGTGCATTTTATGCCATAGATGCTCGTGCTTCTATTACTTCTGGCTAAGCTACATATGCATCTCTTTGTGCTCATTTCTCATTCTGATGACACTCAAAAAATTTGTGACCCAATTTCCCAGATTTGTAACACCGATAGACAGCCTCTCTATCGCTTCCTCTACATCTACCTCTCTAGTAAGGTCTTTCTCCTCTAGAGTCACCTTCTTTCTCTTGTTGTCCTTGCTGTCTTGGGTTACCTGCATCATTCTTTTGAGATGTAGCCTTTCCTCTTCCAACTGTCTTCCTTTTTCATCTAGAAAATCCAAGACCTTTGCTTGAATTCTACTTCCTTGTTATCTTCTCTTCTACCTTCAAGGCAAACGAGTATGCTTCTTCCATCATTCCAGGAGAAAACATGTTGATTTCATCTTGAATGTCTAGCTTCAAGCCATGGATATACCTTGCTTTCTTTTCCAGGGTTTCTTCTACAATACCTACCCTCAAATTCACCCTATAAATTTCCTTAGTATACTCTCTGACTGTAAGCAACCTTTGCTTGAGGTTATGCACTTTCCTATAGAGGGATAATTGATAGTCATTTGGCAGAAACTTCCCCTTCATCTTTTCTACCATCTTGTCCCAACTTTTCATCAATGGTTTCCCCTGCTTTCTCTTTTCAGCCTAAACATTCTTGCACCACAATGCAACATGGCCTTTCAACCTAGTTACAACAAATTTTCTCCACTTATCTTCTTCAACCTAATACTCAAAATATTGATCTAGTTTAGTAATCCAGTCCATCAAATTCTCGGCTACTGGACTACCATCATAGGCAGACAACTCAAGTTTTGGTCTCGAACTCTAGCTTAACACTGACCTCAACTATTTAACCTCTGGAGCTTCATCCATAGGCACTACTCTTTTTGTTGTAGCTTCTTCCTCTGATTCGTTGTCATCTCTAACCTTAGGGTCTTGTTTCCCGCTGTTATCCATGGCATGTAAATGAGCTTGAAGCCTCTGTATGTCCTCTTAGAGTTCTGCATTAGCTACGGGCCTTCCTCCGCGACCTCATGTTCTTCTTACTCGTGTTTCCATCTCCCTTTATCGTAGACAACACCACCAATATCAAATGCAACTATGTCACAAACATAGTTCTATCTCAGACTGGCTCTTATACCAAAAATTGATGGCAACAAGTAGCTTGGAAGGAAATCTAGTTGCAACATAGTGCAAAAATAAACTGGTTGTGGGTGCTGTGAAATATTTTCGTAGCGCCTTTTAAAAACCTGTAGGTGCTATGAAATAATTTCCTAATGCCTCCAAAAACTTTTTTTTTTTCGCTCTTGGAAACGTGAAGTGATTTGGTCCTCTACCAAAATGATCTCTCACTATCTTAACATTCCTCCCAAGCTTAGGGAATGACCTCCCTCATCTTAGATATCAAGGTTTATGCTCAAGCTCCCAACCACATAGGCATGGAAACGTTCAAGCCAAAGCCTTTGTCTCAACGCTAAAGTTCTCAGGTTCTCCACAATTTCCTACTCAAAGAACATTCTCCTCCTACCTCCCTCTACGTCCAACATCCCCTCATTGATTTAATGGGTCATCCTCCTTTAGAAAAACCATATCACATCCTGAAAAACAGAGACATTGCAAACCGATGGTGAGGGTCACAATAACAAGTACGCATAATGACCACAACTTAGAAATCAAACATCCACAAGCACATAATGCTATAGGCCTTGGGTCACATTCATTCTAGAATGAAATAAAATGTATATACAATTCAAACACATAGTTAACACACAAAGATAATAACACAAAGTTTTGGAATAAATATGCTACACATTTATTTTGCATGGATAAGTTCGAGGTAAGAGAAAAAGCTCTCCTCCTTCCCACTCGATGCTCCTTTTATGCACAATCTTTGGAACTGGTTCGCTTCCCCTTATCTCTAATTGGGGAAAGTAAAAAAGACACAACATAAATGACTCTTCATTTCCTAGACTCTACAAGTTATTCAAATTTTATATTTACATGATTCAAAATCTCATTAAAGGAAACAAAACTGACTTTTCCATCTCAATGATATAACCAAATACACCACGTTGTCAAGCCTCTTTCATTTCTTCATTACAAACTTGTCTAAAGCTACTACATCATCATCAAAATTAATTATATAAATATTTATTATTTTTATTATATTAAAATTTAATAAATACATAAATTTGTAAAAAATTATTATATTAGATTTTAATAATTCTAATAGAGTTTAGCTTAAATAACTAACGAGACATACTATATCAAGGCAACTCATGTTTAATCCTTTTAATTAAGTTCTATTATTCAAAATAATATTGAATAGAATTAAGTTTATTTCAGTTTAAATTTCACCTCAAAGCCTAGAAGGCAAGAGCAAGGAAGTTTTTGTAATTGTAACTCCTACTCTCCTTGTACTTCTTGGCATCGTATTATGTACCTCAGGGGAATAGCCTTTTCCACATTTTTTTGAAATATAATATAGCAACGGATGATGTTAAAAAAAAAAATATTGAATGGAGTTAAAAAGAAAAATTATTTCAATTTCATTACTTTTATAAATTTGTTAAATCTGTCGCAAGCTTTTCATTCTTACTATATTGTACTTACTAGTGTTAGATCTAAATGCATATGTAATTATTTTCAACCAATAATTATTCTAGTTCTATGTGTATATGATATTTTTTCCAACTAAAAATTATAATAGTATTTATATATATATATATATATATATATATATTTCATACCAAATCTCTTGAATACAATATATATTATATATATATATATATATATATATATATATATATATATATATATATATATATATATATATATATATTTTAAGGTTTTGCACTAAAAGAGGCTTGCAAATCGAGAGATTTGATCCCTCTCTATTCTTGATAGATTTAGGTTAAGATGGATCCAGGATGTTTTCTAACACAAAATTTGGTTGATAGAAACTCTCGATGGAGTTGTATGAGGCATATAAATTTTAGTGGCCTTCCATTGCATATGTACAATCACGATCATGATCATGGTGGTGGTAATCAAATTGAATATGTCTGCTTTCACAACTTTAAATTGAATTCACTTCTGCGGGATTTGAACAAGTGGTGTTGCATGAGAATCCCATAATGAAAATCCCTGAAGAATATCAACAAGGAATAAAGTTGTTGCAATTACATAACATCTGTTATATTTGTTATTATTAATGTATAAATATTGGCATGTTGGTTTGACACTCAATGTGTATGATCATGGAGTCTTGTATTAATCTTTTTAACATGTGTAATACTTTGGTATGTTAGTGTCCATGACAATAAACTTCTACTTTTATTACTAGGACCCAGCCTAGAATAATGAGGGGAATACAACCAAAATGATTAAAATGTGTTCGTCAAGGATCTCATGCATGACTATGTTATAAATGTTTTTTATTATGGTCCAAACTGCCACAAACTCATATACATGGTTATGTAACTTCCCATGAAATATTGGTTATGGCTGGAAATAACCACCTTGTTAACTTTCGGTTAGTTAATGATATTTGATGGAAATATCATTATAAAGACATGTGGATTATAAGGGTCCTTGGTTTATCAAGAAATAGATTTCATGTGCTTTCATCCTTTTTTGCACATTAAGTCTTGAATAAATTAGAAGATCTCTCTAATGGATATAAAAGGATTTCCTACATCAAACGTAATCATCGTGGTTGGAGGTAAGTTCCATTTTATTCAACATTAAATTTTATTTTACATTTGATATCAGAGTAATCTTTGGAATTCTTGTGTTGGATTTGAATGTTTTACTTTTTTTAATTTCTCTAAATTAAATTTTCTCTCTAAGATGGTCTTTTCCTTTGAGAGATTTGATAACAGAGCAAATTCACCATTGTTTTTCTTTGAAATATTGATCATTTAGAGAATGTAAGCCCATAGATTATGTTAATATATCTATGGCTTTAGAGAAAAAAAATGTAATTAATTATTATGATATACAAAAGACTACATGTATATGAATTTTAATATATACATATGAAGATATTTCATCATAATTTGAGTTATTTAATGATGAGATCGGGTGACAATTTAGTATCTAAAACATGATAATAGAAATGGAACTGGTAGGTATATCCATTTTCTAACAACATGTATCAATTGTACATATATTTGGTAGAATTATAATTGAAAATTATGAATTATGCATATATCAGAACTATAATTGATATTTAATAGATGCTAGAATGTTATTTGAACATGGTTTCAAGAAAAATAGATATTTGATTGCTTTTGGAAGTATCATGACAAACATGCAAACCTTATTTTAAGTTAATTCAAGAGCATGTGAAATGGTTTTAAGGTTTTACAGTTATGAATCATGATGCATTATATGCACATAAATGAACACCATGATATGCATTATTTTTGTGACAAGATCATTTAATTTTTATTTAAGCATGTTTATTTCATATCTTTTGATCTTGCATGATTAAAATCAATGCATTGACATTATGATTAGCTAATCCATACTAATTTTTAATTATTTTGATGCATTGAGCTCAAGATTGGTCAATACATTTTTTTTGTCCTTCAAGCTATTATATGCTTGTAACATTTAATTGACTCAGAGTAGCCGAAACATCTTAAGTCAATGATAAAGTATAAATCACATATTGGATGAAAATGATTATATTATTAAAATTACAATTAAATCATAAAAACAATATGTCTTGGTCCCACAATGGAGGAAATCATAATACATGAATTAAACAGAATATGATGATAAATTAGGAATAAAACTAGAGATCATTCTAAATGCCCATAAGTAATGGTAATCTCTATAGTTTTGTTTATAAAGTTATTAAACAAATAAATTGGTATATTATAATCTCGGTCCAAAATATGATTATGACGATGCATTGTTTTTCTTTTAATATTATTAATGTGGGTTGATAATCTAAATTGTGGTGATATATGAATCATAATTTTTTTTTTAATTTCTTTTTAGCTATTCCATCTACAATTATGTCTTATTGAATCATCTCATGTTCCAATGTTAACTAGTGATAACTTTGAGAATTGGAAGGAGAAAATTCTCCTTACATGAGGGTTCATGGACTTAGATTTTGGATTTTATGAGAATGAACTTCCCATCCCTATGGAATCTAGTACACCAACATAGAGGGTTCTATATGAGTGGTGGAAGTGATCTAATTTCTTAAGTTTAATTTTTATCAAGAACCATGTTAAAAAAGGTATTCAAGGTTCTACTTTAGATTATCTAAGGAAAAATAATTCATTATTGTTGTTGAACAACAGTGTGTGATTTCCAAAAAGGCACTAGCTAACACCCTAATGAAATAAATATCATCAATTGAACTCAACAGTGTTAAAAGATTATGTGAACACATTATGGAAATGAGAGATATAACCACTCAATTGAAAGTGTTAGAGGTCACATTCTCAAAGTCTTTCCTTTTCGAATTCATAGTCGATGCCATGCCCATAGAATATGGGAAATTTAACATTTCCTATAACACACATAAGGAGAAATGGTCAACTAATGAACTATTGACCATGTGCGTTCAAGTGGAAGACAATTTAAGCAATGAGAAACTAGAAAGTGTTGATTTAGTGACTCATGGAAAGGGACGTCCAGGAAAAGGCAAGGGTGCTCACTATAATAAAGAGCATAAGAAAGTGGTAACTGGTAAACTTGATAATAAAGATACTATCAAATGTTTTTATACAAGAAAAAAGGACACATCAAGAAAGAGTGTTTCAATTATAAAGCTTGGCTTAAAATGAAAGGTGAGATCATTTCTTTAGTATGTTATGAATATAATATGGTTGATATTGTTTAAAATTCTTGGTGGATTTACTTTGGTTTTCCAATCCATATATCCAATAAAATGTAGGGTTTAATCAACTAAAGGAAGCCAATAGAAGTGACTGCTTCATTTGTTTAGGAAACAATATGAGTGCACATGTAGAATCAATTTAGACCTTCAGGCTTATCATAAAATTTGGTTTTGTTTTAAATAATAAAAGCACATTTTATATTCCTTCATTCTTTAATAATCTTATTTTAGTCTCCAAGCCTGTTACCCATGGTTTTAGTTTCAATTTTATTAATTCTACTTTTAGTTTTATCAAGGTCTCAATTGTTTCTTGTACTGCAACACTTGTTGATGGTTTGTATAGAATCCATTTAAACCATGCTTTTGATTCCAATTTTTAACCTTGCATCAGAATGTTTGCATTAAGCGTGGTATTATGAATGAAAAAATACTCCATACTTTGGCATATGAGATTGGGACACATATCCATAAAAAGAAACAAAAGATTAATAAACGATGCAGTCCTTGATAATCTTGATTTCTCTGATTTTGTTGTTTTTGTGGACTGCATAAAGGGAAGGAAAACCACCAAAGATTGTAGGAGGAGTTCAGAAATATTAGAAATCATACATACTGATATATGTGGACCATTTTTTACTCTGAGTCTAAATGCTTCAAAACAATTCATCTCATTTGTAGATGATCACACACAATTTATGTATCTCTATCTGTTATTTGGGAAAAGTAAGGCACTAGATTCTTTTAAAACTTATAAGATATAGGTACAGAAACAAACTAGAAAAGCAATTAAAATTGGGATATCGGATTGAGGTGGAGAGTATTATGGAAGGTACATAGATACATGACAAAAAATATGTCCATTTGTGAACTTTCTTAATGAACAAGGCATTGTTGCTCAATACACGATGCCCAACTCAACACATCAAAATGGTGTATCTGTAAGGAGAAATCATAGACTAATAGACATGGTGAGGTGTATGATTTGTAACTCTACTCTCTTATCATCTATATGGAGGAAGGCTTTAAAACCGTTGTATATATATCCGAAATAGGGTTCCTACTAAGGTAGTGCTGAAAACTCCTTTTAAGTTATGAAATGGTTGGAAACCAAGTTTAGGACACATACACATATGGGGATGTTTTGTTGAGTTCAAGATATATAATCCATTAGAGAAAAAGCTAGACTTAGGGAAAACAAGTGGTTTTTTTTCATTTGTTATGTAGAAAGGTCCTAAGGGGTTCAAGTTTTATCATCATTCCCATACATCTAATATCGTTGAAGAAAGAAATGCAAGGTTTCTTGAGGATAATGACATTAGTGGGAGTGAGAAATCTCAAAATTTAAATTTTGAGGAAATGCAAGCTTAGTTATCATACCTACACATATGGATTGGTTAACTATACTTCAAGATAATCCATAAGATGTCATTATGTAAGGAAAAACAAACTAAAGAATTCCACCACATGAGGATCATGTTCTCAATGAACCTATTATTCAAATACCATAAAATGTGGATGAAGAGATAGGATTAAGAAGATCCTCAAGAATAAGGAAACCTGCAATTTATTTTGATTATGTTGTGTACCTACAAGAGTCTTACCAAGACATTGGAATTGAAGAAGATCCAATCTCATTGTCACAAGCCATGATCAATCGAAACTGCAAGTTCTAGTGTGATGTTATGTTAGCAGAGTTGGATTCAATGGCTATGAACCATGTTTGTGATATAGTTGAATTTCCTAAGGAATCCAAAGCCATTGGCAATAAATGGGTATACAAACCTAAAAATGACTCATTTGGAAATATAAAATAGTATAAAGCCATACTTGTGACTAAAGAATTCACTCAGAAATAAGGTATTGATTACCATGAGACCTTTTCTCCAGTTTGTATGAAGGACTCACTTTGGATAATCATGGAATTAGTAGCTCATTTTGATCTAGAGCTGCATCAAATGGATGTGAAATAAATTTTCTTAATGGGAATCTAGAGAAATAGGGATACATGAGTCAAAGTAAAGATTTTTATTTAGATAAATAAAAAATTTGGTCTGCAGAGTAAAAAAATCCATATATGGGCTTGAACAAGCTTCACATCAATGGTATTTTAAATTTCATAGTGTAATTTATTCATTCGGTTTTACAGAGAACATCATGGATCAATTTATATACTTGCTGATTGGAAAAAATGTCCTTCCTCAACATTAGGGGAGACCACCCAGTTGGGAACTTAAAGCATCTCCTGTTCTGTTGAATATGGTTGTTCCAACTGGTTATGGGTCAAGTTACCTTGTCATCTAAGACTAACCTAAAACTAATCTAATACTAATATAACCTAAACTAAGAGTTAATCTATCTACACCTAAAATACATCATGTTACATTCCTTTATATCGATATTTAAAGATGTACGTTAAAGGAATATATCAACACAAAGGTTTGATCGAATTAAGGCTAATCTGACTGCAATTAAATGATTTATTTGCCTCTTTAAGAGAGGATTTGGCATAGAACTAAATATACAAATGCAAGATTAATCTAAAACAAAAAAACCTATCTTGAATTGGAATGGGATAGCCCTTTGAGAGAAAGTTAACTAAAACAGGGGGAAGGACTGGTATAATTCATCATGCGATTTTGTATTAATTAAAGGAAGTAGTTCACATTAACTGATACAAGTAAAAGAAAAATAAGCCTACAAATGAATAATAAATAGTTATCAGTCACCACAGGAATACTTCAACAAATTAAGATTTATTTCGATCTCATTTTTCCCTGCAAAAATAGCTTTAAGAAAGTTTTAATAGTAAAATATCAATGACACAACAATAGTGCATAATATCGAAGAAACATAATATTGTTTAGAATAAATATCAGAACCAATAATGAAACTTTAACAGTGAGACAATAATCCTACATTCTGGTAATAGTAGACAAGAATAATAATTAATTAAAACCATGTCAAAATTTTACTCCCACGGTTCTGAGAGTAGCTCAGACCTATAATAAAACTGCTTGCAATAGTGCAAAGAAATTATAACAAAGCCAAAAACCCTATGTTTTCTCTATAATCAGCCTTTATGTACATAACAATAGTGCTATTACACAAATCGAACAACTACAAAGAATCCCCCTTTAGTGGATTGCAGCCTCTCCCCTCAGTTGCATCGAATTCAGCGGTATCTATACAAGACTTACCAAGTTCTATTCCCCTCGTATCTCTCAAGAAATGGAAATTTAATGAATTTGGAGGTTTTTCTTCTGTTGGATCGTAGGACAAATTTGGAAATCAGTGCAATGAAGTGCTATTCTTTAGCCGAAGAGTTCATTTATTGGGCACAGTGATGGCCTTTTCAATCTTTGTTACAACAATATTCCTAGTTTAGGATTGTGTTGTGTCACGTGGTAGAGAGACTTTGGAAATCACGTATCAAGTTGATACTTCCTCCTTATCGTCCCTAGGTTTATCCTCGTTTCAACCAATCATATATTCTTAGTTCTATTATTAAAGTTAGCCGAAAACCAAATAAAAATCTAAACAAAACATACTTCCTGCAAAATTATTGAAAATAGACTTTTCAATTATTATAACAATGACCCCATATGGAAGTGACAAG
The DNA here is from genome assembly GCA_031772625.1 of Pinus tabuliformis. NCBI lineage: Eukaryota > Viridiplantae > Streptophyta > Pinopsida > Pinales > Pinaceae > Pinus > Pinus tabuliformis. Next base: position 9,483,015 of record CM062807.1, on the reverse strand, counting down.
TGGAAAAATCCGAGTGGTATGAAGGTAAGATCATCAGAACTTTTAAAATGAGACAACATGAAATATTTGTGATATTGGGTAGCTCCTATTTGGAGCAGATGCGATATCATATTCAACTCCCTTTAAGAGATTTATCAGGTCCATTATATCATAGATTTGATATCAGAGGTTTTACAATTGTAACCATTTAAAAGTTCTGATACAAGCAGACATGATATTCCAATCAGACCATCATTAATACATATATTGAGTCTGGATATCGAAGCATGGCATATATCGTAAGCCATAGGTCAGAGGCACATTGGGATATTGGATATCTGTAACAAAACTGGTGAAAATTCCATGTAATAAAAGAAAATAATAACCATGGTTGACGGGACACATATTCCAAGTTGAATGTTAAGAAAAATCCTAGTGATGGGGATCACTTGTGATTGTTTGTGGCTAAGGAAATTGGAAAAGGAAATGGCTAAGGCTTTGGAAAGGCAAAATGGATTTTGGTACATTTATTTATGAAAATAGGGAGGTGAAAGGTAACAGGTTGCATGTGAGGAGGAAAATGAAGGAAAATAATGGAAAATGAATAAAATAGAGGCCTCATTCATAAAAAGGCTTCTGAGGATAAATTGTCAATTTTTTTTCAGTTTAGTGTTGGAGCTTTGTCTCATTATTCTCTCTCTCTCATACCCTTGGAGACAAAGTTTTCTTGGAGAACTCTTGGAGGGTGTGGCACACTTGGATTCTTGGAGGAAGAAGGAAAAAGAAGAGAAGGAAAGCATAGGAGGGCATCAGGAATAGAAACTACATTAGATTTTCTTGCAGGTACTGAATTTCATGCATGTTTTCCTTCACTAGTTTTGGCATGCATGGCATATGCATGTGGTTTGTTGGTTGTGAATTTTCATTGGCATGGAGGATGGCTAGGATTGACAATGGATTGCCTAGCCTTGCCATTTCGTGGATAGCCATGGTGATTGTGGGTTCATTTTTCATTTTTTTGTTTTAGTCGGTTATCATGTTTCCTTAACTTGGGTTGAGTTATTAGTCCCATAGCCTTGGTTGGACAAACACTTTGGAGCCCTGAAACAACTTAGGTTGAGTTACTAGTCTCATAGCCTTGGTTGGGCAAACTCTTTGGAGCCCTTTGTGGGTTGAGTTACTATTCCCATAGCCTTGGTTGGGAAAACACTCTAGAGCCTGATAAAATCAGTGGGTTGAGTTACTAGCCTCTGAGCCTTGGTTGGAAAACATTTTGAAGCCCTGGATGGTTGGGATAGAGACAAATAAGATGATGACTTTTGTGATGTCTAACCATGAGGTGGAATCACTATTTGATGGGTTGAGGTGGATGACCTCTAGAAGAACTAAATGGTTTTTGATTGATGTGTTCTATGAGATCCCACTTTCATGCTTGGAATATGGCATGGGGGTGAATGGCTGAAGAGAGATTTGGCTCAACCATTCTACGATCAGGTGGAACATGGAAGTCCCATCCCGGGTTTGGATTTTGCATCATTCATGAAAGGTTATTTCTCATTGTATTTCTATGATAATTTTGATGAATTATATGTGGTCTATATGGCTCTACTTTCATAAGTATTTCTGCTGCTATTATGCTTGTTATGTATGTGCTTTATGACAATAGCTATGTATGGCTTTCATCATGTTTTTACTTGTAATTGAATGATCAATGTATATATGACCTAATGGATGGAATGGTAGTTGATGTGTTGAGGCATCAATGGTTCTTAGTAGTTCTCAGCGAAGTATGAGATCCCTATGCTCAAAATTGTACTTTACACCTGTCGTTTACATATTCGTTATATGTTTGACGAAATGCCTATCATGCATAGTAGGGGTCTAGTCAAGGTCTTGAACAAGTATTTTCTTTAGTACTATCATTTCCATGTTATTTTACTGATTTGAAGAGATGGTTCAATTCTGGGAAGTGACCTGGGCTCTCAGCTTGAAAAAGTGGCTCAAATCCCGGAGTCATAGGCATAACACTGAAAAATTTAGTCTCTGGTCACTGGTAGGAAATCTTGTGAGAGCGACTTTGGGTTTCTGGTCACTGTCATGCCTATAGCATGAGAGTGAATGAGGCTTAAGTTGTCCAAAAGTTTAGTGGGACCTAAGGGCAAGTTTTCTAAAGTGATGGATTGGTTCCTAAGGGAACTATAGCTAATGTTGAATGTTTGTATGGTGTGTTTCCATCTGTTCCACTTCCTTAACGTGACTTAGGAGGTCAAATCATATCATAGTGGCTTCTCGTCACATGTTTACCTCGTCTATTCGGTTGCTTGGGTAGATGTTGAAGGAGGGTGTTATAGAGTGGTATTAGAGCATGGTTCACAACTTGAACTGGATGGTCTATGTGTTGGTCATGAATTCATGTCAGTTGCATGTGTGTCTCTCACACCCGCATTCCATGTGCTTGTTGCATTTGCACGATTTTGATCATGGTTGTAGTGATGTCATCATGTGAAACTTGAGGTGGTCAATGTGGAATGTAGTGTCATGAGTGTATTACTGGTTACATGTCATTATATGCTTCTTACCTGTATCATTGTAGTCGGTTTGTTTACAATATTGTATGTTGGTTACATTCTTGTATGCATGGTTGCATGTATCATTCTTATGGGTTTGATTTAATGTATCATTCACTCATGCTTGATCATATGTGCTTAAGCATATGGGTGGTTGGTCACATATTGCTTATGCATGTTCATGTTTGCATGTGGTCAAGTGTGCAATCATGTAGTGGTCATCATCATGCATGAGGTCATGGTGTGCATTGTTGTTGAGGTCATGCTTTGATGACTGGACCCTAGCTAGAATGACGATTGCATGGTCATATGCTTATGTATTAATTTCTATATGTTTTCATGATTTTGTTATACATCTATCATGCTGATTTTTTAATCTTGTAGATAGGGTATCCTCCTTGAGTATACTAAGGTACGTTGGTTTGTTATAAATTACTTTATTTGACCTAGTCTTCATTGCAGGAAAGAGATAAAATGACTAGCATGATGGTAGACTATGTATAATATCCTTATGAATCATATGAGAATCATGGTGTGAGGCACTCTTCTGACTTGGTAGACACATTGAGGAGCTTGAAGGAAGAAATAAGGAGCTTTAAGGCAAATAATGATAGAATCATACAAACACAGGAAAAGCTAGTAGAGGTAAATGTAGTCATACTTCAAAGTTTTTCAGATTTGGAGCGACAGGGACCACGTCAGATCAGCCATGAGCAAGAAGATTGAACTAATTGGGCGTATGAAAGTTGGTTGCATGGTGGTCATAGGTTGGATAGTGATGACACAGTTAGATATGGTAGAATGTTGGATACTCCAAATAGTATATGGGATATTCATAGGTATAGTTCTAGTTCTGGTTTCGACAAGCACGATGATAAATATCATTATCATCCTTACATGAGGAGTGATAAGGGGTATTTTCTAGATGAGTTCAATAAATAAAAGGCACCTACTTTTGATGTAGAGGTAAAAAATCACAAGATGCAGAGGCATGGTTTCTAGGCATGAAGAAGTTCTTCAGGTTGCATGACTATTCATAGAACATGAAGGATAGTGTGGCCACATTCAGTCTCAAAGGTAAAACATACATTTGATGGGAAGATGTGAAGAATGTCAGAGGTATACGTGAGGAATATTTGACTTGGAATGAATTTGAGCAGCTATTCAAGAATAATTATTTGTCAGAAATATACTTTGATGACTGGGCAAAATAATTTTATGACCTAAAGATGGGATTCATGATAGATGATGAGTACACTAGCAAGTTCTTCGAGTTTCTGAGGTATGTATCTTACCTCAAGGAGGAGAAGGCTAATATATAGATATTCATTAGTGGATTACTAGTTGCATTCAACGATAGGATTGATTTCGACGATCCTAGATCATTGGAGGAGGCCATCCAGAAGTTGAAACATTTCTATGAACAATCGAAGTGCATAAATGAGACTAAGCCAAACTGGAGAGGTAATGCAAAGAAAAAAGTAAAATGGGACAGAAAGCGAGAAAGACCTAAGATATATAGTGCGCAAGTGGCACAAACTGTTAGAGATGTTGGTCAAAGTATTCCATGTATCTATGTATAATTGGATAACAAACAAACAACGCATCAGACATCTATCAATGAGATGGATGATAAGCTTGTGATCAAGTTAGTTCTATTTTGATTGACCTTGGACCTAATTAGAGCTATGTTAGTCCTGACTTGGTGGATAAGTGTTGTTTGAGAAAGGAATTGCATGCAGAGTCTTAGTTAGTGCAGTTGGCTACAGGACAAAGAAACACATTCATCATTGGACAAGAGCTTGTGTATTTTATTTGAATAGTATGCCTACTGCAACACACTTGAATGTATTACCATTGGGTTCATACAACATGTTGTTGTGCATGGACTGGTTGTATCTTCATAGAACCAAGGTATATTTTTATGAAAAATACATTGAGTGTGTTGATGATAATGGAGAACCAAGAGTCTTACAGGGTAAGAAGAAATATACATCAGTTAGGATGGTGACAACTATGCAATCAAAGCATAGTCGTAGGAAAGGGTGTAAGTTATTTGTAGTGCAAATTTCTAGTGATAAGGGTAAGGAAGTTGAGGATGCATATGTGTTGGGAAGGTACCTAATTTTGCAATAGTTGAAGGATGTATTTCTTGAGGACATTAAAATGTTACCACTTCATAGGGAGGTAGATGTTTCTATTGAGTTAGTGCCAGGGGAAGCTCCAACATCAAAAGAACCTTACAGGATGAGCACACTTGAGTTTGTTGAATTAAAGTTGGAGTTGAAGGAAATGTTGGACAAGGGGTACATTAGGCCAAGTGTATCACCATGGGGCACACCAGTATTGTTTATGAAGAAGAAAGATGGTACTATCAGATTATGCATTGACTAGAGGGAGTTGAATAAAGTGACAATCAAGAATAGGTATCCATTATCGAAGATTGATGACTTGTTCGACCAGTTGAAGGGTGAAACAATATCCTCGAATATTGATATGAGATCTGGATACCATCAACTATGCATCAAAGAGGAGGATATTTACAAGACTACGTTTAAGACCGAGTATGGGCATTATGAATTTTTTGTTGTTCCATTTGGCTTAACTAATGCTCCAACTACATTATGTGCTTGATGAATAGTGTGTTGTGTCCATACTTGGATAAGTTTGTTATTGTGTTCATTGATTATATAATGGTATAATCTAAAAATGAGGACGATCATGCTGAGAATTTAGCAGCAGTGTTGAGGTTGTTGAGGGAGAATCAGTTGTATGATAAACTCAATAAGTGTAGTTTCTTTCAGAATGAGGTGCACTACTTGGGACATGTTGTCTCTAAGGGGGGCATTATAGTAGATCTAGAAAAGATAAGGGCCATCATGGAGTGGGTAGCTCCTAAGAGCGTGGATGAGGTGAGACATTTCATGGGTCTGGCAGGCTATTATAGGAGGTTCATTAGGAACTCCTTGCATATTTCTTATCCTATCACATCATTGTAGAGGAAAGTTAAGAAGTTTGAATGGATAGAGGAGTGTGAGGCTAGTTTTGAGCAGCTTAAGCAATTGTTGACACATGCACTAGTGCTAAAGATTGTAGATCCAGACAAAGAGTTTGTAGTATGCACAAATGCTTGCAAGAGAGGACTTGGTGGAGCCCTTATGTAGGATGAATAGGTGGTATGCTATGAGTTGCAGAAACTGAATGAACACAGTAGAACTACCCGACACATGATCTTGAGTTGGCATCGATTATACATGCATTGAAAATGTGGAAGCACTATATTCTTGGTAGGAGTTTTGTACTTATAAGTGATCACATTGGGTTGAGGTATTTATTTGATCAAATGAATCTAAGCACCAAACATGCTAGATGGTTGGCCATGATCAACGAGTTTGATGTTGAGATTAGGTACATCAAAGGTAAAGAGAATAGGATGGCAGATGCTCTCAGAAAATAGGTACAAGTAAATCACTTAGAAGCTATGAGCTCCTATGGGACAAACTTATAGGATAGGATCTTATAGGCAAGTCATCAAGATGTAAGGTAAATGGAGATTGTGCATAGGTTACAATAGGCTGCAGGTACAAGTATAGGTAGTGGTACATGTATAGGTGATAGTACAGGTACATGCATAGGTACACATATGGTACAGGTGCAGGTGCATAGGATATGGATTATTGTCTTACAACAGATTGGCTGGTCAGGTTCCGAGATAGGATATATGTACCGAATAGCAGTGAGCTCAAGAAGGTGATATTGAGAGAGTTTCATGTGAAACCATATTTAGGTTGCTCAGGTTATTAGAAGACACTCACAACAATGAAGATATTTTACAATTGACCAAATTTGAAGAGGGATGTAGCAGAGTTTGTGGCGAGATGTTTCAACTATCACCAAGTGAAAGCAGAGTGTAAACATCCAGGTGAACTGCTACAACCGATCGTGATTCTAGGTGGAACTGGGAAGCCATTTCCATGGACTTCATTACTGGTTTTTCAAAGACAGTGAGACAACATGATTCCATCATGGTTATTGTGGACAAATTAATGAAGGTTGCACATTTCATTCTGGTGAAGTCTACTTTTTCCACTAGCGATGTAGCATAGGTATTCATCTGAGATGTGGTTATATTTCATGGTGTTCCGAAGAATATTGTGTTAATCAAGGATGCCAAGTTCACTTCCAAGTTTTGGAAGGAGTTGTTTGTAGGTTTGGGCACAAAGTTTGCCTTCAATACGACTTATCATCCATAGACAGATGGAAAGACAAAGAGGGTCAACAAGATATTAGAGGACATGTTGAGGACGTATGTGATGCATCAGTAGTGAAAGTGGGAAGAGTACCTTCCACTGGTTGAGTTCGCATAAATCAATGGGTATTAGGAATATTTGAGGATGAGTGTTTGAGGCATTGTATGGGTGGAGTTGCAACACTCCCATCAGTTGGAGTGATCCAGTTAACAGGGTATTGATTGGAGCATATATGTTGGAAGTCATAGAATAGGAAATGTAAGTTATAAAGAAAAATATAATGCAACACAGGATAGGCAGAAAATAGATGCAGATCAGAACAAGTTGTTCAAAGAGTTCTAGGTTGGGGATCAAGTGTACTTGCACATCAAACTAAAGAAGAGCTTATTGTAGATTGGATCATGTGCCATGATTGCACCATGATTTTTTGGACCATTTAGTATGATTGAGAGGATTGGGCCAGAAGCCTATCGAATTGCACTGCCTCCGACAGTGAAATTCCATGATGTTTTCGATGTGTCATTGCTTAAGAAATAAGTTAAGGATGTTGATCATGTGATTGACTTGTTTGCATTGTAGATGGAACCAGATGGAGAATTCCAGTCGGAGCCTTAGTTTATATTACATAAAAAGGTGCTCATGCTCCAGAACCGAGCAATCAAGCAATTTAAAGTGTAGTGGAAGCACTTTTGGACCAATGAATATACATGCAAGATGGCGGATCATATGTGGGCTATGTATCCTTCCTTGTTTGTCGGTTGAGGAAAAGTAGTTTGGCTTGGTGTTTTGGTGTGATTTTGGTATATGTTTTGGTGTATGTTTTGATGATGTTGGTTTATTGACATATGTATATGGATGTAAATGTTGCCATGAGCTATGTTATAAAGCTCCAATAAGCGGTATGGGTGTCATGTCATTATGATGATTATTCTTGTTACATTTCAGGTTGGCTTTCTCCTTATCAAGTTGATCATTGTAAATATCGCATCGAGCTAAGTTATAAAGCTCCATCGAAAATATATTTTTCTTGCATCAATTTTGTGGTTGTAGGTTTTGTTGACATCGAGGATGTTGTTCCCCCAAGGGGGAGGGTTCTGTAAATACCCTCATGAAAATTCCATGTAATAAAATAAAAATAATAACCATAGTTGATGGGACACTTATTCCAAGAGGAATGCTGGGAAAAATCCTAGTGATGGGGATCAGTTGTGATTGTTTATGGCTGAGGAAATTTGCAAAGGCAATGGCTAAGGATTTGGAGAGGAAAAATGGCATTTTGGCACATTTATTTATGAAAATAATGGAAATTAGGAGAAAAGAGAGGTGAAAGGTCACAGGTTGCATGTGAGGAGGAAAATGAAGAAAATAGAGGCCTCATTCATAAAAAGGCTTTTGAGGATTAGCTGGTAACCTTTTGTAAGTTCAGTGTTGGAGCTCTCTCTCATTATTCTCTCTCTCTCATACACTTGGAGACTTAGAGTTTTCTTGGATCACTCTTTGAGAGTGTGGCATACTTGGATTCTTGGAGAAAGAAGGAAAAAGAAGAGTAGGAAAGCATAGGAGGGCATCAGGATCAACAACTACATCATATTTTCTTGCAGGTATCGAGTTGCATGTATGTTTTTCTTCACTATTTTTGGCATGCATGACATATGCATGTGGTTTGTTGGTTGTGATCTATCGTTGGCATGGAGGATGAACATGATTGACAGTGGATTGCCTAGCCTTGCAATTTACTGGATAACCATGGTGATTGTGGTTTCATTTTTCATTTTTGTGTTTTGGTTGGTTCTCATGTTTCCTTAGCTTGAGTTGAGTTATTAGTCCCATAGCCTTGGTTAGACAAACACTCTGGAGCCCTATAACAACTTAGATTGAGTTATTAGTCATGTAGCCTTGGTTGGACAAATGCTATGGAGGCCTTGGCGGGTTGAGTTACTAGTCCCATAACCTTGGTTGGACAAATGCTCTACAATTAGGTAAAAGTTGTGGGTTGAGTTACTAGTCCTGGAGGCTTGGTTGGACAAACACTATGGAGTCCTAGATGGCTAGGATAGAGACCGATCTGACGATGGTTTTGGTGATGTCTAACCGTGAGGTGGAATTTTTGTTTGATGGGTTGAGGTGGATGGCCTTTGGAAGCCCTGCATTTTTTTGATTGATGTGTTCTATGATATCCCACATTCATGCTTGCAATATGACATGGGGGTGAATCACTACAAAGATATTTGGCTTAGCCATTTTACGGTCAGGTGGAACATGGAAGTCCCATCCCGAATTTGGATTTTTCATTATTAATGAAGGTTATTTCTCCTTGTATTTCTATGATAATTTTGATGGATTATATGTGGTCTATATGGCTATACTTTCATGAGTATTTCTGCTGCTATTATGCTAGTTATGTATGTGTTTTATGACAACAACTATGTATGGATTTCATCATGTTTTTACTTGTAATTGAATGATCAATGTATCTATGACCTAATGGATGGAATGATAGTTGATGTGTTGAGGCAACAATGGTTCTTATCGACTCTCAGCTAAGTATGAGAGCCCTATGCTCAAAATTGTTATTTACACTTATGGTTTACATATTCGTGATATGTTTGACAAAATGCCTGTCATGGCTAGTAGGGGTCCAGTCAAGGTCTTGAACAAGTATTTTCTTTAGTACTGTCATTTCCATGTTATTTTATTGATCTTAAGAGATGGTTCAATTTTGGGCAGTGACCAGGGCTCTGGGCCTCAAAAAGTGGCTCAAATCCTGGAGTCACTGGCATAGCACTGAAAAATTTAGTCTCTGGTCACTGCTAGGCAAGCCTGTGAGAGTGAATTTGGGGTTCTGGTCATTGTCATTCCTATAGCATGAGAGGGAATTAGGCTTAAGTTGTCCAAAAGTTTAGTGGGACCGAAGGGAAAGTTGTGTAAAGTATTGGATCGGTTCCTGAGGGTCTTGTAGATGATGTTAAATGTTTGTATGGTGTATTTTCACCAGTTTTACTTAATGTGACTTAGGAGGTCGAATCATATCATATCGGCCTCTTGTCACATGTTTACCTAGTTGGCCGGTTGCTTGGGTAGATGTGGGAGGAGGGTGTTACAAGATTGGAGGAATATGGATATCGGAGATCAACGATCGTTGGGATTTTATTATCGGATATCGGAGATTAGAGTGATTGGCATATCAGAAATCAGAGCGGCATGGATATCAAAACATTGGCATATCAAAAATTTTAAGAGGTGACACATAACAAAAACTATGATATGAGGGATTCTCCGATATAAGGGAGCGGAGCAGGGTTACGTGGTATGTGGGTCCTCCATAATACTTCAAGCACTTTATGATATATATCATTGAAACCTATATTCTTTTGTCTGTATTAAAGCCATTTGTCACACAATTCAGAGTTTATATTTGTATGTTTATTAAAAAGGGCTAAGCCACTTACCACATTATAATATGGTTAATGTATGAATCTTGGTCTCGGGGGATATGTTTTATTAATTAATCTAATTAAAACAAAAAGAATAATTACAATTTTATTAAAGTTAGAAAAATGAATATTTTAATTAACTTAAAAGTTTAAAAAGTAAAACTAGGGCTAAATTTGTAAACCATAAGGGAAGATGAAACAAGCGTTAATGAAAAAGATGACGAGGCTAAACCGAAGCAATAAACACTCAAAACCTAAATGGATGCAAAAGGGCCCACATGGCTATTATGATAGAATAAAATAGGGGTGTTGTGTTTTCACTATAAAAATGGTGGCATACTGGGGGGAAGTAATTATCTCAGTCGTAAAGATACAAAACTTAGTTTAAAAATAAAGTTATTATAATTAGATAATTTGAAATGCTCAAATTCAGATATCCTTACCATTGTGTCTCTATTATATGCTATCAGATAAATATATATACCATTATCATTCATGAACTTGTAAAAATTTATCCCATGAATTCAATGTTTCAGTAAATTTATATGTACAACAATCAACTTAGTTGGACATCAGTTTTTGAGTAAACAAGCTAATCAAGAAAACATAGTATTAATTTAACCTCCATACCATAGGCATGGCCACTATTGCTAGTAGGCATCTATAGCCTCGACAGGGATGCATTTTAACCCTTTTAGGTGCCAGTGTCCCATCTATTAGGAATAAATGCATAGTTGCAAAATATCATCTTAAACTGATTGGAATTCCAATTGAAGATCATTGTCCTAACTTGGTAACTAGCTAACGAAAATTCCATTCACGTGATCTAACATGGTGAAAAATTCAGCTCGTGATGAGACCTCTTGTATTTCAACCTTGTGGTCGAAAGCCATTACCTTGGCTTGGTGACCAATAATGGTAATGTCACAATGTTAGAACTTATGATCATGGTAGGTTGGCTTGTGATGAGACCTCTTATCCTATAATTGACCATTTTTGTTTTTATGTTTAACTGTGGTTACTGTAATCTCACAGAGATTACTTAATAAATGGGGTGGCATATTACTCCTTAAGAGAAAAGGATGACGTAAAAAGCTTTAAGGTAACCACAATTCACTTGCCTAAACTTGGTCCCAAAAGAACTTATGACCTTAAGAAAATGTTGTTAAATGTGTTTTACTTTATTTAGAGATAGGGGTTAAAGATAGTTCATTAACAAATAACAAAAATATTTAAACTCAAATAACAAAAACTAGGGACTCTACTGGTTAGGAAATATGAAAATGAACATAAATGAAATCATCTTCATTGAAGTGATCCTTAGAGAGAAGTTCTGTTAATATAAATTAGAGCATAAAAATGACTCGCCCAATTATTATTCCAAGCTGAAAGAGAAAACATTATTCCATTTTATTGTGAAATGAAATGAAAAGACAATCCTGCTAAGCCTAAAATTCTTATCAAATAAGAAATAAGACAATCAAGAGAATGAACCTTGAGATACATCTTACAAGATAGAATAGAGAATTAACATAAAAATGAGATTATGTTGATTTTATCTTGTATGATGAATTGTTAATAAATCTCTTTTGTTTCAAAGCATAGTTATTGATTTAGAGTTATTGTTGTGTGCTTTAACAAGGTTTTCTTACTTTTGCAAATCTTGCTTAAAGATAGTTTTTGAGCCTTTATAGATTCAATTTTAAGAATAAGGTTGAAAATCGATTTCAAAATGCATGCAAATTAGAAAAGAGAAAACTCGCTAATGTCATATGATGATTATTCTTCTGAAATGTTAGTTTCCAACAAATTTGAATCTACAAATCAAATCCATGGGAACCTGCAAGAAGAACAACAAAATATAATAAAGAAATAATGATTAAAATATAAAAGAAAAGATGAAATAAATCTCAAACCAGATGAGGATGAACATATAAATGTGTACCTGGAAGAATTCGATATTAATTTTACCCAATGAATCTTCATTTTCTCCCATGTATTAATAAAAGTTCAAAATCATCTTCTTATTCGATTTAAAACTACTACTAAACGACATCTAATCCTATTCTAAAAAGTAGACTAAGACTAAGTGAAATCATACTTCCAATGTAGCCATTCAAGCATCTTATTTTCTACATGAATGTGCACATCAAACATCAGTAATAAAAGCATAAATATAATTAAACCAAAATAAATAAAACTAAAAACATTATGTACATATATTGTTAATGTATTTAGAAGAAGTAACTTATTTACATTCACCCTCTCTTGGAGATTTTCTTCCAACTAGATCTCGATGGGATCATAAAAATATGGATGGATATTAGTGAGGGATTGGAAGTGATCTGAAGAAGAAGATTACAAGTGAGATTGTGAAAAAATTATTTTAAATGCAATGGCATGCATCAAATTGTAATTTTTATGTACACATGATGGAAGGTCATAAATTGTGTTAGATGACTGGTGATGTTGTAAAGGTACACACTCGAGTACAATATTTTGTTGGCAATGCCTTTGAGAAGGAGAAGAAAATTGATATGAGTTGAACATCGAACAAAATTGAAAGAGTAATGGCTCTTGATGTTCAGGATTAAGGTTTTGAATTACATATTCATTCTCTTCTGTTAATGAATCTCGACGGTGTTCAATGATGAATCGTTGAACATGCCAACATAAAATATCCAAGGGTTGAAAAATAAAAGATGAAAATGAATTTAAATCGAGCCAAAAGGATTGAAATGGAATCAAATCACTATTTATAGAAATATTACAATTATTGTTACACGACAATTGGGATAGGTTTGAAAAGTTTTCCTTTTCACAAGACTTATCCAAAATAATGCAATTGGAATAGTTATCGACATCATGTTGTGCATGGGATAATGGATCAAGAATAGAAAAGGTAATGTGATCATCATCATAATCATAGATTGGGATGGGTTCTTGATTAGTGAAATCATTATAATGATTAAAAGTTTGAAAATGACAAATGATATGAACAATTTTTAAATTAAAAATTTCTTTGTTTTCAAATATTAGATGGATTTTATTATCTAAGATCAGATATTAGAGGGATTGGCATATCGTAATTCAGAGCGACACAAATATCAGAGCATTAACATATTGAAACTTTTAAGAGGTGCCACATAACAAAAAATTCGATATGAAGTATTCTCCGATATAAGGGAGCGGAGGAGGGTTACATGGTATGTGGGTCCTCCATAATACTTCAACCACTTTATAATATATATCACCGAAACCTATATTCATTTGTTTGTATTAAAGCAATTTGTCATATGGTTTGGAGTTTATATTTCTATTATTATTAAAAATGGCTAAGCCACTTACCACATTATAATATGGTTAATGTATGAATCTTAGTCTTGGGGGCTATGTTTTATTAATTAATCTAATTAAAACAAAAGAATAATTACAAGTTTATTAACTTTAGAAAAATGAATATTTTAATTAACTTAAAATTCTAAATAGTAAAACTAAGGATAAATTTTCAAACCATAAGGGAAGATGAAACAAGCGTTAATGAAAAAGATGGCTAGGATAAACTGAAGCAATAAACACTCAAAACCTAAATGGATACAAAAGGGTCCTCATGTCTATTATGATAGAATAAAATGGGGGCGATTTTTTTCACTACAACAATACCTTAAGGTCATTGAGAGAAAATTCATATTCTTAGTCCTATATGTGGATGATATTCTACTTCCCAATAATGATTTGGGCTTGCTACATGAGGTTAACCAATTTTTGAAACAAAATTTTGATATAAATAATAGAATTGAAGCCTATTTTTTCATTTACGTAGAGATTCATAGAGAAAAATCTCGAGGGATGTTAGGATTGTCTCAAAAGGCCTACATTAATAAGGTTCTAGAAATATTTCACATGAAGGACTATTCACCTAGTGTGGCACCCATTGTTAAAGGTGATAAGTTTTGTCTTAATCAATGTTCAAAAAATAATTTGGAATAAGAAAATATGAAGACCATTCCTTATGCATCATTAGTCGGAAGTCTCAAGTATGCTCTAGTCTATATAAGACTAGATATCATATTTGTAGTTTACAGGTTAGGAAGATATCAAAGTAATCCAAGTTTTGATCACTAGAGTGCTACAAAGAAAGTCATGTGGTATCTACAAGGTACAAAAGACTAAATTCTCACATATGGATGATCATACAATTTGGAAGCGATCAGATATCCATACTCATACCATGTAGGATGTGTTTATTTTTCCTAGTACTTCATAATTAGGTGTATGTCTAAAACACGATCACAAACACATTGAAATACTCACAACTTCAAGCACTTTGTAGAACGAAAATGTAACATTAGTGAACCAATAAAGTACAAAATAAGTTTGTAGACCCAAAACTAGTTTATATTACAAATTTAATAAGACAAACATAGGGCTCCCATACCAAGGATCATGGCCCTTACAAAGCCTTGATACAAGGAATAATTAGCGCTTGAGGTCAACAACGTTTGACACTCAATATTCCTAAAAAAATGACAAAATGACAAACTTGTTGATGATACACTTTATCTAATATCCCTTTCATCTCTTTTTGTCACTGAACACTTGGAATGTCCTTTTCCACCTATCTCACAAATTTACTACTTCTTCAATACCTTTGCACATCAGCTACTCACAAGGGTGTTTTGGTACTACAAAAGCCTTACATGCATCAAATCAACAAGTATACCTTATCATAGTGATTTTTCTCCTTCAAAGCCACTATATGTCTATCCAATCAAATCAAACAACTCATAGTCCCTTATCTCATCAAGGTGATTGCATATATACGCCACAGGACAAGTTGTCAGAACATTTTTTGGGTAGACCTCAACACTTACACTCAACAACAATCTCCAACAACAAAACTTATTACACTACTATCTAAATGCCCTTCATTTTCTACCTGTAGCATCCACTCCTACTGTGCTATGCTGAGGCTAACTTGACCTCTCTTTAGGTTACTTTTAAACAAATAAAACCATCCACAAGCCTCCTAAGGAACTTAATCCTCAAAAAAAGATGTAATAAAGGCTTTGTATGCCTCTTCTAGGGTCTCATCCCTCCTATTTTGCCGCTGGGAAGAACTTAGATCATGCACAGAAATTGGTAGATTTTCCTTCCTACTCTCGATCTGGATAGATACTTGCTGAGGGTACAAAACACATACACATATTCATATTCCTGATAGGGAAATATCATTCTAACTTTTAACATAAGAAAAGATGCAAACTTTTTATAAATCTCACACAAAAAAACCTGAGTTGGTCTCCTTAGCAAGCTCAACCCATTTTAGACATAAGGCAGACCATAAGTTTTGCTTCCTTCCCAACTTGTCTCTCCTTGTGTTTTGTGGCTCCCTTAATCCTTAGGCTTCTTGAGATTTGTTGCTATGTTGATGCGATAAGACCTCCTCCTTAATTTATACTCTCTAATTGTTATCTTGGTTTCCTCTTTAATCCTTCAAGGATTCCCTCACACAACAAATAGAATAAATTATAATTTCTTTTGGGTTGTTAGCCTGCCATCTTATGCCCAAATCCCACCACTTGGGTACGTTTCCCACAAAACCACTTTTTTGTGGGTCAAATCCATTCAAACCCAATACCCCAAGGGCTGTGTGAGTACCTCCCAACATACACTTCTGAACAGGATGTCTTGACTCTAGAAAATTTACATCAAGATTTTTATTTCTACTTGCAGAAGGTGCCATCTCATGGGGAAGCAAGAAGAAGAAGTTGATTACTTCTTCCAATATGGAGGCAGAGTATATCACATGTTGTGAAGCTAGCTCATAGGATTTATTGTTATGGAATTTCATCGTATGACTTAGAGTTGTAGAATCCATCTTTGGGCCATTAAAGATTTACTGTGATAATTTTACCACAATTTACTTCACTAATAACAACAAGCATAATATATCAAACATACACATTGATATAAAATACCTTGTTGTTAAATAATGTGTTTGGAATCATTGGGTGACTATTGAGAAAATCAACACTAAGTAAATGATTGTGGATCCCATGACAAAATGGTTACCACCTAAGTTGTATGGAGAACATGTGGAGCATATGGGACTCATTAACTTGTTTCATGCTTGATTTGTTATGTACATTTGAGACACCATTTAGTTTGATAATTGCAATTATGTTTTCGATGATTCCTAGTATATATGTCTACTCAAATTTGTATACATAAAGGAGTAATGAATGATAGATTGTCCATTGGGACAATAAATTTGGACCTTGAATGGGAATTTTGTTGCACATTCATAAAGAATTATGCCACATAAAGTGTTTATTTAGAGGGAATCAATGATATTGTAATACATGGAAGGTAGTATTCATCTAATAGATTATTTAATCCAATGATTCATTCATTGAAACTCTTTATGGTGAAACGAGAAAGGGAATATAGTCATTAAAAACAATATTATGTAATTCATGTCAATTTGGACCAAGTTAGAGAATGTTAGAGATGTTTTTTACTATGGCCTAAACCAGCACAAACCTATATATGTGGTTATGTAACTTTCCATGAAGTCTTGGTTGTGGCCGAAAATAACTACCCCATTAAATCCAAGTTAGTTAATGATATTTGATGGAAATATCATTATAAATATGGTTTGATTAAGTCTTGGATAAATCAAAAGATATCTCTCTATTGGATACAAAAAGATTTCCTACATCAAATCTAATTACCATCGCTGAAATTATGTTCCATTTTCTTTCATATTAAATTTTAATCTTACAAGTTGTCCTTTCGCAAGAGATACAAGTAAATAATGGGAAAAACATCATAAATCACCAAAGGAAAATGTTGATATTACTTAATAAGACTTTAAATAGATTTCTATCCACCAGTTTCTATTATTATTATTATTATTGATAATGATATCAAGTTGAAAGCCATTAGAGTCTCACCACTTATTTTGATTTAAAACATTAATAGTTAGGCGTTTAAATCATTCAAGTGACATCATAATTCGGATTGGAAATATATATTTCGGATATTTTGCATCAAAATTTTAGGTTCTCAATAAGTGGATCTTTCTGTTTTGATAATTATAAATAAATTATCTCATCTAAATTCAATTTATTTAAAATTTATTTATATAAAATATATTTTTTAATATTCCAGATTTAAAAATATTCCAAATAATTTTACAATGTATTGTAATTATTATCTTAAAATGTATTGAAATTATTTATTTTTGTTGTAGTTGGTGATGGGCCTCCAAATTAGACACAAATTAAGGACCATCTAACCTATCTTAGGCACATGAAGGCTATATTAGACCTCTCCTTCTACACTTAATAATGTTTTTTTATCTTTAATATGTTCTTATGAAGGTTTAGAGATAATTTCATATTTTGTACCTACTATTACTCATTTTTGTAGAATATTATGAGAATATTGTGTTGGAAATAATACTTGGGGGGAGGGGGGGTGGGGGGTGCATTAGTATTAGCAAGTCAATAAATTTTTCATTTCCATAATCAGATTCATATAAGCTACTTCAGTTAAGGAAACTCGCGTGTACAGGCAACTGTATTTAATGCAACTAGCGTACATCCAACAAACTTATGATTCAATTAATTCATCATATGTTGATCTTTAATCAGTGCAACAATAATTCATTAACCATATAAACAGTAACCAGGTGCAGTAAAAACAGAATAAAAACAGAATAAACCATCACATATAAGAAACACACATGAACACCAAAGTTTAAGGTGGAAACCCAATGCGGGACAAAAACCACCTGCTGCTGTCTTCTTTTAATATAAGAAAAACCCGTTTACAATCTTGTACTGGTGTAGACTCATACTAGTACACAGGCACCCACCTGCAGAAGGCTACAACCTTCTCTTGTTCTCCAGATTCTACTGGAAGGGAGCTACAACCCCCTGGCTCTTGTACTAGGTGATATATTTACTAGTACGTAGGCGTCAGCCTACAGAAGGCTACAACCCTCTCCCATTTTCCAGCTGCTATTGGAAGGGAGCTCCAACCCCCTGGCTCTTGTATTGGCCGATATGTTTACCAGTCTGTAGGCGCCGGCCTATAGAAGGCTACAACCCTCTCTTGTTTGCCAGCTACTACTGGAAGGGAGCTCCAAACCCCTGGCTCTTGTACTAGCCAATATGTTTACTAGTACGTAGGCGTTGGCCTACTGAAGGCTCCAACCTTCACTCTTATTCCAAGGACCATGTTTCATAAATTTTCAGACTGGATACTCCTAGAACACAACACCAATATATGAAGGCCACGTTTCATCAAATTTTCATACTGGACCCATCAACAACATTGAAGCTCAAAAAAATCATCACTGAAAATTCAAAATACTGTTATCAAAACATAGTTACCAGAACACAGAGAAGAACCTAGAACTCTGCAACACCCACTAGAACCAACTGCAAATTTAGATATCACATTTCATAATGTATACGTGACTTTGATGAACCGAACTAGCATGTATATGCGCTTTTACCAAAGTGAACCCGCATACAAATCTGAAAATACTAAATTAGCACTTCACAACTATTTTAGAATTCAGTCATACCCAGAACATAACATTTGCAGAATAAAACATGCGTCAGTATTCAGATCTAGTCTATCAATGATCAAACCACATAATGATAATACATTCCAAGCCTTATGATCCCAATCCGTCATCCATCATCATCCACATAGGTGCATGCTTGGTTTAGATCAAGCAAAGCATCACAAACCCATAACCTGCATACTGTATCTCACAGTCCATCAGATATTCAATACTTGCACACCCTGGCCTAATGATCTTCTCCTCCCTTTATAGTTTTAGGCCTTTCTCAATACCATGGACCAAAACCACTTAGGACCAATACCTTGGACCAAATACCTGGGGTCAATACTTCGGACCCGATACCTTGGACCAATACCATGGATCAAAATACCATGGACCAAAATTTAGTTTTCCAAGATATACGTGCCTTTCCTTTTGTGAAAGTGTGTGTGTAGGTTATATGCACCTTTTGGTCTACTAACTAGTGTGTATACGCTTCTTTGTCAAGGTGAACCTGCTTATACCTCTCTTTGATCATTAATTCTTTGCTATTGACCTGCTACACTATGATCTGTCATCTGAGTGAGTTGCCATCAAGGACAACAACTGTATCATAATGCCAACAATCTCCCCCTTTGGACTTGATGGCAACAACAACACCAAGTCACTCTCCCCTTTGACATCAAGGGCAAAGGGCAGACCAAGATATTCTCTCCCTAGATATACATTAGGCTGTCCATACTCCCCCTGAGTACATGCTGAAATCTCTGATTGAGCTCCCCCTTTGTACATGCTAAGATGTACTAAACCATCATTGCTCCCCCTGAGCACATGCAGAGCCTGCAAAAATATTTTTCAAAAGAATAACATGACTCTACAACTCAACTAAGTGAGTTTGACCTTCTTATCACCAATGACTCACACATACATCAATATCCAACCAAGTGGGGATACATGATTTTTGACTCACCCAACCAAGTGGGGATATACCAAATGTTTATACATGATTGAAATAGACATTATTACATCATCCTTCCCATGCAAAGTGGGGTTAAAAATTAGGTATTTTCATGACATTTACATCAAATGATATACATGAATTTTATAACAAGGACCAGTAATCTAAACAAGGCCATGATAGTCATCAGCAACTATCATACACCATATATGATTTGCACCATAGGCATCTGTCAACAACATCCAGACATGTAACCTGCAATACCATTCTCTTGACCAACCAACAATAAGTAGCAAGATGTATCATTTAGCCACATAAGCGTCATCACCAAAGACTTCTAACCATAATTCCAACAATGCATTATTCAAAGCACATGCTCCCCCTGAACCTGTTCCATCTGTTCACTGTTAGATCTGATCATGCATATATCAGCAAGAAGTACCAAGGCATCATCATCAATTAGATATACATCAAGTTAACTTGTGAGGATCAAAAATACTTCTAAATAACATCTTATGAGTACCAACACATTTCCACACATTATCAACAGATTGCAACCATCATCAAACAGAGAAAATAATTGTCTAAACCATATCAGACCCTTTCTCTTGAGTCTATCCCACTGCTTTTCCTCAAACCAACATATATGCGGCTGTGTAGCTTCGAACTCGCGTATATATGTGACTTGTCTTCATGAAACCTGTGTATGAGATTTAGAACATTGAAGTTTCACACTTTCAGCTCCCTCTGAGTCTGTCATGTCTGTATACTCTGCTATGCCACATCTTTCTAACTGTACTTCCTTCTTCTTCCATATCTTCGATTGTGATGACGTTTTCTCCTTTTGGTATGGTTCCCAAAATCTTCTCCTACATTCCTTTGCTATGTGTCCAAACTTATTACATGCATAACATCTTACATGTTTCATATTCCTTTTGTAGCAGTCAATGGCTTTGTGACCAAACATATTGCAAGAAGAACAATATCCCTTGAAGTACCTGGAACATGATGATCTTTCTGTGTGATGGTCTTGCACCATTCTACTTCTGCATCTCGCTGCAACATGTCCAAGAGTATGACATACATAACACTCAACATTATTCATCTGAGAAAATAACTGGCTATCATTTCCATAGTTTGGAGTAAAAGATTTTATTTAATGGATTTCTTTCCTTGGTTGTTGATGTGGTTGACATCTTATCTCCTTGTTGAGCATTTTAGTTTTTGCATTAGAGTTCCTTGCCTCACCCTGTGAGCTAGATTCACCTTCAATAGATTCATAAAAACCAAGACCAGTTTTGATAGCAGGAGATCTTTGACTACTAAGAATATCATCCAAAATCTTAGTACTATCTTAAAATCGTAACAGTTTATCCCTTTCTTCTGATTTACCTTTTAAGATATTTACCTCAACCTAATATTGCTCTTCCTTTTCCAGATGTTGCTTCTTCAAGATTTCTGCAGCCTTTCTTCCTTATTCCACTTGTTGCCTTAATTTGAGGATCTCATTTTCTTGTTCTTTATCTGCTTCATTCTGCTTATTTTTTAATGATATCACTTCATCCTGCAGCATTTGATGTACTTTGAAGGCACACTCCAGCTGAGCTTTTAATCTGGTAACTTCTTCTTTGAGGGCACACTCCCTTTTGTTAGATATTGTTGATCTATGATTTTATCTGATGCTTCGTTTTCTTGTTCATCTTCAACCTGAGGTGATTCAGAATCTGAATACTTGCTTCCACCTAATGGCAAGCTGCCGCTGTTCCTTTGAGCTATCTTCTTCTTCTGATGTGATTTTTTTTTCCTATTTTTCTATGGATCTCCTTCAAGTAATAAAGCTTCTTCCAAAGGACCTAATCTGATACCAATAGTTGGAAATAATACTTAGAGGGGGGGGGGGGGGGGGGGGTGAATCAGTATTAGCAAGTCAATAACTTTTTCATTTCCATAATCAGATTCATATATGCTACTTCAATTAAGGGAACTCGCATGTACATGCAACTATATTTAATGCAACTGGCATATATTCAACAAACTTATGATTAGGTTAATTCATCATATGTTGATCTTTAATCAGTGCATCAATACTTCATTAACCATATAAATAGTAACCAGGTGCAGTAAAAACAGAACAGATGATCACACATAAGAAACACACATGAACACCAAGGTTTAAGGTGGAAATCCAATGCAGGACAAAAACCACCTGCTACTGTCTTCTTTTAATATAAGAAAAACCTGTTTACAATCCTCTACTGGCATAGACTCATACCAGTATGTAGGCACCCACCTGTAGAAGGCTACAACCTTCTCTCGTTCTCCAACTTCTACTGGAAGGGAGGTACAACCCCTTGGCTCTTGTACTAGCCGATATATTTACTAGTACGTAGGTGCTGACCTGCAGAAGGCTACAACTCTCTCTCATTTTCCAGCTACTATTGGAAGGGAGCTCCAACCCCCTAGCTCTTGTACTTGCCGATATTTTTACCAGTACGTAGGCGCTGGACTATACAAGACTACAACCCTCTCTCATTTTCTAGCTGCTACTGGAAGGGAGCTCCAACCCCCTGGCTCTTGTAATGGACGATATCTTTACCAGTATGTAGGCGCCGACCTACTGAAGGCTCCAACCTTAATTCTTCTTCCAGGGACCACGTTTCATAAATTTTCAGATTGGATACTCCTGGAACACAACACCAATATATCAAGGCCATGTTTCATCCAATTTTCATATTGGACCCATCATCAACATTGAAGCTCAAAAACAATCACCACTAAACATTCAAAGTACTGTTATCAAAACACAGTCACCAGAACATAGAGTAGAACCCAAAACTCTGCAACACCCACTAGAACGAACTGCAAATTCAGATATCACATTTCATAATGTATATGCGACTCTGATGAATCGAACCAGCATGTATACGCGCTTTTACCAAAGCGAACCCGCGTACAGATCTGCAAATACTAACTTAGCACTTCACAACTATTTCAGAATTCAACCATACCTAGATCAAAACATTTGCAGAATAAAACATGTGTCAGTATTCAGATCTAGTCTATCAATGATCAAACCACATAACGATAATACATTCCAAGCCTTATGATCCCGATCCATCATCCATCATCATCCACATAGGTGCATCCTTGGTTTAGATCAAGCAAAGCATCACAAACCCATAACCTGCATACTGGATCTCACATCAGATATTCAATACTTGCACACCCTGGCCGAATGATCTTCTCCTCCTTTTATAGTTTTAGGCCTTTCTTAATACCATGGACCAAAACCACTTAGGACCAATACCTTGGATGAAGTACCTGGGGTAAATACTTCAGACCCGATACCTTGGACCAATACCATGGATCAAAAGTACCATGGACCAAATACCTTGGACCAAAACTTAGTTTTCCAAGATATACACTCCTTTCCTTCTGTGAAAGTGTGTGTGTACGTTATACACACCCTTTGGTCTACTAACCCGTGTGTATACTCTTCTTTGTCAAGGTGAACCTGCATATACCTCTCTTTGATTTTTAATTCTTTGCTATTGACCTATTGCACTATGATCTATCATCTGAGTTAGTTGCCATCAAGGACAACACCTGTATCATAATGCCAACAATCTCCCCCTTTGGACTTGATGGCAACAACAACACCAAGTCACTCTCCCCCTTTGACATCAAGGGCAAAGGGCGGACCAAGATATTCTCTCCCTAGATATACATTATGTTGTCCATACTCCCCCTGAGTACATGCTGAAATCTTTGATTGAGCTCCCCCTTTGTACATGCTAAGATGTACTAAACCATCCTTGCTCCCCCTGAGCACATGCAGAGTCTGCAAAAATATTTTTCAAAAGAATAACATGACTCTCCAACTCAACTAAGTGAGTTTGACCTTCCTATCACCAATGAATCACACATACATCAATCTCCCAACCAATTGGGGATACACCATTTTTGACTCACCCAACGAAGTGGGGATATACCAAATGTTTATACATGGCTAAAATAGAAATTATTACATCATCCTTCCCATGCAAAGTGGGGTTACAAATTAGGTCTTTTCATGACCTTTACATCAAATGATATAGATGAGTTTTATAACAAGGACCAGCAATCTAAACAAGACTATGATAGTCATTAGCAACTATCATACACCATATATGATCTGCACCATAGGCATCTGTCAATAGCATCCAGACCTGTAACTTGCAATACCATTCTCTTGACCAACCAACAATAAGTAGCAAGATGTATCATTTAGCCACATAAGCATCATCACCAAAGACTTCTAACCATAATGCCAACAATGCATTATTCGAAGCATATGCTCCCCTTGAACCTATTCCATTTGTTCACTGTTAGATATGATCATGCATATATCAACAAGAAGTATCAAGGCATCATCATCAGTCAGATATACATGAATTTAACTTGCGAGGATAAAAAGTACTTCTAAATAACATCTTATGAGTACCAACACATTTCCACACATCATCAACAGATTGTAACCATCATCAAACAGAGCAAATAATTGTTTGAGCCATATCGGACCATTTTTCTTGAGTCTGTCCCACTTCTTTTCCTCAAACCAACATATACGCGACTGTGTAGCTTCGAACTCATGTATATACGCAACTTGTCTTCATGAAACCTGCGTATGAGATTTAGAACACTAAAGTTTCACACTTTCAGCTCCCTCTGAGTCTGTCATGTCTGTATACTCTGTTATGCCACATCTTTCTGACTGTACTTCCTTCTTCTTCCATATCTTCGACTGTGATGATGTTTTTTGCTTTTGGTATGGTGCCCAAAATCTTCTCCTGCATTCCTTTTCTATGTGTCCAAACTTGTTACATGCATAACATCTTACATGTTTCATATTCCTTCTGTAACAGTCAATGGCTTTGTGAACAAACATATTGCAAGAAGAAAAATATCCCTTGAAGTTCCTGGAACGTGATGATCTTTCTGTGTGATGGTCTTGCACCATTCTACTTCTGCATCTTGCTTCAACATGTCCAAGAGTATGACATACATAACACTCAACATTTTTCATCTGAGAAAATAACCGACTATCATTTCCATAGTTTGGAGTAAAAGATTTTCTTTGATGGATTTCTTTCCTTGGTTGTTGATCTGGTTGACCTCTTATCTCCTTGTTGAGATTTTCAGGTTTTGCATTAGAGTTCCTTGCCTCACCCTGTGAGCTAGATTCACCTTCCACAGATTCATAAAAACCAAGACCAGTTTTAATAGCAGGAGATTGTTGACTACTAAGAATACCATCCAAAATAGTAGTACTATCTTGAAATCATAAAATTTTATCCTTTTCTTCTAATTTACCTTTTAAGATATTTACCTCAACCTGATATTGCTCTTCCTTTTCCAGATGTTGCTTCTTCAATATTTCTGTAGCATTTCTTCCTTCTTCCACTTGTTTCCTTAATTTGAGGATCTCATTTTCTTGTTCTTTATCTGCTTCATTCTGCTTATTTTTTAATGATATCACTTCATCCTACAGCATTTGACATACTTTGAAGGCACACTCCAGTTCAAATTTTAATCTGGTAACTTCTTCTTTGAGGGCACACTCCCTTTTGTTAAATAGATCTTGTTGATCTATGATTTTATCTGATGCTTCATTTGCTTGTTCATCTTCAATCTGAGGTGATTTAGAATCTGAATACTTGCTTTCACCTAACGGCAAGCTGTCGTTGTTCCTTTGATTTGTCTTCTTCTTCTGACATGCTTTCTTTCCCATTGTTCTATGGATCTCCTTCAAGCGATCAAGCTTCTACCAAAGGACCTGCTCTGATACCAATTGCTGGAAATAATACTGAGAGGGGTGGGGGGGTGAATCAGTATTAGCAAGTCAATAAATTTTTCATTTCCATAATCAGATTCATATACGCTACTTCAATTAAGGGAAATCGCGTGTACATACAACTGTATTTAATGCAACTAGGGTATATCCAACCAACTTATGATTCAGTTAATCATCACATGTTGATATTTAATTAGTGCATCAGTACTTCATTAACCATATAAACAATAACCAGGTGCAGTAAAAATAGAACAGACCATCACACATAAGAAACACACATGAACACCAAGGTTTAAGGTGGAAACCAAATGCGAGACAAAAACCACCTGCTGCTGTCTTCTTTTAATATAAGAAAAACCTGTTTACAATCTTGTACTAGCGCAGACTCATACCAGTATGCAGGCACCCACATGCAGAAGGCTACAACCTTCTCTCATTCTCCAGCTTCTATTTGAAGGGAGGTACAACCCCCTGGCTCTTGTAATAGCCGATATATTTACTAGTATGTAGGCGCCTACCTATAGAAGGCTACAACCCTCTCTCATTTTCTAGCTGCTACTAGAAGGGAGCTCCAACCCCCTGGCTCTTGTATTGGTCCATATGTTTACCAGTACATAGGCGCCGGCCTATAGAAGGCTACAACCCTCTCTCGTTTTCCAGCTGCTACTGGAAGGGAGCTCCAACCCCCTAGCTCTTTTACTGGCCAATATGTTTACTAGTACATAGGCATCGGCCTACTGAAGGCTCCAACCTTCACTCTTCTTCCAGGGACCATGTTTCATAAATTTTCAGACTGGATACTCCTAGAACACAACACCAATATATGAAGGCCACGTTTCATCCAATTTTCATACTAGACCCATCAACAACATTGAAGCTCAAAAACAATCACCGCTAAACATTCAGAATACTGTTATCAAAACACAATCACTAGAACACAGAGCAGAACCTAGAACACTACAACACCCACTAGAACCAACTGCAACTTCAGATATCACATTTCATAATGTATATGTGTTATTGGTGAACTGAACAAGCGAGTATACACACTTTACCAAAGAGAGCCCATGTACAGACCTGCAAATACTAACTTAACACTTCACAACTATTTCAGAAGTCATACCCAAATCATAACATTTGCAGAATAAAACATGCGTCAGTATTCAGATCTAGTCTATCAATGATCAAACCACATAATGATAATACATTCCAAGCCTTGTGATCCCGATCCATCATCCATCATCATCCACGTAGGTGCATCCTTGGTTTAGATCAAGCAAAGCATCACAAACCCATAACCTACATACTGGATTTCATAGTTCATCAGATATTCAATACTTGCACACCCTGGCCTAATGATCTTCTCCTCCTTTTATAGTTTTAGGCCTTTCTCAATACCATGGACCAAAACCACTTAGGACCAATACCTTAGACCAAATACCTGGGGTCAATACTTTGGACCCGATACCTTGGACCAATACCATGGATCAAAATACCATGGACCAAATACCTTGGACCAATACCATGGATCAAAATACCATGGACCAAATACCTTGGACCAAAACTTAGTTTTCCAAGATATACGTGCCTTTCCTTCCGTGAAAGTGCGTGTGTACGTTATACGCACCTTTTGGACTATTAACCCACATGTAAACACTTCTTTGTCAAGGTGAACCTGTGTATACCTCTCTTTGATCATTAATTCTTTGCTATTCACCTGCTGCACTATGATTTTCATCTGAGTGAGTTGCCATCAAGGACAACACCTATATCATAATACCAACATATTGGGAATATTATGAAGATTTGGAGGAGATAATCTAGGAACTTGCTCCCTACTATAGGAGGATCAGGATTAGATAATAAATGAACAATATATTATGAAATTATTGCACAAATTATAGAGCTCCAATGATTGATAAAATCTAGGAATGTGTTCGCTATCATTTAATGCAAATTCCTATTGTTGGGAACGAGATCTAGTTTTTTGAGGGATTTTGGAGGAAAAAATTGCCTCCTTTTGAGGATATTGCTTCAACAACAATTTGTATAAGTACCAATTCAATTTTATCTCTAAAGACATGTATCTTGTATTCTTCTTGTGGAGAAAACTTGTTATTTAGCAGCTCCACTTTCATTTCTAGCAGGGATGTACTTGGATTGATTCAAATATTGAAGTTTGGTTCCATTTTTAGCTTCTAAAGCTTGGTTTCCTCCATAGGAATCTAATCATATTTTGGATTGGCCATCCCAAGAGCCTTAGAGATCTCTTTACAACTTATTTATGTCCTTTGAATGTTTTTTTCACTTGCATCTTTTATTTTTTCATTTACTATTCATGCTTCTTTTGTTGTAGATTACATCGGTTAACTGATTGAAGTAAGTTGCTTTTTATCTAGGTGGATGTTGGTGAACACCCACCTATCCCACTTGGACCCCCACAACTATCTCTTTTAGTTTTTCAATTTCTTTAATTATAGCACAATTTACTATTTTTAGCAGTTTTTCAGTTCCTAAACTTCCAGAGCTGTTTTGAGGCCCTAAACGACGTTTTTTTGGCAATCTACTGCCAGCAACCTTTTTTATCATAGTCCTCGAAGAGATCTTTCCAATGGGGTATCATGCGCGCCAAACAGAGATAACATGACCAAGTCACAACCTTGGGATGTTGGCTGCCCAACTAACCCCAACGGGGCCCATAAACTCTTGGTGTTACATCTCTTCAGGTTAGGGTTTTGGTTGTTTAGGGTTTTCTATTATTATTCAATAATAAAAAGTCCATTCAACCTCATTTTAACACAGTTCAGAGGCATGTAGCCACCACATCTCTCCTCAAAGATAAACTACCATCGCTCGAGCTAGTTTATTTCAATTTCTGTTTGTAAGCATATTTCAATATTTTACATTAATGAAATGAAGTATTATGTCTACTGCATCTCTGTATTTATGGTTATCTCTTTAATTCATTACGTTCCTATTTAAATATGGATCAGTGGTATCAGAGGGGTCTGCTCTTTCTCTATTTTTCTTTGTGTGTCCCAAATGAGATCAGGATATAAGGAATTAGGGCTCGATCTGGTTGAACCTTCACAAGATCAACCTCGCAAACCCCAACGACCTCCCATGGAGGATGAAAAGAAAGATGAGGGGGAATGAGGTCCTATCAAAATCTTGCTCGAAGAAGCCCTCGAGTGACAAAGGAACGTGATGATGGAAAACTTTGCCCAGATCCTTTAGTGGATACCCAAGGGCGACACATATAGCAACTACTCTGGAAACGCCACACCATTTAAGGTACAAGTTAACTTTGAAATCCCCATATTTGAGGGCCACATAGATGCAAACGTCATAGATAAATGGTTGAATCTATTAGAAGGATATTTTTCTGTTCATGATTTTTCCAGCCGAGAAAAGATTACTTTATCTCTTCTCAAAGTGCCCCCCATGTCAAGGACTGGTGGGAAACCTATTGTGAACAGAAGGATGAAAGTATGAATTCACTATTTTCATCTGCTTCCGCTTCGAATTCATTCCAGGACACCATAAAGGAGCAATACTACCCAGATGGAAGCTATGAGGATAAACACATAAAGTGGACCACGATGCTGTAGGAAAGGGACCAAGACATGCCAGAGTTTACCAATATTTTTCATACCTTTCACACAAAGTTGGGTATCAAGTATTCTGAGCGCCATTTGGTACTCAAATACCATGGCTACCTACATAGGTATATCCAAGGCGAGATGGAGTTCCTAGACATATCCTGGCTTGGCACGGTGTACCGACACACTATAAAGATCGAGCAGAAGTTTAAACAAAAGAAGTGAAACTTTGGATCCAAGAATCCGAAGCAAGGGAAAGGCTTTCCCAAACCGCAGAACCAAGGACAAAGCCAAGACAGGGCAACCCAACACAACCCGTCGAAGCCGCAAGAAAAGAACAACACCACAAATTCAAAGAAGAATACAAGAAAGTGGTGTGAGTTCCACAAGAGCCCCACCCATAACATAAGTGAGTGTTGGACCAAGTAGTCGCTGGGGTGTGAGTTGAAGGCTTCAGAATTAGATGCATATTCCAACCCTGAGTCAGAACTCAATAAGAGGAATGACAAAGGGAAGCAGATCATTGATATGGAGCCCAACACCATTGCTGCCACTGCCAATATCCAAAAGAATGAGCCTGAAGATTTAGAGGGGGAGTGTCTTTTCCACTCACAAATGTGGGTGAAGGGTTCACCGCTACAATTCATTGACGATAGTGGTAGTCAAAAGAACCTTATTTCAGCATAGGTTGTGAAGCGTTTGGGCCTACGGACTACACCACATCAACAGTCATACAATATCAGGTGGCTTCACCAAGGACAAGATCTTCAAGTCTGCCAGCAGTGTTGCCTTCCCTACAACATAAAGCCTTTCGAAGATGAGGTATTGTATGATGTTTCACCTCTTGATGTTTGTGATGTATTATTAGGCCAACCATACTTGTGGAAGTGACATGTTGTGTACGAGTTAAGGCCTCGCACTATTATTATTTCTTTGTATAATTCATTATACAGGATACTAGAGGTAGCCCCACCTACCACCACCTCTTTGATATCTGCTAAGAAATGCAATAAGATCATCTACCACACTAGGATTTTCTTTTTCTTTCTGGTTTGCTCTCAAAATAATGGGAAGATCGTAGCCACATCCATGGCCCCCAGGAAGGGTTCCTCCATGCAACAGAAGTAGGTGGATACAGTCATGAAAGAAGACAGGAACATCTTCTCCTCACCCACAGGGGTACCATTGCACTATCAGGTCAAGCATTCATTTGATCTGACCCCAGAGCACCTCTACCCAATGGGCCGATATATCAATGCTCTGTTGTTGAAAATGCCAAGTACAAGTAGTGACATGATCAACATCAAGTGCCACACAAGTTTCAGGTGGGCAACAAAGTCTGGTTGCATTTGTAGAAAGAACGCCTTACAAGAGCCCACTAGAAGCTCAAACCACTCCGATATGGTCCTTACACCATTACCAAGGTTGTGGGAAATAATGATTTGAAGCACAATATTCCCCCATTCCTTAGCTTGCACCGAGTGTTCAATGTGGACCTCGACCATGCTTCCCACCATTACTAGACACATCAGAGATTGTAGAACAACTCACTAGATACCAAGTTCAGCAGAGGTTTCCCCATGTCATGGAGGCACTCAATGCAATTGGGACCATTGCTTCCTAAGGGGGGAGGAATGATCCAGGTGGATGTTGGTGACCACCCGCTTATCCCACTTGGACCCCCATAATTGTCTTTCATTTTTTCAGTTTCCTTAATTGTAGCCTAATTTACTATTTTTAGCAGTTTTTTGGGTCCTAAACTTCTAGAGCCATTTTGAGGCCCTCAACGACGTTTTTTTGGAAATCTACCACCAGCGACCTTTTCAAAGTTTGTGTTTTTTTTTGTATTCCTCGGAGAGATCTTTCCAACTGGGTATCATGGACCTCAAATAGAGACAATATGACCAAGTCACGACCCCGGGAAGTTGGCTGCCCAACTAACCCCAACAGGGCCCATAAACTCTTGGTGTTACATCTCCTCGGGTTAGGGTTAGGGTTGTGGTTGTTTAGTGTTTGCTCTTATTTTTCAATAATAGAAATTACTTTGAGCCTAATTGTAACATAGTTTAGAGGCATGTAGCCACCACATCTCTCCTCAAAGATAATCTACCATCACCCGAGCTAGTTTATTTCCATTTCTGTTTGTAAGCATATTTCAGTTTTTTACATTAATGAAATGAAGTATTAGTTCTGCTACATCTCTGTATTTATGGTTATCTCTGTAATTTGTTGCGTTCCTGTTGAAATCCAGATCAGTTTTGTAGGTTATTTAAAAATTCAAAAGCATGATGCATCCTTAGAAAAACTTTTAAAAGTCATCTTCATCATTGAGCTACTTGAATTGGGTTACTAGTTCACGAATCTAGAATTTCTCGAAGTCCCTTGTAGAAAAATAGTAGTATTTTCTGTTATTTTTTTAGAACATGTTAATGAGCTTCATTTGACTTGATTACACTTGCATTGGTTTATAAAAAAATTCAACTTAATAAAAAAATGTATCCCATAACATTCTCACTTGATTACGTTAGGCATTTGGTAGGTTAACTAGCTCATTGGTTCTTGGATTTCCAGTTTTTAGAGTAGTCGTTTTCTGCTATTTTTTAGCACATGTTAACAAAGTTATTTTGGAGTGATTCTACTTGGAAATGATTCCTAATACATCCTACTTAATAACTAAAAAATCCCATCCCATTTTTATTTTATTTACTTGGGCATTCGATAAGATATCTCCTCCTACAGAGAAATAGGCCCCCTTATAGCACCTCTTGTAGCACGTGAAAACTTGACTAGGTTTGCTAAAAAAATCTTGGTTTTTGTCATTTAGGCTTGAATAATGACCTCTAGGCTTTGAACCATGATTGAGTAACACAAAAATACCTCTTAAGCCTTGTCTCTTCTCCATTGCAATTCACCTATGCAGTTATGGTTAGTGGAGTCCAGATTCATGACTTGAAGAGCATATTGATGATTACTTCATGAAGTACCTTATGAGCTCTATTGAAAAAATATATATTGAATGCAATGATTTAAGAATTATTTTATGATTAGGTTCTTTCTCATACATCTTAAGCTAGGGTTTCCATCTTCAACATTGATATTTCTATTGCATAGACTAGGTTTCCTTTTGATGCAACAATTACATTTTGCAAATAGAATAACCTTTACATTAATGAAAGTAGGTTAACATTTACATTTATGAAAAGTAGAGTATGTAGAAATTTCACACCTGTAGATCAAACTGATATATGAAATGTACTAAAGCATAATACTTGATCTAGTTCTACAAAACATTAAGCGGAAGCATAATCGATTTCATGAGCAACATCAAGCATAAACACATATAACTGATCAAGAGAAATAATCAACCATAACACAAGATATATCATTGGGGAAAGCACCAGCATAAAACCCCTATCTGTATTATCAATCAAGTGGAAATCCTCTTCTGTTTACAAAAAGAATCAGCTCAAGAGCTATCCTGTACTCTCTGCAATCAAAAGATGAAGATCATAGACTACCTAGGCCTCAATATATAGGCCACAAGTCCTCCAATCTCCTATATCACGTATTTCTCTTGGAAATAAATCCTTCTCCATGCAAGGAATACTTACTAGAAATATCCAAGCATATGATAGTACACTGTCCCTCATCTGATCTCAACTGAGTCTCTGTCTGAATTGACATGCATCAGTTATCCATGAGGGAATGCTCAATTATCTGAAATAATAGTTGTCACATGCATGCAAGCATTAACAAACTATATCTCATTAATTTAACAACTTGTTAAATTAATCTAACTGGACTTGACTAAGTAAAACTAAGTCAACTGATCCTCTCATTATAGAACTCATACTTGATTCCTCAATCAGTGGAGAAAATCAAGGATAAATTCCTCAATTAGTGGGACAACTAATTACATGTTCTCACAAAGACTTCAAGTTTAATTTTCCATAATTAATTAACTCATGGAGATTAATTAATTAATATTTTAAACTGATGTTAAGACCAAATTCGTTTTTACTTCCTATAGTTAGACCAGGGACTGCTAAAAATAGGAAGGGACCAAGAAATGCTATTTTTAGAAGATTCTATTTTTAGCAGTTTCACCTCTCACCCAAGGTGGCCAAAATGCTCATTGGCCAAACTACTATTTTTAGAAGTGATATTTTTAGGAGTTCTATTTTTAGCACATTCTAAATTTAGCATTTCTTGTTGCACACTTTTCAACAGAGTAACATTTCCATTCCTGAAAATAGATAAACGTTTCCATTTATGCAAGATTTTATGACATTCACTTCATTACATCAAATCAATGAAAGAAACACATAGTGCATGCTGCAGATATAGTGATGACACCTCTTAAGTTTGCACGAGCCCCAGGTTGATAATTTAGGTTGGTAGCCTTGGGAGCTGCAACATTATTGTTGCAATACTGGGGCTCATCAATTTTTGGTGTCATTGTTGGGGAGGTGTCAAAGTATGCATCATTTTCCTCCATAGTTGATTCATTTCTCTTACTTTTTGCAAGAACAAATTTTTTATTAGGAATTTAATTCATAGACAGAAAAATTGCATTGCATTAGCATTCTTATTCAATTTTTTTTATAATATATATATATATATATATATATATATATATATTATATATATATATATATATATATATATATATATATATATATATATATATATATATATATCGATATATTTCTCCAACACCAAACCCCCCCACTTGATCACGTGGTGCAGTAAGAGCCACATCACCATCCACTTTTACAGGTAGAAGAAGAAAATGTGGCCGAGAAGGTAGAAGAAATGGATGGAGACGATGACAATGAAGAAGATCCTTTTGGATTTCTTATTCAAGATACTGATATCAGTGTTCATATGAAGAACATCCCTCCATATTTCCTTCCCAACTTCCATGATATGAGGTGAGAGGATCCAAAAACCTTTCTCTTTGAATTTGAAATCCTTTTTAGATCTTATGGCTACTTATTAAACACTCAAAATTTGAGATTGTTTCCAGAAACATTGACGAATAGAGCTCTAAAACAATGCATGATTTTAGGGACTAATTTAATAAGATTATGGAATGATATGAAAAATACATTTCTAGAAAAATATAAAGATCATGATATTAAAGAAGAAATATTTAGAATGACTCAAAAAGAAGATGAGAGCCTTGAGGATTTAATAGATATATTCATGTATAATGTTAAGAGGGAAAAAATATATCATTTAGGATTTGACACACTAAAAACCATCTTACTTAGAACAATTAGAGATGAGTGGATTTATCTTCTTGATCTCATGAGTAGAGGTGACATATATCGAATATCACTTGAATAAATTTGTGAAAAATGCAAGTGCATATCAAGAAGAAGGGAAAGAGTAAGTAAATCAACATCAAGATCTGGTAAGTCAAGCTAAACTTGAAAATTTGTTTGATGACTTTAAAACAAAAATTCTTAGCAATCTAAGTGAACAAGTAGAAATGTTAAGAATGCAATATGAGAAAAAATAATATGTTGATATTTGTGTTTTCCATGAAGAATCACATGATATTAAATATTTCCCATCATTACCGAGGTTGAAGGAAGTTTATCAAGATGACAATGGAGCAAGTCAATCACCAAAGAAGCTATGTTATGTAGCTCCAAGAATACCATGGTAGCCTAGTCAATCTAGTATGATGCAAGAACCTAATTCATAATTTCAAGGTTACGCACATCCATCTCAAAGTAATTGGAACACACCCTTTCCTTGGAAACCTTGGCCATCTCAACCCCAAAACCAATCTTGGAAACAAGGCTGACAAGGTATTTATGGGATAAATCCACAATATCCTCAATATCCTCCATATCTAACTCCATGTTTGTTAGAAAATTATATATTACGGAGCAATGGAACACATATAATATTGCAGAAATATAAACACAGAAAACGCACAAAACAAGAGAGACACAGATATACGTGGTTCACCCAGTTTGGGCTACGTCCACCCCGAACAGCTAGTCCTTCCTTTCTATTATCCAGCAAAATGAAGAGATACAACCTACAGCAAAACCGCTGTAATATCCTCTGTTTTCTCTCACACTCTCACCTCTATGTTTCTCGCTCACCGAATACACATCTATATCCCAGCCTCAAATACAATGCCCTCATATAAAGCGAGGGGTTACCTTCTAGGGCAAAAAACCCTAAACTAAACATAAGTTCTACCGTCAGATCATCCACCTAATGAACGACCCAGATTGACTAGAAATTACTATACTTTTACAAGGCAATTTTACAGCTGTTTTTAGCTTCGGGGGCGTTGCCCCCGAAACCCCCCGCCAGGGGGGGGGCTCCCAAAAGTCGCTGCCGCCCCCCCCTGGACCCCCACGGCAGCGATTATTTTACGGGCGGCGTTGCCGCCCCCATTTCGAACTGGGGTCCTATGTGGCGATACCTTTGAATATAGAAGATAATCAGGCTCCACACCCAACAATCTCCCACTTGGAGACTGATTGTAGCAACTCCACCGCTGCTCCATTTGCTGGACAATGACTCCTCTTTGGACCTGGCTGTTTCTCATCTTCATCGTCATCCTTGAAGACCAACTGAAACTGAGTATATTCTCAGTTTCTCCCTGGTTACAACTTTTGTTAGCATATCTGCAGGATTCTGGCTAGTGTGTATCTTTTCCAGCTTCAACTCTCCATCTTCCAACACTGATCGTATGAAATGGTACTTGAGCTGTATGTGTTTAGTCCTGGAATGAAATGCTGAGTTATTTGCAAGATGAATGGCACTTTGGCTATCACTGTATAACGTGCCCATATCATGCTCCTTACCCAATTCACCCATAAACCTTTGTAACCAAATCATTTCTTTACTAGCCTCTGTAGCAGCAACATACTCTGCTTCTGTTGTTGAAAGTGCAACAACACTTTGGATTTTTGAAACCCAACTGACAACTGTTCCTCCAACAGTAAATACATATCCTGTAGTGCTCCTCCTGTTATCTCTGTCACCTGCCATATCTGCATCAACATATCCTTGTAGGGAGATGTTTGAACCACCAAAGCATAATGCTTGATTTGTGGTACCTTTCAAATATCTGAGAATCCATTTCACTGCCATCCAATGTTCCTTTCCTGGATTGTTCATGTACCTACTTACAACTCCCACTGCATGTGCAATATCAGGCCTTGTGCAGACCATTGCATACATTAAGCTTCCAACTGCTGATGCATATGGAACTTTAGACATATAATCCATGTCTTCTTGGGTCTTTGGGCACATTTCCTTGCTAAGTTTGAAATGGCTAGCAAAAGGTGTACTAACTGGTTTTGCATTGTGCATGTTAAATCTTTTCAACACCTTTTGTATGTACTCATTCTGAGACAATGTTAATTTACGATTTTTCTTGTCTCTAGTTATTCTCATACCAAGGATTTGTTTCGCAGCTCCCAAATCCTTCATTGCAAATGAATTTGCCAATTTTCTTTTGAGCACATTTATTTCCTGTATGTTAGATCCTGCAACAAGCATGTCATCTACATACAGTAACAATATAATATAGCTACCATCATTTTGCTTTTTCAAATAAACACAATGATCAGAGTGTCATCTAGTATAACCTTGTTCAGACATAAACTTGTCAAATTTTAGATACCACTGCTTTGGAGCCTGTTTTAAGCCATACAAGCTCTTCTTCAACCTGCACACTAGTTTCTCCTTCCCTTTCACCTCATATCCTTGTGGCTGCTGCATATATATCTCTTCCTCCAAATCCCCATGGAGAAAGGCTGTCTTTACATCTAACTGCTCAAGATGCAAATCTTCAGCTGCTACAAGACTTAAAATAGTTCTGATTGAAGTCATTTTAACAACAGGAGAAAATATTTCATCAAAATCAATACCTTTCTTCTGTGCAAACCCCTTCACCACAAGTCTAGCTTTATACCTCTGTTTTCCTCCATCTTCTTCCTTCAGCCTGTAAACCCATTTATTCTTCAATGTAGTTTTTCCTACAGGCAACCTGACTAAATCTCAAGTCTGGTTATGCATTAAGGAGTCCATCTCTTCTTCCATGGCTACCTCCCACTTCTTCCTGCTTTCAACCTGCATTACTTCTTCATAACATTCAGGTTCACCGGAATCAGTCAACAATAAATAATATAATGAAGGAGAGTATCGTTCAGGGGGTCTACCTATCCTGGTAGATCTTCTAACACCACTTTCAGGTGTTTGGGGTGCCTGTTGCTGTTGTGGTGGTTGTTGTTGTTGTGGTTGTTGATTATTATTATTTTCAGACACCTTTACTTTTTCAGTGATTTCATCAACGACTGCGTATTCCTTGTTTTCCTTTTCCTGTTTCTTTTCCTGCAACTGATTCTTATACAAGATCTTTTCATTGAATATTACATCTCTGCTCCTAATGATTTTGTGATTTTCGTAATCATATAAGCGATAACCAAAATCATTAACACCATATCCAATAAAGGTACATTTCTTTGACTTTGCCTCAAGCTTTGTTCTATTTTCTTTATCAATATGGACAAAGGCCTCACAACCAAAAGGCTTTAAAATAGAGTAGTTTACCTTTTTACCTGTCCATGCTTCCTCTGGAACACCACCATCCAAGGAACTTGAAGGCCCTCTGTTTATTAGATAAACAACAGTATCTACAGCATCTGCCCAAAACTGTAAAGGCAATCCTGCATGCAATCTCATGCACCTTGCACGCTCCATGATTGTTCTGTTCATCCTTTCTGACACACCATTTTCTTGTGGTGTTCTTGGAACTGTCTTCTCTCTGCGAATTCCATGCTCTGAACAGTACCTATCAAACTCTTTGCTGCAATATTCACCTCCATTGTCTGATCTAAGACACTTCAATTTCTTTCTTGTCTCAATCTCAACCAAAGCTTTCCAATTTTTGAAAGTATCAAATACATCAGATTTATTCTTAATACAATAAATCCAAGTTTTTCTAGTTGCATCATCAATAAAAGTAACATAATAACGAGAGCCACCGAGAGATGATACCTGAGCAGGTCCCCATACGTCTGTATGCACAAGCTCTAATTTTTCGTTCTTCTTTTCTTTCCCAACTCTGAGAAATCTGACTCTCTTCTGTTTTCCATAAATACAATTCTCACAGAAGTCCAAATCAACATTCTTCAAACCCGGCAACAAATTCCTTGAGTGAAGAATCTTCGTCCCCTTTTCACTCATATGTCCAAGCCTATGATGCCATAATGCTGCATCTGCTCCTCTGGAAGTTAAAGCATTAGCAGAGTTAGAAATACCATTGCATAAATACAATGTACCAACCTTTTCGCCTTTTGCTATTACCAGGGCTCCTTTAGTGACCTTCCAAGCTTTATCTGTGAAAGTTGTCACACAACCTTCACCGCCTAACTGCCCTGTTGAAATCAGATTTTTCTTTAGATCTGGAACATGCTTTACCTCCTTTAATAGCCATTGGTTTCCATTCTATTGTTTTACAAGAACCTTACCCATTCCAACGATTTTACAGGGTTTATCATCACCTAGACGAACTTGTCCAAAATCTCCTTGAACATAGTCATGAAAGTATTTCTTATCAGGTGTGGCATGGAATGAAGCCCCTGAATCTACCACCCAGGAATCAGTAATATTTTCGAAAGAAAGAATCACAGCATCTTGTAACACCTCACCTGTCACATTTGCTTCATGATTGTTTTCTTGTTGTGCATCTCCTTCTTTTCCCTTCCGAGATCTACAG
The DNA here is from genome assembly GCA_031772625.1 of Pinus tabuliformis. NCBI lineage: Eukaryota > Viridiplantae > Streptophyta > Pinopsida > Pinales > Pinaceae > Pinus > Pinus tabuliformis. Next base: position 9,444,048 of record CM062807.1, on the reverse strand, counting down.
TCTTTCTTTAGGTGTCCTTTCTTTCCACATTTCTAGCACACTATCCCCGATATGGACTTGGATCTGCCTTTCCTTGATTTACTGCGATATCCTGAGCTCTTTCCTCTTTCCATTTTTCTTCCTCTAGACTCTACACTCAAAGCATTTCCCGATGTCTCACCGGAGCTTTTCCATCGCATTTCCTCGCTAAGGATAGCGCCGACAACATCATCAAACTTTAAAGTACTAGATCCAGAAACGGAGTTACTAATGGCCATTACCAAACCATTCTAACTTTCTGGTAATGAGCACAAGAATAAAAGAGCTATAACTTCATCATCAAAGTTTACCCCTACAGAACTTAACTGACTTGTAACTGTATTAAAATCATTTAAATGGTTTGCAACAGATCCACCTTCCGACATATTCATATTAAATAACCATTTCATAAGAAATACCTTGTTTGAGGCCGAGGGTTTTTCATATAGTTTCGACAACGTCTGCATCAAACCCTCTGTCGTGGTTTCCTTCGAAATGTTGAAGGCGACTGACGCAGCAAGGCACAACCGTATTGTTCCGAGTGCCTTTCTATCGAGAAGGTTCCATTCTTCGTCTTTCATACCCGTCGGCATCTTTGTTTTTCTGCCCAATGGTAGGTATAGATCTTTCTGATACAGATAATCTTCCATCTGCATCTTCCACAGCGAGAAGTTTTGGCCGTTAAATTTCTCGACCCTAAACTTACCATCTTCCGCCATTGCTCCCACTCGAACCAGGAACCCTTCTTTCCTGCGAGTTTATCAACCAAATAGACCTTCGGCTCTGATACCAGTTGTTAGAAAATTATATATTACGGAGCAATGGAAAACATATAATATTGCAGAAATATAAACACAGAAAACGCACAAAACAAGAGAGACACAGATATATGTGGTTCACCCAGTTTGGGCTACGTCCACACCAAACAACCAGTCCTTCCTTTCTATTATCCAGCAAAATGAAGAGATACAACCTACAGCAAAACCGCTGTAATATCCTCTGTTTTCTCTCACAGTCTCACCTCTATGTTTCTCGCTCACCGAATACACATCTATATCCCAGCCTCAAATACAATGCCCTCATATAAAGAGAGGGGTTGCCTTCTAGGGCAAAAAACCCTAAACTAAACATAAGTTCTACCGTCAGATCATCCGCCTAATGAACGGCCCAGATTGACTAGAAATTACTATACTTTTACAAGGCAATTTTACAGCTATTTTTAGCTTCGGGGGCGCTGCCCCTGAAACCCCCCGCCAGGGGGGGGCTCCCAAAAGTCGCTGTCGCCCCCCCTGGACCCCCCACGGCAGCGATTATTTTACGGGCGGCGTTGCCGCCCCCATTTCGAACTGGGGTCCTATGTGGCGATACCTTTGAATATAGAAGATAATTAGGCTCCACACCCAACAATGTTATCCCTACCATCCACCTCCACCACAACCACAACCCCAACCACATCTATCTCAAAGATCCACTCCCACTCAACTACCTGTACCACCATTTCGAAACCCACATAAGGAATTAGCTCAACCCACTTACAATACTGAGGTACAACACTTCGTAACATCTCTTCTTCATCTAAATGGTATTCATCTTAGATTAAGAAGAGTATTGCAAAAAAGAGATTCTATTGATGTCATTGAAGGACAACATTTAGAAAAATAAGATTCAAATGAGAAGACCAAAGAATCAGGGGTTGCACTTGATGAAGAGAATACATCAAAATTAGAGATTGAGAAATTTACCTCATGTTTACCATTATATCCTCCATGTTTTCAAGAGAATAGACAACAAAAAGAGGAATATATGAATGTCATGGTAGAATAATACGTGAAGAATGATCCAGATGAGCAAGAAAACAAAGGGCATCCGAACTATATTGAGGTTTTGTTCTTGAAAATCAACAAGATGGAGCATCACTCTCTTCTTCAACAATGTTTGATATTATCAAAGTCAGAGCATTTGGTCTCTAATATTTAAGTACATGTCAAAGCATATGTTTTGAGCCTACACATGATTTTATATATCATCTTATTATGCACATGGCTCCATTGGAAGTATTCCTACACTTGAAAGAGATTTTGTTTGTTCAAGTAGAGTAGGATAGATTTTTTTATTTTTATTTTTTTAAATGGAAAAAATAGGAGGAAAAGAATAAAATCTTAGGTGAAAACCTCTTCTGAGGTTCCTTATATTGGCTCATTGATTGAAAACCTCCATGAGGTGGTTAATGGGTTGGAAAAGAAAAGAAAAAATCCTAGGTGAAAGCCTCCTTTGAGGTGCCTTGGAAGACCTACTAGTTGAAAACCTCATTGAGGTAGCTAGTAGGCATAGGAAAAAAGAGAAAAAAATTGAAAAAAATGAAAAGAAAAAAATTCTTTAATCCATGTATCTCTCTCTGATGAATGCAGGTGCTCTCCAACCTCTGCAAGAAACGAAAACAAGTTAGCTACCAAAAGAAAAGTTGATGAAAAACGTAGTCAAAGAAAGTCAAACTTGGGCTTTTACATTCTTTGCTCAGATGCTCCAACAATACCAAGGCCATGTCAATCCATCACCCTCATCCATTTCCAACGTCCAATCATAATTTCCAAGCCTTTCCCATTCATTTTCTTCATTGTTGTAAAATGCTAGAGGAAGGTTGTGTTTTGCTATAGGAGGCCAAAATACATAGAGCAGAAAATTGTTTTTACCATATCTCAAAAAATGTGCATCCATTGGCTAAGATATTTCATGGGGAGATGCATATGGATGATTTTAACATGATACAGTAATTTCAGCAAATTCTAGTGCACACTTTTTGATAAATTAGCTTCCATCACTTACAGCTAGTTTTAATTTTTATCGAGATTTGTGTATCCATTGGCCAAGTGTTTTTTTGGGGAGGTGTGTAAAGATGATTGAAACATGCTCACAAAATTTTAGGTCACTCTAGTCTATTGTTTGAGAGATATGGATAAACCAATTCTGCTACATGAGACTGTCCTGAAATGTTATAGGAGCAACGAGAATTGCTACAGGGGGGACCATAATTGCTACAGGAGTGTGATTGACATAGAGAGAGGGGTCAGATCCTATTTTCTCATTGGGGGAATGAATAAATAATTCTACCACGCCTCTATCATCCATCCTCCACACCATTTAGTCGCTTCTCCATCCGAAAATTTGTCTATGTCCATGAAAAATCCCCATTTTCACCCCTTCGTTCATTACTTTCAAAACAACCAAGGTTTGTGATCCTTTTCCATAGATTGATTGTGGATTATCAGTGTTTCTGGAAGCATTATCTGAAGGAAATTGTTGTTATATAATGGTTTTGTGTCTGCTACAAGAAGAAATACATTCATGTAGCAGGATGAAATTACCTTACAAGACCACAATTGAGAGCACCAAAATGAAGAACCAATCATCATGAATACATTGGAGAGTCATTTCCTCAAATTTTGGGCAGTTATAATACCTCTACAGATTGCTACAAGGTCACTCTTCATCTCCAACAGTAACACTTAATCCACCATTAAAAAAAACTTTGTTGACAAGCCTTTATCAGTCAAGTACATGTCAAAAAATATTTTCTGAACATAGCCAATGCACAAAGAAACAAGCATGGGAAGATAACACTGCAAGGAGGTAGCAAAAAAACCATTATTCTTTAAGTAACATACAAAGGAAATGATCTCTCAGAAGAAAATCAAGAACAACCTCACTCATGTATAGGTCTACCATGAAACCATCAAAGGATCAACACATCAGCAAGCAACCTTTGACAATAGGAATCAATGATGAATTAGGCCACCATGCAACAACCGCAACAGTCTTTAGCTCCAAAATCACCTAAAAAAACACACCCAGGGCAAGGCTCAGGTATGAAATCTTCTAAAACTTTCCTATGAACTTATTTTAGCTTGAAAAACGTTCCAAGTGTACGAAGGAAAATGTTTTTTTTATATAGCCAAAATAAGTAACAAAGCAACCTTGACCTTATCTAGCAGATAACTTCACCGTTCCTCCAACACACCTACATGTGTGGGAGAGGAACAAGACAAAAGTAAATAGGACTTCAACAAGTGGGTTTTAATCATTTAGTAATGATGGAGGACAAGGAGTGTGAAGGGGTAAGTAAGGGCCAACTTAGTTAACTCAAAGCACTTTGAATTTATCTTGTATGCAATGAAACGAAGAGAGAAAAAATATTGAAAAAAATAATAATGAAAAAATCAATAGAAAAATAAAAATAGAAGAATAAAAAGGTGGACCCACAACCTCTTGGAATCCAGGTAATACCATCTATAGGATTCAGGTTGGTTGCTACAGGAGAAAATAGAAATACTATAGGAGGAACGTAACTGCTACAAGGAGAACAAATTTGCTACAAGAAGGACATATTTGCTACATGAAGGAACAAAGTTGCTACAAGAGGGAGACATATTTCTTCAGGAATTTAACAGAGGGATACAAGAGAAATTTTTTTTCTACTAGGGTATTGGATAATGATTAATTAATTGCTACAAGGTACAAAGAAACACAACAAAGATGTAAAGGATTTTCAACAAACATGGTAAATTCTCCGAGGGTGAAAGGTATCCAAGTCACTAGTTTGGTCATCACATCATTCCTTTATTTTGCTTTAGTTTATTGACCATCATTTCTTCCTTTGTGAAGAAAGAGCTCTCTGTTAAGTGTTTTCAATTCTAGAATTTAATGAGCAAAGATAATTTAGATTGCTAGTTAAGGGTATTCATAAGAATTTGATGGATAGGTGATCTAGGTCGATCTTTAGACACCATGGCATGGAAACGCTCGAAAATCAAAGTGATCAGAATGATGTCAAACAAGGACCAGATCAAAGAGCTCATCTTCCTAATCATGGAGGTGCAAACGATTCGTCAATTTGAGTCCAGATGATGAAGTTATCGCGAAAAGAAGGTAGCTATGTTCCTTAAGAAAAATGAGGCATTTTCTCAAAAAATGGGTTTTTTTGCCTTAAAGGAAAATTGCAACTGGAATAGTCCAAAGGGTGTACTTAAGGCGGGCCTTTAGGACCCCCAATCAACAATCTTCGATATTGGAGTTGGGAGCAGGCAATCGATGATGTCGGAGAGATTAAAAACACCGATATCAGCGATCGGCGATCGACGTCATTGTATGCCAATGTATCGGTGAAGGACCCCCGACCGATGCGATAGTGATATGCGATTTAATCTTAGCCATCGGATTAGGAAGCAGATCGACAACCATGATTAAATCTGTGATCGGAACGATCGACATCAGTGATCGGCAATCTGAGATCCTAACTTGTGATATAGCCCGAACCCAATAAGTTTATAACCCTGATTGTATAAAATTTGAAATCCAAAATTTCAGATTTTTCAACGTTTTTCATTGTTTTTGGTTTTTGTCATATCGATTTAAAATAATAAAAAAACCTATTTTTGTAGGTTGTTTCACCCGTCAATGCTTCTAATGCAAACGACTTCTATTCTGAACAAAACAACCCCGATTTTTATGAGGCCTTGTCCCAAACATATTATAAAACACGATGGATGCAGAGAGCCGAGGGAGGGAGGAAAAAGGCTGTGTGACAAAGGGCAGAGAGCTCGAGAGGTTGCATGGAGAGGCCGAGAGCCTGAGTGCCAGAGAGACGAGGAGGAGGCTATGCCCAATGGAGAGTCACAGATAACGAGAAGGGCGAGAAAGCCAGAGATAGCCCACAAATGCTATGAATTATGCAGAGAAACCAGAGAGCTCGAGAGGTTGTGGGGAGAGACTGCGTGGAGAGAGGCCCGAGAGCCTGAGTATGCAAAGAAGTATGGAAGCCAGAGCTACGCTTGAGATGTGTAGAGCCACAGAACTTGAACTCCAGGTAGGCCGCAGAGCTGCAGTAATGTAGCCAGAGCATTGCAAACACCAGATTGCCTGAGAGCTACATTGCAGAGAAGTCTAGAGTAGTTATTCTTTTGTGATCAATTCTATTTTATGATCGATTCTTCTCTTCATGATCGATTCTACTTCTTTTGATCAATTATTCTCAGTGATCGATTCTTATTTGATCAAATCCTCTTTGATGGATTTTTTTTTTATGACCGATTCTTCTTGCAATCGATGTTGTGAAATCGATATTCAACAAGCTTCAACATGTCAACTTTCTCATGTCCACTTTCTTATGTTTCAGATGTCCACTTTCTTATGCAAGTAGCCATCTTCATGAGATCGATGCCTTGAGAGCAATGGTTTGAGCAGTTTCAGCCATGTTACATCCAATTATTCAAATGGCCTATGGTGTGAGGTATATGAGTTATTCATATATTTCTTCTTTTTACGTTATGATGCAGATCCTTGATTGATATTGATGCAAGATCTTGTTTAGAATATGTTGTCATGATTCCTTGCTGATTTGATGCGAAATCTTTCATATGATGTACTTGTTGTCATAACTCTTTATGTTATGTTTTGAGATCCCTTGTGGTATGTTGTTGGGATACTCTTGTTGTTGTCATGCATGTGTTTTGCTTTGACATCCCTTTTGTGCCATGTTGGCAGGATGCGCACCATGCATGTTTTTGTATCATACTGATAGGAGTCTTTTGATTGAGAGTTCTAGTTGTGGAATATCTCTTAGAGCCACTCCTGCATGAGGGTATTTTTCCTTGTATGATTGAGACATCATCCCTTGTGTACATCACTTTTATTGACATCACCTAATGCAACAGCCTACACCACCTTGACCGGGGCTCGGAGACGTAGTCCCTCCTGGACGAACTCCGCTATCAACGGATTATGTTTTCATGTGTTGATGATTGTTAAGTTCCTCTTCTTTACATTTTGCAGCTGTATTTGTTAATGTTCTTTTAAAATGCAATTTTAACACATCACGAAAGTAAAAGGTCTTGGAAAGGTCCTTCTTCACACCCGGACCTGGATAAAGTGGTATCAGAGCAGGTCTTTATGTTGATGTGAATTGCAGTGTGAACAATGGAACGTGAAATGACAGAGGATGAAAGAGAAATGTACAAGCCCATGCTTAAAATTTCCAAGAAAGTGTAAATTGTGTATGAAACTCTACAGAAAGAAACAGAGGAAATGGAGTGCTTACAGATTCAGTTGAAAGCCACAGAAGAGGCAATGGAGGAACTGAAGCAAAACAAACATAATCTTCAAACAAAGAATGATGAATTGAAGATGCACTTACATGAAGAGAAAGAGGAGAAGCAGAGTTTTCTACTACAGTTGCAAGCAAAGGATGAGGCCTTGGAAAAGCTGTAGCATAACCCATGTGAGGTAAAATGTAGTTCTCCATCTTCATGTATGTTTCCTGATGATGATTTCACTGTGTTTGAAAATCATACCACAAGAATTGGATCCAAACTATTGAAGAGAATGGGGCATGAAGGAAAAGGCTTGGGCATTAATGGCCAAGGCATTGTCAATCCCATCAAAGTAGAGGAATTACCCCGTCAAGCATGACTTGAGTATGTCAGGAATGAATTTGGGGAATGCACTAAGACAGTTAGCAAACCACCACTGACGGATGATGAGCAACCCTCGTCAGTTCTTTCCAAATCGAAAGAGAAGGTAAAAGATGTTGATTTCCTTTCATTTTCATCTTCTCATAGTATGATGTTTGTTGGAGATTTGGAGATCCCGATTACAGGGACAAATATGAGGCTCCTTACAAAGACAAGGCATGAGGAGAAAGTTCTTGGTGCTAATAACCAAAGCATCACTCAACCTTTGGAGGTTATGCATGAACCTCAATTTTCAAGCTCGAGGTACACCAAAGGAGAGTGATCAAAGGTGTCAAATTTGTCCGAGACTTCATTGAGGAAAGAGAATTATGGGAAAACATCCCCATCATCCCATGGTAGTTTCCATTGTAGGGAGAGAGCTGAGGCAAGCTCTCATCACCATGCTGACATCAGAAACAACAAAGGAAGGTATAACCACTTTCAATCTTCGACTGTTCATTTTGATCATGTTGTTAATAATGAACGAAGACTAAGGCATTGAAAAACATGCACTTTTTGTGGTTTACCTAACCATACCTTTTCCAAGTGTTGGAAAAGAATGGCAGCACTCATGAGGCATGAAAGACCCTCTCAACAGCATGAAAAGAAATAGGTTAAGCAGCTATGGAGGAAGAAAACATACTGTAGTCATTGTGACAGAAATGGCCATCAGAGAGCCACTTGCTGGAAGCCCCATCTAGAGCAGCGCCTTACAGACAAAGCGTCAGTGCGTGAACCAGGAAAAGCAATTGTTCGATAAGAAAAATCACCTCAAGGAGGTGATCCATGCACAAAGATAAGTGAGAAATGTTTTCTAGACATGTTGGCGTTTCATGGTCATTCTTTTGTAAATCACTTGTTTCATTTTAAAATGTAAACGTGATGATGTGTTTCCATCACGTAGTTAGCAACAATGATGTTCGGTCATGTTTTGAGTCGTATTTTGAGTTGCATGTTAAAACTCTAAAAGTGATGTTATGTTTCCATCACTTTTCCACACAATAGTGTTTGGCCTTATGAATGTAAATCGTGTGTTGTAGTGATGATGTGTTTTCCATCACTTTTTGAAGCAACCATGATAGGTTGGCCTTGTTGTCATATTTGGAGTATTACGTCCATATTATTGTAAACTTGACCACTGAGTATGAGTTATAAAATCGTGGCAAGTATGGGACATTTGGGTATTTGGTTGGTCTTGTCATTCAAAGCATGTAATTAGCAAAATAATGTACTACAGGTTGTAGAAGTAGCAGGTGTCGGTTCGTTGCTTAAGTCTATAAAGAAAAAGGTGAAGGAGATAGAAGCGAGACCTTTTCAGGACATTTGTGATGCAGACAGGGTATAGCGAACGATGCAGATCTTTTTATGCTTTTGGAGGACCAAAAGCTCCTCAGTGGGGAGGATTGATCCAGGTGGGTCTTTAGACACCATGGCATGGAAACGCTCAAAAATCAAAGTAATCACAACGATGTCAAACTAGGAGCAGATTGAAGAGCTCATCTTCCTAATTATGGAGGTGCAAACGTTTCGTCAATCCGAGTCCAGATGATGAAGTTATCGCGAAAATAAGGTGGCTCTATTCCTTAAGAAAATGAGGCATTTTCTCATAAAAATGGGTTTTTTGGCCTTAAATGAAAATTGCAATTAGAATAGTCCAAAGGGTGGGCTTAAGGCGAGCCTTTAGGACCCCCGATCAGCGATCTTCGATATCGAAGTTGGGGGCAGGAAATCGGAAATGTCGGAGAAATTAAAAACATCAATATCGATGATCAGAGCGATCGACGATCGTCGTCGGCATATGAAAATGTATTGGGGAAGGACCCCAGGTCGATGCGATAACGATATGCGATTTAATCTCAGCTGTCAGATTAGGAAGCAGTTCGACGACCACGATTAAATCGACGATCTAAACGATTGGCGTCAACGATTGGCGATTTGAGATTCCAACTTGCGATATAACCTGGACCCAATAATTTTATAAGCCCGATTGTATAAAATTTGAAATCCGAACTTTCGGATTTTTCAACGTTTTTCACAGTTTTTCGAGTTTTTGTATTATCGCTTCAAAATGATAAAAAGGCTTATTTTCGTAGGTTGTTGCAGCCGTTGATGCTTCTATGCAAACAACTTCTATTCTAGACAAAACAACCCTAATTTTTATGCGGCCTTGTCCCAAATGTGTTATAAAACACATTGGATGCAGAGAGCTCGAGAGGCTGTGTGGAGAGGCTGAGAGCCTGAGTGCCAGAGAGCCAAGGAGGAGTCTGTGCCCAATGGAGAGTCACAGATAACGAGAAGGGCGAGAAAGCTAGAGATAGCCGATAGTGCTGTGAATTATGCAGAGAAACCAGAGAGCCTGAGAGGTTGCGGGGAGAGACTACATGGAGAGAGGCCTGAGAGCCTAAGTACACAGAGAATCATGGAAGCCAGAGCTGCACTTGAGATGTGTAGAGCCATAGAGCTTGAACTCTTGGCAGGCCACAGAGCTGTAGTAATGTAGCTAGAGCACTGCAAACACCAGATAGCTCGAGAGCTACATTGCAGAGAAGTCTAGAGTAGTTATTCTTCTGTGATCAATTCTCTTTTATGATTGATTCTTCTCTTCATGATCGATTCTGTTTCTTTTTATCGATTATTCTCTGTTATCAATTCTTCTTTGATCGAATCCTCTTTGATTGATTCTTCTTTATGAGCGATTCTTATTGCAATCGATGCTATGAAATCGATATTCAGCAAGCTTCAACACTTTTGATAGCTATGTTTCAGATGTCCACTTTCTTGTGCAAGCAGCCATCTTCTTGAGATCGATGCCTTGAGAGAAATGGTCTGAGCAGCTTCAGCCGTGTGACATCTACTTCTTCAGATGGCTCATGGTGTGAGGTATATGATTTATTCATATATTTCTTCTTTTTACGTTATGTTGTAGATCCTTGATTGATGTTGATGCAGGATCTTGTTTAGAATATGTTGTCATGATTCCTTGCTGATTTGATGTGGAATATTTCATATGATGTACTTGTTGTTGTAACTCTTTATTTTATGTTTTGAGATCCCTTGTGGTATGTTGCTAGGATACTGTTGTTTTCATCATGCATGTGTTTTTCTTTGACATCCCTTTTGTGCCATGTTGGCAGGATGCGCACCATGCATGTTTTTGTATCATATTGATAGGAGTCTTTTGATTGAGAGTTCTAGTTGTGGAATATCTCTTAGAGCCACTCCTGCGTGAGGGAATTTTTCCTTGTATGATTGAGACATCATCTCTTGTGTACATCACTTTTATTGACAACACCTAATGCACCGGCCTACACCACCTTCACTAGGGCCCGGACACGTAGTCCCTCCTAGAAGAACTCCGTTATCAATGGCTTATGTTTTCATATGATGATGATTGTTATGTTCATCTACTTTACAGTCTGCAGCTATATTTTTTAATGTTCTTTTAAAATGAAATTTTAACACATCATGAAAGTAAAAGGTCTTGGAAAGGTCCTTCTTCACACTCAAACAAGGATCAATAGGATGATGCATCATGGCCAAGAATTTGTATCAGTAGTAAGAGGTTTGGACTTTGATGAGAATGCCATTAGTAATGAGGTAATGGATGCCAAGAAATAATTCTTTTCACAAGGATAAGTTCCAAAGGAATACCAATAAGACAAACCAAAATCAATGTGTTTCCGTCACAAATAGAAACCATTACAATTTAAGAATCACCTAAGAGAAAGAAGCAACCTAAAACCTACATTAGAAGTTCAATGGGAAACTAAGATAGGGGAACAAATGCAAATACAAGAGTAGAAAGAAGAGAAACGGGAGGAGAAACACATGTACCAACAAACAGAGAATGAAATAGGTTAGCATACATGAATAACCAAAGGGAAAGGAGGATGAATAGGTTGCTTCGAGGATGAGCAACAATTTCAATAGGGGGCATGATGGGCCTCCAAATTAGACACAAATTAAGGCCCATCTAACCTTTCTTAGGCACATGAAGGCTATATTAAACCTCTCCTTCTACACTTAATAATGTGTTTTTAGATTTAATATGTTCTTAGGAAGGTTTAAAGATAATTGCATATTATGTGCCTAATATTATTTATTTTTGTAGAATATTGTGAGAATATTGGGCAGATTATGAAGATTTGGAGGAGGAGATAATCTAGGTACTTTCTCCCTACTACAGGAGGATCAAGATTGGATAATAAATGAACAATATGTTATGAAATTATTGAGCAAATTCTAGAGCTCCAGTTATTGATAAAATGTAGGAATGTGTTCCTTGTCATTTAATGCAAATTCTTAGTGTTGGGTACCATATCCACTATTTGAGGGATTTTGGAGGGGAAACCTTCCTCCTTTCACTGAGAATTATTCCCCATAAATTTTATTTACCAATTCGAAATTTCCTCTAGAAGCATGTATTTCTTAGTCTTCTTGTGGAGAAAACTTGTTATTTAGCAGCTCCACTTTCATTTCTAGCAGGGACGTACTTGGATTGATTCAAATAATGAAGTTTGGTGCTATTTTTAGCTTCTAAAGCTTGGTTTCCTCCATAGGACTCTGATTTTATTTGGGATTGGAAATTCCAAGAGCCTCAGATCCATCTTGTATAATTTTTTTATGTCCTTTGAATGTCTTTTTCGCTTGCATCTCTTATTTTTTCATTTCCTATTCATGCCTCTTTTGTTGTAGGTTACACTGGTTAAATGATGGAAGTGAGTTTTTTTATAGTTTATTTATAGAGTAACAAAATGATGCATACTTAGAATAGATTCTAAAAGTCATATTCATCATTGAGCTACTTGAATTGGGTTACTAGGTCACGAATATAGAATTTCTCGAAGTCACTTGTAGCAAAATAGTAGTATTTTTTTGCTATTGTTTATAACATGTTAATGAGATTCATTTGACTTTATTCCACTAACATTGGGTCATAAAAATATTCAAGTTAATAAAAAAAATTACTCCATATAATTTTCACTTGATTAGGTTAGGCATTTGGTAGGTTAACTAGCTTACTAGTTCTTGAATTTCTAGTTTTTAGAGTAGTAATTTTATGCTATTTTTAAACATGTGTTAATAGGGGTGTTTTGGAGTGATTACACTTGGAATGGATTCCTAATAAATCCTACTACTTAATAAAAGAGATTTTCCCATCCCATTTTCATTTTATTTACTTGGGAATTCGGCAAGTTATCTCCTCTTGTAGGAAAACATGGCCTCTTGTAGCACCTCCTGTAGCACTCTTGTAGCACCTCTTGTAGCACTCTTGTAGCATGTGAAAACTTGATCCAATTTGCTCCAAAAGCTTGGTTTTTGTCCCTTAGGCTTGAATAATGACCTGTAGGCTTTGAAAAATTATTGAGTAAGACAAAAATAACTCTTAATCCTTGTCTCTTCTCCATTGCAATTCACCTTTGCAGTTATGGTTAGTGGACAAATTCATGACTTGAAGAGCATAATGATGATTACTTCATGAAGTACCTTATGAACTCTGTTGATAAAATCTATATTGAATGGAATTATTGAATAATTGTTTCATGATTAGGTTTTTTTTCATAACTCTTAAGCTAGGGTTTCCATTCTAACATTGATATTTCTATTGCATAGACTATGTTGCCTTTTGATGCAACAATTACATTTTGCAAATAGAATAACATTTACATTTAAGAAAGTAGCCTAACCTTTATATTTATGCAAAGTAGAGTGACATTTCCATTTCTACAACTAGTTTAGGTTTGATTTTATGACATTCACTTCATTGCATTAGACCAACGAAAGAAGGAGACATTGCATGTTGCACATATAGTGCTCACACTTCTTAATTTCGTACAAACCTATGTTGATAATTAAGTTGGTAGCCTTGGGAGTTGCAACATTCTTGTTTCTATATTGGGGCTCATAAGTTATTATTATAAAATATATGACAGTTATTATTTTAAAATGTGTTTTATTATTCCTATAATAAAGGAGCAATAGATAGAATAATTTGATGATTATAAAGTATAAGTAATAATGTCACAACAAATGACCAAAGGGAGAGATCAAGAAAAAATAGCGATTAAAGATTTATGTGTAAATAGTTGTAAACAATATTAGACTTATTTTGAAAGGAGTTTGAATTGTTAATATTATTTAATATTTATAGTCTTTTAATACTTAAAGTTGCTTTTAATTATATTATTTTTAATATAATTATTTAAAATTTTAATGTAAACATTTAAGATATTTATATAATATTAAGATCCTTGATGGGGTGACATTCGAGGAGTATGACAACTTGAGATTATGTGCCTACCAACCTGTGATTATGAGGGAATTAAATGGAGGAGGTGGCATGGCCAACCCATGCATGCAACCACATGTGATTATATCATTCCCTGATACCCATGAGGAATGCCAAATGCAAGAGGATAGGGGCACAACAAGATCAGATATACGACAACCCTGTTAAGAAACAACTTGTTGTCGGTGGAAGTGAGACTTGACTCATATTTCAAGTAGGTTTTGGGTGTAAGAGAGATATTGCTTCAAGTTTAATTTGGAATTCTGGCAGTCGAGAAATTGGGAGAATGCTTCTAATATATCATAACACCAGAGGGAAACTCTATTCCAACTATGTCAATGATATTTATGCTATAAATATTTGAGGTATATTGCTAAGGAAGGGTAGTGGGAGATCAAGACATGAGAAGATAGGAAAATCTTGTGGCCCAGTCATTCTCAAAGGCTATGGTCTGAAGGGACCTGTGTTGGCTTCCAACACTTGACACTTGGTGGTCACCAATCAAATATTTCTACAGTCCATTAGAATCTCTAGTTTTGGTGACAACTCTCTATTTGGTTACATAAATGAATAAATTCAAGTTTATTAATGAATTAGGGTCTTGGCATTGTGGGGTGTGTTGTTTTTTGGAGGTAGACGCTGTCATGCCTTGTTGGAACATTGGGTCCTTTACATGTGTTGGATTTGTGCCTTTCCTTCTCTTGTTAGGTATCATTTGTCTCATTATAATTATACCCGAGGTATTACGTTTTTATTTTTTTTAGTAGTGTTGTGGTTGCTATGGGATTTACTTGTCTTCTTATTTTAGCTCTGCACCTAGTTACCCTCTCTTAACCAACTTGGTGTTAAGTCGTGAAGGCCATGCCCTGTCATTCATCCCAAATGTAGTGTCATAAAAGGATAAGTATAATTGGGGGGGGGGGGGGGGAGTCATCGCCCCTATGGCCGAAACATAGCCTAACAATAAGCTTATGAGGTTTTTGAGAACTTTTATGCAGTGGTACGCTTGGAAATTCCAAGTGAAATGAAGAAACTAGAGACTATGGAATTGAGATTGAAAAACCTTATATTATTTGGAACTCATAGAGGATAGAGGAAAATGGGTTACAAACCTTGGCCACACTAAGTGTTACATCGGAAAAATCCCTGTTTCGGACAAGAGCGATCTCCCTGGATCCTTGACGTAAACTAGAAACAAACATGACAACTGAACTAACTCTTTCCCTTTAAGTTAAACTCGTTTGAATTATAAAAATTAAAGCTAATGGATGAGCCTCTTACCTATTTCATGAAATCCTTGATGAAGATCCATTGTTATGATTCGATGCAACTCTTCAATTCTTGATAAGACCTACAAACATCTACCATAAAAGGATCAAAATCACATGTGATATAATAATCCAAACAACTTAACCTAATGATCAAGGAGATTAGGATTTGAATTTGCGTTAATGAACATTATAAACAATTGTAAACCATTTATTATTACAATGAGACAAATCAATTGGAGAAATTTTTCATTTGTATTAATCAAATATTATGAGGAACCTTACAATCTTCACCTTGATGTGATGAGGTCCCTCCGAAATACCTTCATTCTCCTCCTTAGATGACAAGCTTTCCAATCTCAAACCAACATCATAAGTTTGTCTTCTCTGAGTTCTGACCTCCTCAATCCCTCTACCCTCTAGTCATTTTATAGGCCAAGAGGAGGAAGTTTCAAATCTAAAAGAGGGGGATGAGACTCCTTAATTGAGGGATTAGGCTACCACGAGAAAAGGGATGAAAATGCATCATGTGAGGGTTATAGTTCGAATAGTCATCACTTGGAAGCTTTCAGTTGGGAAATATTCGACCAACTATGTTTCTAGAATGTAATTTTTATTTGTACTTTCTTGAATTCACCTGCGCGAGTTTATAGTGGAAAAAAAAAGCACAAATCTGTGCTATTCTTAAAGTCAATTCTAGCCAATACACGAGAAAATCTAGAAAAATCAGTGCAGGTTGAACTTAACAAGGTGTGATAGCTATTTTCCCCAAATTTCTCATCTACTTCAAAATATGTTGGGTTGTTTGAATTTTGAGGGAGTTTGTTCAAACATTTTCACGAATGGTAAAAAGACCCATAAACTAATCAAGTTTCATGGTGACAAATTGACATGTAAAAAATTTCCCCCTAAAGTGAGAATTTTGTAAAACAAGTTTAAAATATTGAAGTGCGTTATCATTCCAAGGATCGGATCAG
The DNA here is from genome assembly GCA_031772625.1 of Pinus tabuliformis. NCBI lineage: Eukaryota > Viridiplantae > Streptophyta > Pinopsida > Pinales > Pinaceae > Pinus > Pinus tabuliformis. The sequence continues at coordinate 9,427,994 of CM062807.1, read as the reverse complement.
AGGCGATGGTTGGAAAATTGCAAGGAACATTCAAGGATTACAATGAAAATATATATCAAAAATAATCTTTGAGGTAGGCATTCCCATACTCAGAGTAAAGAAAACGCAATGAAAAAGCATGGAAAAACTAAAATCATATAGATGGTAGACACAGTATGAACACAACCATCTGTCTACATAATCATGAATATAAAATCTCCTCGCAACTTGGATTGATGAAACTAGATCCATGGTATTGATCTCACACTCTCAATCCATAGTACAAATCTAACCATGCGAATAAATGTTTCTAAGTCTAACATGGAAGAAACCACTTGATTACCACTCAATAATGTGAACCGTTAACAAGTGCAAGAGAAACCACCAATAATGACAATGGTTCTCAAGGTACTTCCAATATAATATATAAAGTGTGAATAGGTGATCTGAAGTCGAACACTTATAAAATCGTTCAATCGAAGGCCAATGATGAGAACACATATGGCATAAAAATGACTTGGTAACTTTTGACTTAACGACCACACCAAAAACCATGAAGAATTTCAATGAGGTTTGATCAACTGTAAGACAAATGGATTTCCCAACTCAGACATGAGTGTGACGGAGTGCCATGTCCAAGAGCAACTTGCTACCTTTTAAAAATGGTAATGTAAAATGGACACCTTTTCACAATTCCCCCCCACCATTACTGGCAATTACCTCTTTATTTTTTACAAGCTTGAGGAGGATCACATATGCTTGGACTATAAGCTCATCCTTCGGATGAGTCCATCGAAGTGTTTTTAACAAACCCTAAGAAGGAATGGTTCAATCCTGTTAGCTTAACAGGTCCTATATTCTTTAGTTTTTCTACGTGTCTAATAAAGGAGTAACTTGATGTTGCTTTCTTTTGAGAGTTTGAAAAAGACTCAAAAAGGAAACTCATTCAGTTATTTTACCGTAAAATTTTAACAAGCCCGGAGAAAGTAAAGCTCGATGTTTTTCAATTTTAGAGAGTCAGAAGAAAAACATAAGAAAACTTCATCAAGTTCTTTTTCGTTAGTTTTAGTCTCCTAGGTCCGAAAGAGGATAAAATAATACAAGAGAGAACTCTATTGACGATGTTTGGTCAATGTATACCTTTTTCGTAAATAGTCCTAACTTAGTTTGTAAAAGGGGCAAACTTATACCGAGTGGGCGAATGTGCATTTACTTTTACGAGTTTGAACAAGCATGTAATTGGTGATCTTTTCATTTTAAAAGAGTATGAAAAGGGCTTAAAAGAGGACTCCATGATTTTCCCTTTTCGTAATTTTTTAAGACCATGAAAAGTGATAAAAGTCTGCTAAAAAATTCAAAATGATTCATTTTCGCTTCGTAACCTATCCTACACATTTAAACTCAATAAATCATCATAACTTCTAAAAAAAAATCATTTTCCCTCCTACAAGGTTTAAAACATAAAAAATAATAATTTTTAGCTCCAAAAAACTTATAAAAGTGGAAAAGGTAAATTCTTTTCACCATTTAAGAGTAGAGAGAGGAGTTTCTACCATCAGACATCCAGGACTGATTCCAATCTAAACGATGGACAAAATTGCACAATGTTTCTTCCAGGTAGAAAATCTCTCCTTAACTTAGTTTTTCATCCATTTAAAATTTCATTTTAAGCTTTCATTTTTTTTTGGGGAGAAACTATTTTAAAAAATGCGCCCTCGGCCCTGCCGTCGTTCTTTTTGATCGGGCCCACGCAGACTGATAAAATTTTCCATATGGAAAATCACGGCCTATGTGGAATTTTACTGGAAAAATCCACATAGTTGTGCCCTGTCCATAAAACAATGGTCATGAAGGCACAGGGGGTTTATTTTTAAACAATTTTTGGGCCAAAAAAAACATGAGATGAGTTTCTAAAATGTTTCTAATCCTTTTCGAATGGTCTTTTCCGCTCATTTGATTGCTCAAAATGCAGTGGAGGGAAAGAGAGCATGAGGCCAATGATTTGGCAGCTTTTGAAGATCTAATCACCATGCAGGCACTTAGGACTTGTGGCCTCCTAAAATACTGGATTATTCATGGGATGAAAGCTCAGGTAGATCTGATGACATGGCTGGTAAGGACCTGGAATGTCTAGGAAGAATTCTTTTTGATTTCCAATCATTGTGTTACCATTGACACCAATTGCATCTATGTCTTGACTAGATGGTCTCATCAGGGATTTGATATTTCACTATTTGTACAGAGGATGGGAGGAGATACCACTGATGGTTATCTACGCCGCTTTTGTAGGGGTGCACCACCCAAGGATGGGAGAATTGACATTCAGACCATCAAGCTCTTTCCCTTGAGAACCATTACTTTCACTATTTGCAAACTATGTGGCTGTTTTTCCCTTCATTTAGCCACATGGGCACAGATGAAGATGGTTGTGTAATGTTGAGAATCCATGATTTACAACTGGTGCGAGTTAGTGGTGGTGGACATGAAGGGCTAGTTAACTAGGTGCAAGAATGGAAAACTAAAGAATTTTGGTTATGGTTCCACTCTTATTTCTTTTTCCCTAGAGAGGATTCCTATCCTCTGGCCACAATAGATTCTAGTAAATGAGGGTGTCCCAGGGATCCATGCATGATGAGGTGGGTTGCATTGGTGGCACACCATTGACGTGATGGACCAGTAGTGAGGTATACTAGAGAGTTCTTTGACTCGTTAGACCAGTAGATTATTCCAATTAAGGAATTTTCGTATGCCGAGATGGATTACAGAGGTGATCCTGATATCCCATTTCCAGCCGGAACCTAGTGGGGTGTTCTACATGAGAATTTTTTGCATTTTTACATATTTCCAAAATTTTTAAATTTTTATGTGTTTTTTGTCTTCAAAGGCTAATTATATGAAATGCATGTGTAGATGTGGGCCCAACATGACCATCTGGGCTGAGATGATTTGATAAATGAGGCGAGAAACTTATAACAGTTGTGGCAATGAACCTAGAGGCAGAGGATATCTTGACAGAGCTGGAACACAACCTTGAGAGGTTGACTTCGAACATCCCAGAGACTCGGATTGATGAAATTCCTCATGCTTATTAGAGACATGTAGTTGAGTTCCAGGACCCCTCAGAGATTTTCTACTTCGCGTTGCTTGTGTTATCATTTTTTATCATGAGCATCATCAGTATGGATAGCTTGACCATCATAAAGTTATGAAAATGACTACCATGGTCTGTAACAATATCGTGTGGGACACCAAACCAAGCAATCACATGATGGAAAATGAAAATTGCTGCAGTTTTGTCGTCGTCTCTATATGTAGGCATTGCCTCGGCCCATTTTGTAAAGTAATCGACTGCAAGGATAATATACCCATGCCCCCTGGCCGAGTGAGGGTTACAGGTGACGAAGTTGATGCCCCATTTGGCAAAAGGACTAACAACTATGATAGGGTGAAGAGGAGCTGGAGGTGCTTGCATTTTGTGATCATAGATTTTGAAATTACGACACTTGGGGACTGTAGTAATGCAATATTTAAACATTGACGACAAAAAATAGCTAGCACGTAATATCTTTTGGGTAGTAGCATACCCAGACATATGACCCCAACATGCTCCAGAGTGGCAATCATTTGATGTTTATTCAACCTCTTGGAGAGTCAAACAATGTTAGAATATAGAATCGACATCACGACAGTAAAGAGTGTCGCCAATAATATTGTATTGTTGGGATTGGTATCAGGTTCGACAATAATCAGTTTTGGATAACTCAGGCCTAAAAGTTTGTGTTTGGAGATATATAATGATATCTCCATCCACAAATTTGACGTACTAATAAGAAAGAGAGATTCGTTAGAAAAATAATCTTCTGTTACAATTTCTATATCAGTATGAGGAAAGTCACACAATAGTTCGGTGAAAATCAAAGATTTCTCTGATCTGGATTTTTCAAATTCCAAATCAAACTCTTGTAAGATAAATGTTCAATTGGAGTATTCCCCCCCTAGAAATTGTTTAGTGAGAATGTACATCATAGGGTTGCAATCTGAAATGACAGTTGTTTTTTAGAGAAGTATGTAGTGACGAAATCGTTGAAAAACTTGTACAGCTGTCAAGACTAGATTTTCCACATGTGTGTATTTAATATCGATTTCAGTGAGACTCTTAATCAAATAGTAAATCACATGTTTACTACTAGAATCATCCTCTTGGACTAACACCATGCCAATGGTGGCATCAGACGCAACTAAGTACAAAAAGGAATCTCGATGATAATCAGGTGGATGCAGTAATGGTGCATCGGTTAGTGTGTGTTGTAATGCATCAAAATATTTAACAACAAGCTCATCCTAGAAAAATGCAATACCCTTTTTCAATAGTCGAGTAAAACCCTAGGTTAGTTCATCGTAATTGTGGATGAATCTACGCAAAAAGTTTTCTTTCCCTTGCAAACTTTGGAGTTGAGTAAGGTGAGAAGGAGTAGGAAAATTCAGAATTGCCTCTACCTTGAGGGGGTCGACACCAATGCCTTCTTTCAAAATAATGAAACCTAGAAGTTGTCCTGATTGCAAAGAAAAAACACATTTGTGTGGATTGAAGCGAATATTGTAGTGCTTGCACCTAATGAAAATTGCTTTTAAGTGCAATGGGTGATCCTTCCTTTTCATTGAATGAGCCAGTAGGTCATCTAAATAAGGCTAAATAATATGCTTGATATCATGGAATGCATAAGACATTTCTTATTGAAAATTCGTGCCAACATCTTTAGGCCAAATAGGAGTTTGCGAAAAGAAAAAGTTCCCCATGGGCATATAAATGTGGTTTTATATTGATTGGAAGGGAGTATGCTTATCTGATTGTAGCAAGAAAATCCATCCATGAAGGAAAAAATTTCATTCCCGGCACAGTTGTCGACAATTTGGTCGATATATGGAGTTGGATAATTGTCCTTGGGACAAGCTTTATTAATATCTCGGTAATCAACACATACTCGAATAGTTCCTTGTTTTTTATTAACGGGCACAATATTTGATACCCAGTCAGTCAAAGGAATGAGGTAGATGAATCCTTCTTTCAACAATTTTTCAACCTCAGTCTTGATAGCAACGACTTTTTGAGGATGTATATGACGTAAATGTTGTCTAATGGGCTTAGCATTTGGATAAGTTTTTATTTCATGTACAACTATGCTAGGGTCGATTCCTAGCATTTTTGCGTATGACCAGGCAAAGATGTCGCATAATTCTTGAAATAGGGCTTTGTAAGTTTGAATCTATTCTAAGGAACAAGAAGCTCCTATATGAATATTTTTAGTTATCCCAGGTTTCAATGAGATATCTATGAGCATCATTGCAGATATGTTCCCTAAATTCTGTTCAAAAGTGGAAGAAAGGGTAGATATTGGACATTGAGGATCACTAAGGGTCTCAGATCAAAACATAGATGACAAATTATTCTCAATTTGTTAAAGGGTGGAAAGAAGCTTGAACGATGATGAGTATCATTCCATGGAATTTTTTCCAACGTCATAACTTCCATAATCCCTTCATTAGTTGAAAAATCTATGTTAAAAAGATCAGGCATAGAGATTGCTTCCAAGTGTGAAAAATGAGAATATTCATCAATAATCACATTCATTCGATTGTCGACAGATGTTGATGAGTTGGAAAAGGATTAAATTGCCTCATAGGATAACTCAAAAGGGATACAAGGCATTTCATTTCCATATAATATCATTTCTGCTTCCAAATGTACTTTTCATGGATCTCCCAATTCGAAAGTACTTGATGTAATCATGTTAATTTGGGCATGACTATGAGGAAAATTGGGTGGAGGGAACACAAAAGTTCCCATAAAAATGTTGGCATTATGATGTATGTGTTTTACTTGATGGAAACCCACTTGTAGCTGAACAACTCACCTGTATATGGTAACTAGATGAATCTACAGAAGAGATATCAGATGTGATAGAATGCATGATAGTAGTGTTTACAGATGTGATGAAATGCAGGGTAGCTTCAAGGAATCAGTTCAGAAGGCAACTCACTTAGATGAAAGTATAGCAAGTAAACAACAAAGAATTATAAATCAGTGTTCACAGAATGAAGAAAAAGAGGTATACGCAGGTTCACCATTGACCAAGTTGTGTATACACATAGGTTCATTGTATTCAAGCCACGTATACGTACACACACACTTTTACAGAAGGAAAAGCATGTATACCTTGGGAAAATAAATTTTTGGTCTAAAGTATTTGGTCAATGGTATTTTGATCCATGGTATTGGTCTAAGGTATCTGGTCCGAGGTATTGACCCTAGGTATTTGGTCTAAGGTATTGGTCCTAAGTGGTTTTGGTCCATGGTATTGAGAAAGGCCTAAGACTATAAAAGGAGGAGAAGATCATTAGGCCAAGGCATGCAAGTATCGAATATCTGATGAAGTGTGAGATCTAATATGCAGGTTGTTGGCTTATGGTGCTTTGCTTGATATGAACCAAGGATGAACCTTAGCGTTTGATGAAGGATAAGATCTAATGATGTATCAAGATCTCAAGGCTTGAAGTGAATTGGTTTGATCATTTATCTGAATAACTAGAGCATGTTTTAGTTTGTAAATAGGATGGTATAGGTATGACTAAAGTTTGGAATAGTTGTAATGTTTAAATCATCATTTACAGATATGTACGCAGGTTCACTTCAAAAAAAGAGCGTATACATGCTGGTTCTACATATCAAAGTAGCGTATATATCATAAATTTGATTTGCAGATCTGTACACTGGTTCACCTTGAGGAAAGTGTGTATGCATGCAGGTTCGACACATGCAAGTAGCGTATATCTTATAAAATATATTTTAGTTGCTTCTGTTTGCTGTTGCAGTGTTCTGTGTTTTGGCTTTGGTTCTGGTTACTGTATTCTGGTGACAACATTCTAAATGATCAGATTGATGGAGTGATTGATTGATTTGGTTGTGGTTGGTTAAAAAGGGAGATTAGTTGATGCAGATATATTTGAAGATTGATGTTGTTGATGGATCCAGTCTAAAAATTTATGAAACATGGTCCCTGAAGAAAAGAGAAGGTTGTAGCCTTTTGTAGGCTGGCACCTATGTACTAGTAAACATATCATCTAGTACAATAGCTAGGGGGTTGTAGCTCCCTTCTAGTAGAAGCTGGAGAATGAGAGAAGGCTGTAGCCTTTTGCAGGTAGATGCCTGTGTACTGGTATAAGACTGCACCAGTACAAAAATTGTAAACAGAATTATCTTATTATTAAAATAAGACAGAGACAATTGTAGCAGGTGGTTTTCACCCACATTGGGTTTCCACCTTATATCTTGGTGTTCATGTGTGTGATGATCTGTTCTATTTTTACTGCACTTGGTTACTATTTATATGGTTAATGAAGTTCTGATGCACTGATTAAAGATCAACATATGATGAATTAACTAAATCATAAGTTTTCTGGATATACACTAGTTTCATTAAATATAGTTGCATGTACACGCGAGTTCCCTTAACTGAAGTAGAATATATAAATCTGATTATGGAAACGAAAAATTATTGACTTGCTAATATTGATTCACCCCCCCCCCAATCAGTATTATTTCCAACAATTGGTATCAGAGCAGGTCCTTCAGAAGAAGCTTGATCGCTTGAAGGAAGATCCATCATCATGAGTAATCAAGAAAGTGGGGGATCCATCAGACCACCAATCTTTGATGGGAGAAAATTTGTTTATACGAAGGTAAGAACCACAACCTATCTTCACTCGGAACAGATGTCTGGGAAATCATGGAAGGAGGATATACATTTCCATCAACAATCCCTATAGATACAACAGGTAAAAAACAATATGAAACCAATGCCAAGGTTGTCAATACATTATTGGGAAGTCTGTCACAATCAGAGTTTGTCAAAGTTATGCAGCTCAAATTAGCCAAAGAAATATGGGACAAAATCATTCTAATCTACGAAGGAGACTCTCAGGTAAAATGTGCTAAACTGCAAACTCTCAGAATTCAATATGAAACTCTAAAGATGCATAATGATGAAAGTATAGCTATTTACTTCTTACGTATAGATGAGATTGTTAATTACATGAAGAATATGGGTGAAGAGATAAAGGAAGTTACCTCAGTTGAAAATGTTTTAAGATCCTTATCTGCTAAATTTGAATCAAAGTATCTACCATATAAGAAAAGCACGATTTGCAGACTATTACTATGACACAACTTCATGTAATCTTAACTACCTTTGAGATGAGAAAAGGAGGTCCATCAGATATGAGAGAAGCTGCATTTAAAGCTTCAGCAAAATGAAAAGAAGAACTCAATGAATCATGACATATTTCAAAAGAAGAAGAGGAAGCAAACTTTGTCAAGAAGCTTCAACGGGGTTCCAGAAGATTCAAAGGTAAAATACCTTTCAAATGTTTTGCCTGTGGTAGAGTTGGTCATTATGCTACCAAATGTCCTCATAAAGATAAATATGATAAAGGGAAGGAATCTACAAAGTAGAATAGAAAACAAAGTGTAAGTAAAAAGATTTACTATACTCATGAAGATAGCGATGGTTTATCAAATAGTGATGAAGATGAAAATAGTAATGACTATAGACTTCTGATAGCTTATGAAGATGATGATTTTTTGGATGCTTTAGATGAAGATGATCTTTATGAAGAAATCTCTGAACTCAAAATCTGTTTAGAAGAAAACAATATGATTATAAATACCTTGACATACCAACTTTCCGAAAGAGAAAAACACAATGAAAAGCTAGAATGTGAAATTGTGGGTCTAAGAAAGGATCTTGAGAAAACAAAAGCTCTCAATCTTAGATTTGCTAAAGGATTAGAAACCTTTAATGAAATTATCAAAGTACAACACTCTCCTCTGATAAAGACAGGTCTTAGATATATTGAAGAAACATCTCAATCACAGAAGCCGTCAACCTCCACTAAAAGCTATCTTGATGCAGCAAATAGCAGTGAAAAGCTTGACAATCATCAGCAAAGGCATAAAGCAGATCACTAGGTGAATCAGTCTCAATTTACTTCAAGGATGAACATAAGCCAAAATCAACCTCAGGTAAATCGTACTCAATTTTCTTCAAAGATAAATATCAATAGAAACTATAATGAACAGGTCAATAGATTCGATAATCGCAGAAACTTCTTTAATGGTCAATGTTTCTTATGTCATAATTTTGGACACAAAGTTACTCAATGTGTTGCTTACAAAACTATCATGACTAGAGAAGCACGAAATCAAAGTAATGCGACAGGGATCAAGAAAAGTTCCTATAGTAACTTTTCTCTTCTTGAAAATGAAATAGAATGCTCAATCTGTAACAACTTTAGCCATGAAGAATCTGAATGCAGGAGTAAATTTCGGCAAATAGCTCAAAAGGAGAAAACTCCGTTAAATCTAAAAATATGGAGAAAGAAAGAACAAAAAACAAAAAGATGTGGTATAGCCTTGTATGTAGAAGGACAATAAAACTAGTGGTACATCGACAACGGATGCTCAAAACACATGACAGGTGACAAAGAAAAACTACACTCATATAATGCCTTAGAAAAGGAAAAGAGTGTCTCATTTGGAAATGACACTCCTGCTGTCATAAAAGGTAAAGGCTCTGTTTTCTTGAAAGAAAAAGTTAAAGATGGGAATGTTATGTATGTTGATGGCTTAAAGCATAACCTGTTGAGTGTGAGTCAAATGTGTGATCAAGGAAATGAAGTAGTGTTTCGATCAAATGGATGTGTTGTTCATGAGCTTGATATAGGAGAAACCATGATCAAAGGGACAAGAACTCCAAACAACCTATACATACTCAAGGGAGGACAACAACAGTGCTATCTAAGCAAAAATGATGAAAACTGGCTATGGCATAGAAGATTGGGACATCTAAGCTTTTCTCAAATAAGAAAAGCATGCAAATTCTAGGCTGTTCGTGATCTTCTAGATATCAACATTCTTGAAAATATTATATGCAAATCATGTCAATTTGGTAAGAAAACCAGATCTCACTTCATTGAAAAGGAAGGGTCAGCTAGTAAGCCTCTTGAACTTGTTCATACTGATTTATGTCGACCATCAAGGAAAAAGTCACCTTGTGGAGAAGAATACTTTATATTATTCATTGATGATTTTTCAAGGATGTGTTGGATAGGTCTTATAAAGCATAAAGATGAAGCATTTGAAAAGTTCAAAGCCTTTAAAGCTTTGGTTGAAAATGAATCAGATCGCAAAATCAAATGCCTCAGATCTGATTGAGGAGGGGAATTTACCTCAGATGAATTATTTGACTTCTGTGAACAACAAGGAATAAAAGGGCAGTTCTCCACCGCAAGGAATCCTCAACAAAATGGAGTGGTAGAAAGGATGAACATAACTGTTAAATAAATGGCTCATGCTATGCTAGATGAATCTGAAACTCCTGCAACCTTCTGGGGTGAAGCTGCATTCACCACCATCACTATACTCAACCAAGCAAATGTTCAGGTAAATAGCACTTAAAATCCGCATGAACTTTGGTATGGTAAGACTGCTACTGTAAAATACTTCAAAGTTTTTGGAAGCAAATGTTACATAAAAAGGACTGATGAAAAAATTGGCAAGTTTGAACCCAAAGTAGATGAAGGTATTCTTCATGGCTACTCTTCCCAAAGTAAAGGATATAAATGTAGGTTTTAACCCCGTACAAAAATTACCTGCATACGAATTCTAAAACACAGAAAATAAATAATGTGAGAGTAGAACACATAAAACACATATACACAGAGATTTTCCCTTGGATCCTAAAACCGAGACTACCAGCTTGATTTTTCATTATGTTCCTTTCAATGTTATAATACATATTTAGACATGCCAAAGCATCAAATACCATGGACTGAAAGCCATCGCGTCCAATACCATGGACCAAAAACCATTGCGTCCAATACCATGGACCAAAAACCATCACGTCCAAAAAACATGTGCGAAAAATCATGCACAAAACCGTAGGTGGGTCTGCCAACCTAACATAGGGTCCAAAACCAAAATTTTCTGGGGTGCTGCCCCGGACCCCATAAAGTGGGGTTACGGGTGCCCCTCAAACCCCCTGTTAACTACGTGGAAAGAATATAACACAACACAACGTTCTCCCACTTGTTGTTTTCTTTCCACAGGGGGCCACAAGAGAGCTTAGTCATTTTTCTAGCCCTGAAATGCCCATTCTCTCTCTACACCAAGAAAACTTCTCAAAGCTCACAGATTTTGTCAATGCATCTGCAGTATTCCTCAAAGTGTCCACCTTTACCAGCAACACCTTTTTGTCTTCTATCATATCCCTCACAAAGTGATACTAAACATCAATGTGCTTTGTCTTTGAATGATATGCGGGGTTCTTTGCCAAGAAAACTGCACTTTGGCTATCACAGTCTATCCTTATAGCTTCCTGTACTAACCCCGTACTTGAACACAATCTCTGCAACCAAACTACTTCCTTGCTTGCATGAGTGGCTGCCATGTATTCTGCCTCTGTAGTTGATAGTGCCACTATAGATTGTTTCTTACTCATCCAACTGATTGCACCTCCAAATAGGTTAAATACATACCCACTTGTAGATCTTCTCTGATCTAGATCTCCAACCCAGTCTACATCAACAAAGCCATGAATATACAACACTCTGTCCAATCCTGGTCTTCCTTGGTAGCACAAACCATAATCACTAGTGCCACGCAAATACCTGAAAACCTGCTTCATTGCTGTCCAGTGCTCCTTCCCTGGTTTTAACATAAACCTGCTCAATACTCCCACTGCATGTGTAATATCTGGTCTAGTATAGACCATTGCATACATTAGGCTACCGACTACACTTTCATATGGAACACAGGACATGTCCTCTTCCTCTTCTTGTGTCTTGGGACATGGTTCAGCAGATAAAATCACACCTACAGGAATAGGAACCTTCACCAGTTTACTATCCTGCATGTTAAACCTCTGCAATATTGTCTCAACATACTTCCTCTGGTTTAACCAGAGCTTCGTCTTTGCCCGATCTCTTTTAATTTCCATGCCCAAAACATAGTTTGCAGCAACAAGATCTTTCATGTCGAATTTGGAGGACAATTGGGTCTTCAAATCTTGGATAACTTCTTTGTCATTTCCAATCAACAACATATCATCCACATACAAGACTAGATAAATAACACGGTCACCAATTAATTTAAAATACACACAGTGATCTGCTTTGCTTCTGGTGAAGCCAAGTCCCCGTATAAATGTATCAAATTTCTGATACCACATCCTTGGTGACTATTTTAACCCATATAGAGGCTTCTTTGACTTACATACCAGTTCTTTCTTACCCTTCACCGCAAAGCCTTCAGGTTGCTTCATGTAGATCTCCTCTTCCAGATCCCCGTGAAGAAATTCTGTCTTCACATCCATCTGTTCTACCTCAAAATCAAAAGCAGCAACAACAGATAAAAGTAATCTAATAGAAGTTACCTTGGCAACAGGAGAAAAAATATCACCAAAATCAATTCCCGACACCTGGGAATAACCTTTGCTACCAACCGAGCTTTGTATCTCTCCACTTTTCCTTCTGCATTTGTCTTCTTTTTGAACACCCATTTGCTGCCAATGGGTTTCCTTCTAGCCGACAACACCACCAGATCCCAAGCCTCATTTTTGTGCAAAGATGCCATTTCATCAACCATGGCCTCTTTCCAAAGTTTTCCATCCTTTGAATCCACTGCTTCCTTCACAGTTCTGGGATCATCATCAGTAACAGACAAAGCAAAATTCAAATACAAAGTAGATGGACTATACCTTTCTGGCTGCCTTCTTTCTCGAACTGATCTTCTCACAGCCGGAGTTTGTGGCTCTTCATCTTCTGATTCCTCCTTTGCTATAGAGTCTGATTCTTCCTCCTTTAGCTCAAACTCTATCTTCTCAGGTTCCTTTGGTTTGACTTCATGTTTAATAACATATTTTACCTTTCTGAACACCACATATCGGTTGTACACAACCTTCTGTGTGACTGGGTTCCAAAGCTTATAACCCTTTAAACCATCCTTATACCCAATAACGATGCACTTTTCAGATTTACTATCCAACTTGGTTCGTTTCTCCTTTGGAACATGTACATATGCATCACCCCAAATACCCTCAGATGTGAAAGAGAGGGTTTCTTACCAGTCCATACCTCTTGTGAAGTCTTATCCTCCAATGTTGATGAAGGTGACCTATTGACGAGGTAACATGCAATATCCACCGCCTCTGCCCAGGATTCCTGTCCTAACCTGGCACCACTGAGCATGCTTCTTGCCCTTTCCATCAATGTCTTGTTCATTCTTTCTGCAACTCCATTTTGCTGAGGTGTATATGGAGTTGTCTTCTGCCATGCTATACCACACTTCTTGCAAAATCCTTCAAATTCCTTACAGCAAAACTCTCCACCATTATCTGTCCTCAGCACCTTTATCTTCTTCTCTGTCTGGTTTTCCACTAGAGCCTTAAATTCTTTAAACCTGTCAAAGACTTCAGATTTCTTCTTAAGGAAATATATCCACGTATTCCTTGAGAAGTCATCTATAAATGATACATAGTACACAGACTTACCGAGTGATGGAACCTTCACAGGTCCAAACACATCACTGTACACAATATATAATATATGTTTCACCCTCTTACCACCAGAGGGGAAACTCACCCGATTCTGCTTCCCGTATATGCAATTTTCACAGAAATCAAAATCCAGAGAGTTATTACTAATACCTTCTACCATACCTTTACCATGGAGTATTCAAAGGCCCTTCTCTCCAATATGTCCAAGCCTTTGATGCCACAACATGGTCTTTTCTCCAGAGACCATTAGATTTTCTGCTCCACTTTCAGGAACCATGGAACTATTGCACCCATCAACAACAGTGCTACCTTACAGCTTGTACAGAGTTCCAATCTGAACTCCCCACATCAATACCAATGCTCCCCAAACCATCTTGCAGGTATCCTTCTTGAACACTGTTTTTACACCAGCATCATCCAACTTGCTAATAGAAATAGAATTTCTGGCTAATGCAGGAATATGTAGAACACCTGGAAGTGTTCTAACCCTTCCACCTTGTAGCTTCAACTTTACTTTTCCATGACCAATGATTCTAGCCTTCCTTTCATCCCCCAAGAAAACATCACCACCATCTTATTTCTCATACTCGCAGAACCACTCTTTATGGGGAATGAAGTGAAAGGATGCACCTGAGTCAATCAACCATGCCTCATGATCTACATGTGTACTTGAAGAAGCCAAGTACACATCCCCACCTTCATCTGAGGTGGTTTTCGTCTCTGCAGAAGGAGCCTCATCAGATCCCTTTCCTTTGTTAGGAGATTTAGATTTACAGTCCCTTTTGAAGTGGCCTTCCTTTCTGCATTTCCAGCACACCACCTTTACAGGTTTTCCTGGAGATTTATATCTCCCTCTAGATTTAGATCTCCCACTCGATGACTTATTTTTGTTTCTGTTATGGGACCATCCTCATATAGACAAGGCATCACCATTTTGGCTCTCCATATTTTTTCATCTCATCTCCTCCGTCAGCAAGGCTAAGACTATTTCATCAAACTGCAAAGAAGTTGCATTGCTACCTATTGCAATAACCAGACTATCCCATGAATCTGGTAGAGAACACAAAAAATGACACTTATCTTCATTTGAAATTTTAATATCAATAGATGCTAACTAACTTACCACAGTATCAAACGCATTCAGATGATCTGTCACTGAGTCTCTATTTTTCATCCTTAGGTTATACAACTTTTTCGGCAGGAACAGTTTATTCACTAGAGACTTAGATTGGTACAAAGTCCCTAACTTGTCTCACAAAGCCTTTGTCGTAGCTTCCCCTGATACATTCAACAATACTGAATCTGAGACACACAATCGTATTGTGCTCTTTTCCTTCTGATCCAACTTCTTCCATTCTTCATCGGTCACTCCTGTTGGTTTAGTACCTATATCTACCATGATCCATTGATCTTTATCAACCAAAAGATCCTCCATCTTGAGTTTTCACAACTCAAAACTCTGACCATTAAATTTAGCGATCTCTATCTTTCCACCGCTCGCCATCTTCTTTCACCACTAGAATCGATCTCGCAGATCTCCCACTGAACAGGGTCTACCACAGGCCCGAGCGAAACCCCTCAGCAACAAAGGTGTCCCCTTAAAGCCAAATCTACTCTAATACCAAATGTAGGTTTTAACCCCATACATAAATTACCTGCATACGAATTCCAAAACATAGAAAATAAATAATGTGAGAGCAGAACACATAAAACACATATACACAGATATTTTCCCCTGGATCCCAAAATCGAGACTACCAGCTTGATTTTTCATTATGTTCCTTTCAATGTTATAATACATATTTATACATGCCAAAGCATCCAATACCATGGAATGAAAACCCTCACATCCAATACCATGGACCGAAAACCATTGTGTCCAATACCATGGACCGAAAACCATCGCGTCCAAAAAACATGTGTAAAAATCATGCACAAAACCATAGGTGGGTCCGCCAACATAACATAGGGTCCAAAACAAAAATTTTCCGCGGCGCTGTCGCGGACCCCATAAAGTGGGGTTACGGGTGCCCCTCAAACCCCCTGTTAACTATGTGGAAAGAATATAACACAACCCAACAATAAATGTTACAATAAAAGACTTGGGAAAATCATTGAAAGTATTGATGTTGTGGTTGATGAAGTGTTGAGGGCCCCGAGGTCGGGTCAACAACAAGGGGGATACCCACCCGGTCCGGAACCTGGTTGGCGGCTCCTTGCCCGTTTGGAGTAGCGGGTCCGACTGGGGGTAATGGGACCAGTTTCCCAATGTGATGGGTGTGTGTGTGTGCGTAGAGTATGATGGTATTAATCTAGGGGGATTCTTCTAAACTAGTCTTAATTCTAACTGCTAAATTAACTCTATGCTAATGTAATCTAATGAAGAAAAATACATCTAATCTACGCTAACCCGGGGTGTTTTTCTTTTGTTATGCGATCTAGAAAGATTTCTAACAGCAGCCGGTAATAAAGATCATTCAACTGATATCAGAATATAAATCAATAAAGATAAACCATTCTACATAAGAAGTTAGGCAGAGTAGTTGTGAACAGCATATCGCATAATCAGTTTTCTATATGTTAAACATAAATAAATGACCCCACCGTACAGAAGTGCCAAATGGTAATGCAGACATTCATGCAATAACATACAAAGAACTCAGCCACATATCACTTTAGGAATACTAGCAGAATCTAGCCAAGAGATAAAAGTACCATTTATGACTAACTTCACTAATAAACTTCAGGTAACAATGATTTATTTCTACTTGTTCTAACATCTGCTAAGAGTACAGAAGTGCAACATCAGTAACAGATATTAAAATGCAAACATAAATAAATCTCGATCCATCCATTCATCAAAAACCTCCTCTGAGGGTGCAGAAGTGCATGTTCTCAGGATAAGTTTTTTGACAGATTTCTGGACCCTTCTCCAAAAACCATGAGAACGGTTAAATACTACTAACTAATCAATCTTAATTACATGAAATTAGGGAATCGCCTCAAATGACCGCCCTTTTACTAAAAGCAACTTTATTTCTAAACTTAAAATCTAATTTCTGACCGTTTTTGTATATTCTCTTTAGTGCTGTCAACAGTGTAATGCTTTCCTGGGAAGAGTCGGCTGGCCACCTTCTTGTTTCACTCGGGAGATAAAAGTGGAAATAACAGGAGCTGGTACTTCCTTCCGGCAGACCAGAAGATATTTTCGAAAACCTTTCTCTAGCTGGGTGTATTCGCCGCGTGTATACTTAGCGTGTCCCAGTTTCTTCTCGAACTGATTTTGCTGTTGCCGTTTTCGGTTTCCGGTCGTGCGAATGACTGAGTGGGTTAGGAGTCGTGCTGTATGGGCAACTCCCTGTGTCGAGAATTTCTTCCGTTCTTTGTTCCAGGTTTTCCTAAAGCGTCCTTCTTCACTTGCGTTTATCTTTTTGCTTTACCCGGTCTGAGCTTTAGGATCTTTTCTGAACATGCTGCTTTTGTGCACCTTTGACTCTGAGTCCTGGATAGTCTAATTTCATTAGTGCCGGTTGGCTGATAGCCTGGAATCCGCGGTTCTGCTGCATGCGGCATCCATTTGCGGAAGCATTCTCTCTTTGCTGATTGGCGCTTTCCTCTTTCCCTCAGATGTTTCCTGCATATAAACTTATATCAGTTGCGTTTCTTGCAGTCTACGGAAAGGAGAAGTGAAATGAGAAGACTTGACGTGAAAGCATTAATCTCCAATGAACGCATAATTCTGACATTCATCATCACTTGAATCTTCGATAAATGTAATGCAATCATTCCTAGATACTTAAGCATGCGGTCATTAAATTCTTTCAAGGCGCGCGCTTAATGCATGGGTCTATCGTGTGATAAGTCTTTTCAGATCGCAGGTCACAGATCGCAGATCGCTGCCATCGCAGATCGCAAATCGCAAATCGCAAATCACAAATATCACAAGTTCTCGTTTAATGGTTACGTCGTATAGCGTGATGCTTGCGATTTGCGATATCGCATATCGGCGATCACATTGCTCGAAGGTTTTTCTTTTAAGGGGCGCGTGTGAGGCATGCGATGCGATGAACTTCGCATCGCAATTTCGCAGTATTTGTTTTTCGCGCTCGAGTTATGCTTCGGCCTTTCTTCGCGATGCGATTTGAGCCTTAGGGAGAGAAATACAAAAACTTTAGAAAAAATATTTTTTGGGATTTTCGTTCAGGGTCCCCTCTTTGCTTGACGTTATTGCTAATGTCAAGTGAAGAAGGGGGGTTGTTGGTGACCACAACAATGGCAATTCACTGTGAAGAACCAGTTATCTCTGCTTGTTCTATTGCATTTTCACTTCCAAAACAGAAAAGTTTTCTTATGCCTAAATTTTGTTATGGACAGATAGAGTATTACCTTTTATCCTGTCAATGATGCTTCGTCACAACTTCTTATTTCATTCTGATTGTTTGTTTCCCTTGGGTTATTTTTTGTATTCATGCCTAGTCATTACTCAGTCTCCTCAAAGACAAAATAAGGTCTTCTCTGCGTACTGGCTTTGTAAAGTATGCTCATTTGTCGTAGGTAGAGCCTCTGCTGCCCGCAAGCGTCCATAGCTTCGACAGGGTTACCATGTTATCCAGCAATGATCCTTTTTCCTGCTTGAGGTTATTTACAACATTCTAGAGAAAAATCCTTTTGACACTTTTTCTTTCTTTTTTGATTTTTTATTCTCTAAAGAACAATGTCTTGGTTTGGTGGCCAAATTATGACACAGTCATTCACTTGATTTACACTTTTGCTGAACAAGTTGGCTCGTGATGAGATCCCTTGTCTTTCGATTGCACAATCTTGAGTCGTTGCCCTGTTTTGGTAGACAGTAGTGGCAAAGTCAGCAAGTTATAATATCTGTGATCATGATAAGCCGGCTCGTGATGAGACCTCTTATTCTTTGAGATATAGTGTTTTCTTGGATTGTCTCTCTGGATGCTGCGATTCTCCTTAGCAGGGAGGAAGTCATTGTTTTTCCTTAAGAAAGCTCTGGACGACAATAATAGAGTTTTAAGAACAGCAGTTTTGCAGAGAATACCTATTTTGCTATCGATGATACCTTTCATAGCATTGGCATAAAACAATTTTTTGCCAAAAGTTACTCTCATCCCAGGCTTCTTTGTGAAGTTTGAAACTAACATCATATTCAGGTTAAAGTTAACTCTATTTGTCAATAATAAAAGTCAGATTTTTCGAAAAGTTTTGCTATTTATACAAGTGAAATCAAAATCTGATACAGAAATGGTATGTTTCTTCATGAATACTATTTATGATCGTTCACAACCAGCCCTATCTATGAAAAATGAAAACTAACATGAAAATTTAAAACTATCTTACAAAAACAGAAGGATGACCTTCTATGGGAAATACATTTTGAGGATTTGTCCGTTTACAGGCAGAGAATCTCTCCTGCCTGTCAAGTCCTGCAACATAAAAGTCGACGGGCCTATGACTTCTACGATTTGAAAAGGACCAAGCCATAGCTTCTGGAATTTCGTATGTTTGCCCTTTTCTTCGTGAGCCTTATCCCACTTCAAAACTAAATCACCCATCTGGAAGTTTTTTCTGGTCTTTATGTTCGAGTCAAAAGAGGATTTTATCAGCGCTTGGTGGTGAGCATGGGTTTTCTTGGCCTGTTCTCGTTGTTCTTCTAACTTGATTACCTCCATTTGCCTTATTGTAAGGAAGTAGGTACTTCATCAATGTATTGTACTAAGGACAAAGAGGGAATGAGTAAGTGAGTAGGAAGAACTGCTTCTCTCCCGTAAACCAAATTAAAGGGAGAAGTCCCGATAGAGGCTTTCTTGGTAATTCTGTCTGCCCATAAGGCGTTTACCAGCGCTTTGTGCCAATTCTTTTGGTTTTGGTCAACTGTCTTTTTGATAATCCTGATCAGGTTCTTGTTCGTTGATTCAACCAACCCATTACCTTGCGGATAGTAGTTGGCAGAATACTTCAATTCGAACCCTCTTTTGAGTGCGAACTCAGTCATGGTATTTCCAGAAAAATATGAAGCGTTATCAAATATTAAGGTCGTTGGCAATCCAAACCTAGTAATGATAAACTGATCTATGAATTCAACAATGTTTTCAGAATTAGCTGTCTTGAGAGGAACCACCTCTACCCATTTAGTAAAATAGTCGGTTGCAGTGAGGATATACCTATGCTGTTTAGAGGAGTGAGGAACGATCTCACCTATTATGTCCAGGCCCCATTGGCTGAACGACTGTTCGATGTTAACCGGCTGCAGTGGCATGGATGACTTCTTTTGTTTTCCTGCAGCAGTTTGGCAGACTTGTCATTTTCTCACGTGATTGTACGAGTCTTTGAACAGCGTGGGCCAGTAGTATCCTGCACGTAAGATTTTGTGTGTGGTGGCTTCTCCAGCATAGTGTCCACCTGCTGGTCCATCGTGGAGTTCCTGCAAAACCTTTTCGGCTTCAGTTTTCTCAAGACATCTAAGAAGCACAGAATCATAGTTTCTTTTAAATAAGACATCATTTACGAGCTGGTATTGTTTAGCTTTTAACCTCAGGGCTCTCTTTTTGATGTGATCCAGGTGAAATGGAGCATATCCGTTCTTTAGGAAATAAATGATGTCGGCATAAAATGATTCTGCGTCGTTTAGGCTTACCTCATACGCGTGTACCTCTTCAGGCGATTCTTCGGGGATTTGCGATGCTCCAACTAACATCTTGCAGAAGCCTTGGCCTCTTACGATGTGTGCCGGCTTGATTTCCAGGTCGTATTCTTGCAAGGCGGTGATCCAATTCGCTCTCTTTTCGCCCACGTCTTTCTGAATCAGGAGGTTTCTTACCGCTGGGAATGGTACTATGACCTTGGTATGGGCTTTTAGCAAGAAGGGTCTGAAATATTTGATTGCTTTAAAGATGGCATATGCCTGTTTCTCTACGTCCAAATATTTCAGCTCAGCACCTTGTAAGTTTGAGCTAAAGAATGCGATTGGGGCTTCTGCCTTTTCTTTGTTTGCCTGGGTCAAGATCGCAGCATAAGAATGTTCTGAGGCGAACGTGTATAAGACAAATGGTTCTGAAAAATTTGGGGTTGCTAGGGATGGAGCGTCGATGATGCCTTGTTTGATTAAGTTAAACGCTTCGTGCTCGTCTAGACCCCATTTAAAGTTTGAATTCTTTTTTATCATTTTTTGTAAAGGAGAAATAATACGTGAAAAATCTGGGACAAATCTTTTCACAAAATTGATCTGTCCTAGGAAAGATTGCATGGTCTTTTTGTTATGGGGCATGGATATCTCGGAAATTTCTTTGATTCTGGCAGGTTCGATGTGAATGCCCGATTTGGACACTATGAACCCTAGCAATTTTCCTTCACTCAACGCGAAAAAAGATTTCTTCGGGTTAAGCGAGATTCCATACCTTAAACATCTTTGAAAGATTTTCTTCAAATCTTTGAGATGGTCGCTTCGTTTTTTGGAGTACACAGTTATATCATCCAGGTAAATCACTACTGATTTATTGACTAACCCTTTGAACGCAATATCCATAGCTCTTTGAAAAGTAGCGCCGGCGTTGATCAGACCGAACGGCATCTTTCGATACACGTAGGTACCCCATTTAGTTCGGAAGGTGGTTTTTAGCTGATCGTCTGGGTGTACCAGTACTTGATTATATCCTGAAAATCCATCCAGGAAAGACATCAATTCTGAGCCTGCTACAGCCTGTAATATTTGCTCCATAGGTGGGAGGGGAAAATTGTCCTTCTGACAGGCTTTGTTGAGATTCCGGAAGTCGATGCAGATTCTAATATCTCCGTTTTTCTTCCTAACAGGTACCATATTGGATACCCATTTGGAATTTCTGACCGGGAAAATTATTCTGGCTCTCAACAACTTATTCAGCTCAGTTTTTATCTGATTCTCCAGGTTGGGGTGGATTTTTCTGAGCTTCTGTTGGACGGGTTTCTCGTTGTCGATCATAGGGATAGTGTGCTGAATGATAGAAGTGTTATAAGTTTTCAGCTCATCGTAGTTCCAGGCAAAGACGTTCTTGTACTGTCGTAGAAGACGGATGTATGCTGATTTTTCTTCAGGAGCTAGGTCTTGGCCTAGATTGACGTTTTGGGGTTTCTCATCGGTTCCTAAGTTCACTGATTCGTAGTTCAGAGTTGAACTGTAAAGTTTGGCGTTAGCTGACCTTTTGAACCGACTTTTTAAGTCATACAAATATTCTAATTTGACCACTAATTTGGGTATAGTGTTATCAGTGCCATTTTGTTGTATTTGGTGGTCATGACAGTCCTCGTCGATTATCTGGTTTGAGTAGGATCCTTCAGAGGTAAGGAAACTTACGATGTCTGGGCCGTCTTGAATACTCTCCAGTTGGTGATGTTGTCAGGGATAGACGGTTTAAAAATTAATTCTATCGAAAACCTATCTGGACTAAAGTCTTCGGAGGGAATGAGTCTGGAGGCTACGTTTGCTAGCAGGTCTGCGCTTGCGTTGTGAAGTCTTGGGATTGGTGAAATATTGAATGCTGTAAAATGCGCAGTGAGATCTTGCACTAAAGATTGGTAGTGCTTTAAATGACTAGACAGGCAGTGTATGGTGTTACGTACCTGTTTGACGACGATCTCAGAATCTCCAAAGACTTGAAGATATTTGACGTTGGAGCCGATTGCTTTGTATAGGCCTTGCACCAAGGCTTCGTATTCCGCTGTGTTGTTCGTGCAATCGAACTCCAGTCTGCATGTGAGCATGGTCTTATTTCCGTCTGGGCTAATCAAGACGCATCCTGCTCCCGCTACCTCGTTGGACTTAGAGCCATCAAAATATAATTTCCAAAATAAAGAAGTATTTACAGGGTTATCTAAGAAACTAACACATTTTGAATCATCAGTCCGGGAAAAGTTTTCTACTTGGGACACGATTGAATTTTCTAAATATGGTGATACGTGAGCATTGAAATTTCCAAGGAAAGAGTCTACCGAATAGTTGCCTATGATGCTGCTGTTGTATGCTATGGCTTCGTTCTCTCCCTCCAGATCCGTCACTATGTACTTTTGGTGCAGTTCTCGTTCAACCTTTATTTGATTTGGCTTCCCGTTGAAGGGTAACCACATGTGCGACCAGTCAGTCGAAAAATATCCGTGGAGCTTCTTGGACCAATCCCTGCTAAGAATTAGACCATAAAATTCAGGGATGTCAGCAACTAGAATATCGATGACCTGGCATACCTTGGGGTTGGACGATAGTCTTATGTTCACTTGATTAAGTTCGCCTATGACTTCGACTTGTGATCAATCAAGTTGAACTATGCGCACTGCAGATTTTTGCGGTTGAACATTAAGTTTGGCACATATTGACTTGGGTAGGATATTGGTTGAAGCACCAGAATCAACCAAGCAGTTATGCACGTTTCTGTTAAAGATCTCGTAAGTGAGGAGGAAAGGGGGAGTGTGAGATCTAGACCTCCCTCCAATCAAAGCGATGTCATTTGGATCAATTTTATTGATCGCGTTGGTTGGGGGTCTTCCTATATTATGGGAAGCTATAGCTATAGGTAGAGGCGCAGTAGGTACGGCGTGTAACTCTTTCATCATGATCTTTTTTTGGTGTTTCAATTTGCTTAGCTCGTACAGGGTGATATTAGCCCTAGTCTTCTTCATGTCGTCGATGATGTTATACTCCATTTCATCCGACACTATTAGTGTCTTTGATGGAGGCGATTGCTCTGATTGGACTGGGCTAAATGAGGTCGCTTTAGGGGTTGTCTTCTTTGTTGCGACCTTTTCTTTTGCTGGAGGGCTTGCGCCCTTCTGTTTTGGGGTAGTCTGGGGAGGATCAAGTTGATTTCTGCTTCTTGTGCTAACCGGAAGTGCTTCTTGATCTTCCTCTTGTGGGAGGATGAAATCCCACATTCCTTGCAGTTCCACCACTTCTTCATCGTCGGTATGCGTTTCAATGGTGTTCTCTTCTTCTTCTTCTTCAGATTCCACGTTAGAGACCACGCTGGGTGGCTTCGTCTCCATAGGAGGATTTCTCTTAAAACTCCTAAAAGGCTTTCTTGGGGACGATTCTGCTACTTGTTTCCTGATATCAATCATCTCATTTGACATGGCCTTTAATACCTTTTGTAATCCTTCCATGTCGAAAGGATCCTTCGTTTGCTTCTTCTTGGTTTCTTCTTTGAAAGAGATTTTCTTAGATTTACGCTCTTCGATTGTAGATCTCTTTTCTAGGGCTACTACGCGTCTTTCGACTGCCAATGCCTCAGCCAAGTTTTCGACTAAGGTTGTCTTGCTTGCCCTATCTACGAAGATGGCCAAGTTTGAAGGTAAGGACGTGATGTACCATTCGCATCTTACTTCCTCGCTGGGTTGGGAAGCAGCGGGGATTTTATTGAGGATCTTGTTGAACCGTAAGTTAAAATCTTTAGTGGGTTCCCAAGCCTCAGCTTTAAGATTGGACAGATCGTTGATCAGTGTCGCTGTCGATCTATCATCGCCGAATTTGGTGAGAAATTGATTTTGAAAAATATCCCAGCTGGTGATAGATCCGGAGGGTAGCGAAAAGTACCATGACCCGGCCATCCCTTGCATCGTATAGGGGAAGAGTCGGACCACGGCGTCTTCGTTGGTAACTGCGTTGAGATTAACAGAAAGCATGAAATTATTGATATGTTCTTCAGCTAGCATTCCAGTTTCTGGATTGAACTTTGGTAACCACTTCTCGGGATGGGCAGGTATTGGACTCAGGGGTGGAGGCATTAAAACCGCCCCAGGGTTGTTCCATGGAGATTGTGCCATCGCTGAGTTGCTGGTTAATAAAAGTGTAGAAGATGATCTTTGAGGTTGAGAAGATAGAGATGTTATGATCTTTGACGATTGTGGAGGAAGGGTTGCGGAAGATGGATGAGTGATTTGAGGTGGAGATGTGGGTGGTTGACTTCGCGGAGAGGGAGTTGAAATGGATGAGGTGGATGAAAGAGTCTCTCTGTCAGACTCTTGAAATGCTTTCCTTGCTCTTTTCCTAGTGGGGAAAGGGATTTCAGTTGGTTGAATGCCAAAATTTTCACTCTTCAATCGGGTCAGGGGATGAGCAGGGTTATATTGCGAAGTCAAGCTGCCTTTAGATTTATCAGATTTCTGGTTAAAAATAGAGAATCCTTGGAGTTTACGGATCAAGGTTTGAACTTCAGGGGGATCGACAATAAGTTGTTCTGATGTATCGGGATGTATAACAGCAGTGGATGTCCGAGCGACTTCCAGTTCCGAGTTTAGTCGTATTGGGGAAGTCGGGGAAGTTGGTGAGGGTGATTTGCTCTTAGAATGGTATTTGGATTTTGAATTATGTGCCATTCATAGCCGTGGCCCTCCTTCTAGCGCCAGAAATGTTGAGGGCCCCGAGGTCGGGTCAACAACAAGGGGGATACCCACCCGGTCCGGAACCTGGTTGGCGGCTCCTTGCCCGTTTGGAGTAGCGGGTCCAACTGGGGGTAATGGGACCAGTTTCCCAATGTGATGGGTGTGTGTGTGTGCGTAGAGTCTGATGGTATTAATCTAGGGGGATTCTTCTAAACTAGTCTTAATTCTAACTGCTAAATTAACTCTATGCTAATGTAATCTAATGAAGAAAAATACATCTAATCTAAGCTAACCCGGGGTGTTTTTCTTTTGTTATGCGATCTAGAAAGATTTCTAACAGCAGCCGGTAATAAAGATCATTCAACTGATATCAGAATATAAATCAATAAAGATAAACCATTCTACATAAGAAGTTAGGCAGAGTAGTTGTGAACAGCATATCGCATAATCAGTTTTCTATATGTTAAACATAAATAAATGACCCCACCGTACAGAAGTGCCAAATGGTAATGCAGACATTCATGCAATAACATACAAAGAACTCAGCCACATATCACTTTAGGAATACTAGCAGAATCTAGCCAAGAGATAAAAGTACCATTTATGACTAACTTCACTAATAAACTTCAGGTAACAATGATTTATTTCTACTTGTTCTAACATCTGCTAAGAGTACAGAAGTGCAACATCAGTAACAGATATTAAAATGCAAACATAAATAAATCTCGATCCATCCATTCATCAAAAACCTCCTCTGAGGGTGCAAAAGTGCATGTTTTGAGGATAAGTTTTTTGACAGATTTCCAGACCCTTCTCCAAAAACCATGAGAACGGTTAAATACTACTAACTAATCAATCTTAATTACATGAAATTAGGGAATCGGCCTCAAATGACCGCCCTTTTACTAAAAGCAACTTTATTTCTAAACTTAAAATCTAATTTCTGACCGTTTCTGTATATTCTCTTTAGTGCTGTCAACAGTGTAATGCTTTCCTAGGAAGAGTCGGCTGGCCGCCTTCTTGTTTCGCTCGGGAGATAAAAGTGGAAATAGCAGGAGCTGGCACTTCCTTCCGGCAGACCAGAAGATATTTTCGAAAACCTTTCTCTAGCTGGGTGTATTCGCCGCGTGTATACTTAGCGTGTCCCAGTTTCTTCTCGAACTGATTTTGCTATTGCCGTTTTCGGTTTTCGGTCGTGCGAATGACTGAGTGGGTTAGGAGTCGTGCTGTATGGGCAACTCCCTATGTCGAGAATTTCTTCCGTTCTTTGTTCCAGGTTTTCCTGAAGCGTCCTTCTTCACTTGCGTTTCTCTTTTTGCTTTACCCGGTCTGAGCTTTAGGATCTTTTCTGAACATGCTGCTTTTGTGCACCTTTGACTCTGAGTCCTGGATAGTCTAATTTCATCAGTGCCGGTTGGCTGATAGCCTGGAATCCGCGGTTCTGCTGCATGCGGCATCCATTTGCGGAAGCATTCTCTCTTTGCTGATTGGCGCTTTCCTCTTTCCCTCAGATGTTTCTTGCATATAAACTTATATCAGTTGCGTGTCTTGCAGTCTACGCAAAGGAGAAGTGAAATGAGAAGACTTGACGTGAAAGCATTAATCTCTAATGAACGCATAATTCTGACATTCATCATCACTTGACTCTTCGATAAATGTAACGCAATCATTCCTAGATACTTAAGCATGCGGTCATTAAATTCTTTCAAGGCGCGCGCTTAATGCATGGGTCTATCATGTGATAAGTCTTTTCAGATCGCAGGTCGCAGATCGCATATCGCTGCCATCGCAGATCGCAAATCACAAATATCGCAAGTTCTCGTTTAATGGTTACGTCATATAGCGTGATGCTTGCGATTTGCGATATCGCATATCGGCGATCGCATTGCTCGAAGGTTTTTCTTTTAAGGGGCGCGTGTGAGGCATGCGATGCGATGAACTTCACATTGCAATTTCGCAGTATTTGTTTTTCGCGCTCGAGTTATGCTTCGGCCTTTCTTCGCGATGCGATTTGAGCCTTAGGGAGAGAAATACAAAAACTTTAGAAAAAATATTTTTTGGGATTTTCGTTCAGGGTCCCCTCTTTGCTTGACGTTATTGCTAATGTCAAGTGAAGAAGGGGAGTTGTTGGTGACCACAACTTGAAGCATGCAAAAATCCAAAATAGATAAAAACCAAAGATTATGATAATGAAGAAGATGAAGATCATTTTCCCACATCAAATCACACTGATTCAAAATAAGAAACCAATGAAGCACCAGTTGAAGAGATAACGATAGAAGAAAAGACTCTGTCCAAGTATGTTTAGAAAAATCATGCAGAAACTCAAATTTTAGGAGAAAAAGGGGTAGGCGTGCAGACTAGAAGAAACATTGCCAAAACTTCAAGCTATCTAGCATTACCATCTTCCACTGAACCTCTAAATGTAAATGAAGCATGCAGAGATGAATGTTGGGTCAAGGTCATGAATGAAGAACTTGAGCAAATCGAAAACAATAATACTTGGGAATGAGTTCCTAGACCTCATGATAAGAATACCATAGGAACTAAATGGATATTCAAAAACAAGTTGAACGAAAATGGAGAAGTTATTAGAAACAAGGCTAGACTTGTTTGCAAAGGATATGCTCAACAAGAAGGTATAGATTTTAAAGAAAATTTTGCACCTATTGCTAGATTTGAAGCCATAAGAATGTTTCTTGCTCTTTCTATTTTTTAGAAATTCAAAGTATACCAAATGGATGTATAATCTTCTTTTCTTAATGGAGACTTAGAAGAAGAAGTATATATTGAACAACCAGAAGGATTCATTCTTGGAAATGATGCAAAACTTGTATGAAAACTCAGAAAAGTTTTCTATGGTCTAAAAAAGGGTCCAAGGGCTTGGTATTACCGTCTTGAAAAATATATCCACCAACAGGGTTCTTCAAAGGGGTCAACAGATAGAAATCTATATACAAATATGGACATTGGTAAATTGCTAATTATTTTTGTGTATGTTGATGATATCATTTTTGGTAGCAATGAAGAATCCATGAGTCATAATTTTGCTTCAGTAATGCAGCAAGAATTTGAAATGTCCTTGCTTGGTGAGCTTACCTACTTTCTTGGTCTACAAGTTCAACAAAATAAAGATGGTATTTTTCTCTCGCAAACCAAATATCTCAAATAGATCCTGAAAAGGTATGGCAAGGAAGATTCTAAACCAGTATGTACTCCAATGGTAACAGGATGCAATCTGAGCTCAAATGATGAATAAGCAACAGTACATCAACCAAATTACAGATCCATGATTGGCAATCTACTTTATCTAACAGGTACCCGACCAGACATCATGCATGCAGTTGGAATAGTTGGTAGATTCCAAGCAAATTCAAAGGAATCTCACAAGTCAAAATAATTTTCAAATATCTTCAAGGAACACAAAACTTTGGCTTATGGTATCCTAGAGATACAGATCTTACACTTCATGCATATATAGATGCAGACTAGGTGGGAAGTGTTGATGACAAAAAAAGCACTAGTGGTGGTGCATTCTATATGGGTTCCAGGTTAGTGTCTTGGTTCAGCAAGAAACAAAGCTCAATTGCATTATCTACAGCTGAAGCAGAATACGTGGTTACTGCATCCTATTGCACACAACTACTTTGGATGATGCAAACCTTGCAAGACATTCAGATCACATGTACTCCACCCATCTCCATTCTATGTGATAATACAAGTGCCATCAGTATTTCAAATAATCTAGTCATGCACTCCAAGACCAATCACATATTCATCAAATATCATTTCCTACGTGAACAAGTGCTTGAAAAAAAGGTCAAATTGGAGTATGTTCCCTCCAAAGAATAGGTTGCTGATATATTCACTAAACCACTACCTAGAGAGACATTTGAATATCTCAGACAAAAGTTGGTAGTAGTTTTTGCATCATCCTACTGTTAAATCCTACTTTTCAGAGAAAAGTGGTTATATGCGAGTTTCATGAAGCATAGTTGCGTACATATGCAAGTTTTTGTGAGCACAGTAGCGCATATGCTGGTTTAAAGAAAAGAAGTAGGCTAGACTCAGGAAAAAGGGGTCTGCTATGGTTCTGTCAATTATCTACTCTATTTGATAATAACATGTGGAAATATATTGGTCCTCATAAATTTGTTGATAACTTGATGTATATTTGATTGATGATGATGCTTTGATATCTCTTCCTGACATATGCAATGAGCAGATTTGACAGTGAACAGGTGGAACTGGTTTAGGGGGAGAACATGGTTGATGATATTTTGAACTAATGATGGACATATACAGGTTGTTGGTCTAGATGCTATTGACAGATGCTGCTGATGGTGCAGATCATATGATAGTTGTTGATGACCATCATGGTATTGTTTAAGATATTTGGTCTCTATTATATATGTCATGTATATCTTTTAATGTAACGGTCATGGAAAGACCTAATTTGTAACCCCTCTATGCATGGGATGAATGATGTAATGTTTTTTGTTTTTGACATGTATAAATAATTGATATATTCCCACTTGGTTGGGTGGATGAGTCAAATTTGGTATATCCTCACTTGGTTGGGAGATGGATGTATGTATGAGTCATTGGTGATAGGAAGATCATTTGTGATGTATGTATAGAGTCATGTTCTTCTTTTAGAACATCTTTTTGGAGACTTTTCTTATGCTCAGGGGGAGCATGGACTCAATAATGGGAGCTCAATCAACACACTTCAACATATCAAAGAATTCAACATGCACTCAAGGGGAGCATGACCCTTTGCCCTTGATGTCAAAGGGGGAGAGTGACTTGGTGTGGTTGTTGTCATCAAGTCCAAAGGGGGAGATTGTTGGAATTATGATGTATGTGTTGTACTTGATGGCAACCCACTTGTAGATGAACAAAGCACCTGTATATGTAACTAGACGAATCTACAGAAGAGATATCAGATGTGACATAATGCATGACAGTAGTGTTTATAGATGTGATGAAATGCAGGGCAACTTCAAGGAGTCAGTTCAGAAGGAAACACACTCAGATGAAAGTATAGTAGGTAAACAAAAAATAATTATAGATTAGTATTCATGGAAAGAAGAAAAATAGGTATACGCAGGTTCACCATTGACCAAGTTGCGTATACACGCAGGTACAGTATTCAAGCCATGTATACGTACACATGCACTTTCACAGAAGGAAAAGCGCGTATACCTTGGAAAACTAAATTTTTGGTCTGAAGTATTTGGTCCATGGTATTTTGATCCATGGTATTGTTCCAAGGTATCTGGTCCAAGGTATTGACCCCAAGTATTTGGTCCAAGGTATTGTTCCTAAGTGGTTTTTGTCCATGGTATTGAGAAAGGCCTAAGAATATAAAATGAGGAGAAGATCATTAGGCCAAGGCATGCAAGTATTTAATATCTGATGAAGTGTGAGATCTAATATGCAGGTTATTGGATTATGGTGCTATGCCTGATCTGAACCAAGGATGAACCTTAGCATTTGATGAAGGATAATATCTAATGATGTATCAGGATCTCAAGGCTTGAAGTGAATTATCTTTATGTGGTTTGATCATTTATCCGAATAACTGGCACATGTTGTAGTCTGTAAATAGGATGATATGGGTATGACTGAAGTCTAGAATAGTTGTAATGTTTAAATCATCATTTACAGATCTATACGCATGTTCACTTTAGAAAAAGAGTGTATACATGTTGGTTCTGCATATCAAAGCAACGTATATATCATAAATTTGATTTGCATGTCTTTACGCTGGTTCGCCTTGAGGAAAGTGTGTATGCATGCAGGTTCGACACACATGAAAGTAGAGTATACCTTATAAAATATGTTTTAGCTACTTTTGTTTGCTGTTGCAGTGTTCTGGGTTCTGGCTTGGGTTCTGGTTACTCTATTTTGGTGACAACATTCTAAATGATCAGATTGATGGAGTGATTGATTGATTTGGTTGTGGTTGGTTAAAAAGGGAGATTGGTTGATGAAAACATATTTGAAGATTGATGTTGTTGATGGATCCAATCTAAAAATTTATGAAACATGGTCCCTGAAGAAAAGAGAAGGTTGTAGCCTTCTGTAGGCCGACACCTATGTACTAGTAAACATATCAGCTAGTACAAGAGCTAGGGTGTTGTAGCTCCCTTCTAGTAGAAGCTGGAGAATGAGAGAAGGTTGTAGACTTCTACAGGTAGAAGCTTGCGTACTGGTATAAGACTGCACCAGTACAAAAATTGTAAACAGAATTCTCTTATTATTAAAAGAAGACAGGGATGATTGCAACAGGTGGTTTTCACCCACATTGGGTTACCACCTTATATCTTGGTGTTCATGTGTGTGATGATCTTTTCTATTTTTACTGCACCTGGTTACTATTTATATGGTTAATGAAGTTCTGATGCACTGATTAAGGATCAACATATGATGAATTAACTGAGTCATAAGTTTGTTGGATATACACTAGTTTCATTAAACACAGTTGCATGTACACGCGAGTTCCCTTAACTAAAATATCGTATATAAATCTGATTATGGAAATGAAAAATTATTGACTTGCTAATACTATTTCACCCCCACCCCTCTCAGTATTATTTCCAACACAAAAATGAGTCTTTGAGAAGACCAACACCAACTTCTTCATATGGAGTCATTGGTTTTCCAACAAATGGCACATTGCCAGTAGAATTAGAGTCTGAGGTATAGTAGGATAATTGGTCTACTTTCACAATGCTTCCTTTGTGAAGAAACATGATCATCCTAAAATATGACGAGACTACTACCACCATGGCATAAGTCCAACTCCAACCAAGAAAATGGTTATTGTCAATTTGAGCATCAACAACCTCAATGTCTATTGCAACTGTTTTTCCCTCTAATTCGATTGGTAAATCATTTAAAAGTCCATATGGATGAAAAAATCTTCCATCATAGGTTTCAAAGTCGTGGGAGATTCATTGATTGTTGGAGAACCCAAAGCTTTCCAATATGAAATGGACATAATACATGTCGATGCTCCTTCGTCAATCACTATTCGAAAAACTGATCGAGTTTTGACATGAATTGGTATCTGAAAAGCTTGTTGGTGTTGGAGACGCATGAAATGATTTTCGAGATTGAAAACAATTAAATTGGAGTAATGAGGATCTACTGCTACTATAGTTGATAATAATAACTTCCTTTGTGCTAAACAAGTTTGCAGCACTTCAAGAGACAAGATTTCCTAAGGTGACAGAGACAAATCATCGACGATGCTATAGTTCTGAGCAGCCCTAACATGAGGATTAAAACTTGACTTTTGAATCATACCCTTAGGAGGCGGAAGAATTATCATATCAAGATTTTCTTTTTCAATATGAAACGATTTAGAATAAGGAGGAGTAGATGTGGAAGTTTGACCAATTCGACTGGAGTCATCTCCATCTTCAACATGACTCTTTAAGGTGCAATCTTTGGATATCGTCACTACCATTAATTTTCAAGACATCAT
Organism: Pinus tabuliformis; assembly: GCA_031772625.1. Taxonomy (NCBI): domain Eukaryota; kingdom Viridiplantae; phylum Streptophyta; class Pinopsida; order Pinales; family Pinaceae; genus Pinus; species Pinus tabuliformis. The sequence goes on along the minus strand of CM062807.1, from coordinate 9,395,546 downwards.
CATGATATCTATCGATGCAGATGAGGAGGATTGGTCATGAGAAACCATTTTTCTATCTTGGGGAGGAAAAGTATCCTTCAAAACAGCAGGTGTGGGTGAACTTTTGACGAATTTGGAAACTTCGGCATGACGTGGGAACTCCTTGGTGTAATGATCTTCCTCAAAAATTAGGCAAGGATACTGAGGTTTCTTCTTTTCATTAGATGGTTCATTCTTGTTTGATTTCTCCTTAGAACGAGTGTCTTGTTTAGTTTTCCTTTTCCCTTTTTCTTATTTCTGGATTGCTTACCCTTGCCGGTAGATGAATCTACGACATTAATTTCTGAAGTAATTTCTGGAGAAGGATATTCTTCAGGTGAATAAGATAGAGCCAAAATATGAGTTTTCTTAGATTTTTCCTCTTTTTTCTTAAATTTTTGGTTCACAGAATTAATCATGCCATTTGCGGCATGTGATCCTGTAAGGGCTGGATTAGTTTGACTAGGTCGGGGTAAATGTGGGATCTTTTCATACAAAGTACTAGACTAAGTATAACAAGATCAAGGTATTGAGAATGAGAAATTACTTGCTCTTTAGTTACAACATTCCTTTTGGCCACATATTCAATTATCACTGATAAAAGAGAATTTATAAACCATTCGGCCAAAATCTAGTATGTAATGTAAAATTTAACTAGGTGACGTCTTCGTCTCCATTCATGAATGTGATATGAGATATGGGTTGACGTTGACTACTTCAAAGAAGTTAAAAGTTTGGTTCCATTATCATATCAAATGGTAAAAATGGGTCAAAAATGTTGTAGCAAGGGCACTAAATGTACTTAAGGAAGCACGTGGAAATTCTACATACCATTTGGCTGTCAAACCAGTTAATTTTCATTGAGAAAGTTGTAATCTAATAGAATCATCGATTAATGAGTTGGACGTGCAACAAAGATGATAGGTCATTACATGGTTGGATGGATCTTCGACCGAATTACCTTCAAACTTAGGAATATCACTAGGCAACTTAGTAGGAATTGCTAGCCAAAATGGTAAATAAAAAAGTGGATCATTAGTTAACTGAGAGAGGTCAGGAAAATCCAAAGTTGGGAAACTAGTGGGTAAGATCCTTACATGGAACTGATAACCCTAAGGGACGAGTCCTGTACTGGGAGGAGGATACCCTGGATATCTTAGGATAGCCTGAGCAGTTGGAATCTGCATACCTCCTAGATATCTAGGATGAGCCATACCATATTGCAGTTGCATAGGTTTTTGAAATATATGAACTGGGTATGGTTGACTCTGAAAAGGGAGACTCTGATCCATTTGACCTTGAACGAATTGTCCTTCAAAGGGTTGATTTTGTAAAGGTTGACCTTGGAGAAATCGAGTTTGAAAAGGTGGACCTTGAACAAATTGACACTAGGGTAAACCTTGAAAATGTGGCCCTTGAAACGATACTTGAATATATGGGACATTAGGCTGTACAACAGGTATTTGGGGCATTTTCGAAATTGTAGGAATGGATTGAATACCAGATACTTGTGGTAAAGAATGAACAAGGGGTTGTACTGTAACTTGTGATATAAGTGAGATAGTTACCTACAATACTCATGGAATGGGAGTTTGAGGCGAACCTGAACCTGGATTTTGAATAGTCATTGGCATAGAAAATTGTATCAATGTTTGAGGAGTACTCAGGACAGGACGCTGAAGTGGTTGCTGGGTAGGTGTCGATGGATTAACCTGGACAGTTGGTTGTACTTGAGAAGGAATACCTTGAAAATGTATTTGTTGTATAGGTTATCCAAGGGGTTGAAGAAGTTGATACAAAGGCACTTGAGAAGCAACTGAGATTGAATGTTGATTTAACGAAGGGTTATAGATTGTATTCATTCCACGGTAAGGCATTCCAACAGTGGGTTGAGGGATAACAGGCTGAAAAAAATCAATTTGAGGCATTTGATCATAATTAAGGTAATTCCTGGCAGGGGGTTTTCCCCCAGCTATAGGGTAAGATCCACCAAAAGGTTGTCCTTCGGGTGGAGGATATGATGGTTACCACCGAGGCTAGTAATAACCAACTGTTGGGTTAGTTTGTGGATTACCAACATTTCTGGAAATCATATTAACAAATTATTCAGATGTCAAACCTTCATTGGTAGGGTTAATTACACTAGTTGACATGTTTGAAGATGAGTTCGAGGAAGAAGCTCATGAATAAGATCCCGCAAGAGAGTGATATCCAGGTGGTAGAAAACCAGCATACAATGTTGACTTCGAAGAAGTAGAAAACAAAGATGTGTCTGATTAGGTACTTCTAGAAGCCATCATAGACCAGTCAAAACTTGGTACAGTAGAATATGGAGTCGTGTATCAGAGAATCCCTTGTCCTAAGAAGTTCAAGGGTGTAAAATAACAAGGGTTAGGGTGAAGAGATCTGAAAAAAAGCTTTGAGATATCTCTAGGTTCACTGGTAGAAACTATTGGTTCTTCTTCTTTATTTGAAAGAAGTTCTTCAATGGCAATGAGACCAGGAGGGAGACTATCTGTAATAAAGAGTTTCACACGTGGCGAATGTGGAGGATCTGGAATATGCACTGTAGTAGATGTATAAGTCTCAGGCTCAGAAATATTAGACTTAGTTTCGTCAATATCTGGTTCAGAAATGGGATTTGTATATGAAAAGTCTCCAATATCTGATTTAGTTTGAACAATTTCAGTAATATGTAAATCAGTTCCTTTTGAGTGTGATGTTAATATTTGAGTTTGATCAAATTCAGTTTCTGTAACTTGAAGGCCTAAAATAGTAGATGTTATTGGTTGATTAACTTCAATTCCTCTTACATCAAAGTCTACAATAGTAGAAGTTTTAGTTTCTGCTGCAGTTCCAGATCCGGATGATATATATTTTTTAGCTTTAATCTTTTCTAACTGACTCGGTGTATACTCAGGGGGATCTCCGAGTATTATACATGATTGTCTTGGTAATTCTGCCAAAATGGAAAATTTTCAATTGATCAATTACATAATATCTAAATTACACGTAAAGTCTCTAAAAAGTTAGAAAAAAAACAACTCATAAATTAACACGCGCTAAAATTCTAGGAGTTCAATCCATACAAACTGACTCTTCACGGAGATCAATAATTACTAGTTGGTGATAAAATCCAACACCGCAATGATCAAGGTGAAAATATTTATAGAAATGAGCGTTTGTAACTAGTTACCCTAACAAACTGTTTAATGAAATAGTCTGGTGCAAGTAACTTTACTATAAACCATCTTAAGAAAAGACTACCCTCCAAAAATTCCAAGTGAGTCTAGTCAACATCTGTTCCAGGTACATCAGGACCTTCACTCTACCATCACCTTAAGTAGAGCCCTAGGATTATAGTCACTAAGTTTACCAAATACAACAATTTTACTTGGGGGTATAGTCGCAGATCGAGCATACACGCAAGGGGAGATTAACAAGCTCAATCCCCTTGAAGGCTCCTCCACATGATCAATTGGAGGTTTACTTTCAAGTGACCCCAAGTACCTTTTGGTACCATTGTAATACGTGAAAATCATTATATCTAGGCCAATGAAGTGGGTTTGATCACTTCACTAGATTTGACATGATCTCATGCTTAAATCATGTAAAAGAAGAGCTTCCCAAAGCAAAATGGAAATAATTGGATTTTCTCTCCCTAACTCAAGATTCTATTGTTTGTTTGTAGCTTTGGAAATTTTACTTCCTTCCCTATTCCAAAGCCCTACATTTAAGCTACTGTAGGTGACAAGAGCCCTAAAAAAAATGTAAAATTTTAGATGAATTTTAATTAACACTGTATTATTAAGCTTTTCTTTACTCAATGGGTGATGAAGGTGAAACTTATGATGTTATGACATGACTCGAAATCTTAATGCACTCTAAAATGCAATAGCAACTTTCAATTCGATGAAATCCTATTTAGAGAAAAGAAAGAGTTTCTTTGATTTTTTGAGAAATGAAATGCAAAAAATCACAACTTTTCCAATTTTCTAAAGCAACCAATTTCACTATAATGTAATGAAAATGCAGTCAACAAACCAAATTCCAGATTTCCCTAAACATCAAATAAGCCAAAATACTCTTTATCTCTAATCACTCAAAACTTTCAAGCACACAAAAATCAATCAAGAGAGTTGGAGAAAACACATTTTTCCCTATGAATGCTTTGATTTAATGATAATAACAGTGTAATTGTGAGAAATTTCCAAGATGAAAGCAACAATTTCCTTTATCAAGAAAAAATGACTACAATTCCTTCACAAAAGCACTAGGTCTTAAGAAACCCTAATTTGCAATTCAACATGAATTTGACTACAAATAAGCAACAACTAAGGCTTAACTAGTGTATTTGACATAACAAAATAAGAATATCATAAGCAAAAGGACAATCTATCTTGTTTTGATCGATCAATAAATCAACTAGGGAAAACCCTAAGTAATTCTTTCCAAAAGAAATAATTCCCAAAAAACATTAACAAAGCAATCAATTGAGTTCTTAAGAGATGCCACACAGTCCAAACAAAGATAATGACACTTCCAGAATAACAAACTTAGGTCTGGGTTGAAGTAAAAGCTATATTTTCAAAATTCTCATGGCTTGTGTGGGTTTATGGTGGAAAAAAGAGCGCATGCGCTCTATTGCTAAGGAAAAATGGGCACAGAACTGCACTTTGTTAGTAAACATAAACAACGCAAGGGTAAAATCTTAAGAAAAAACAAAAATTTGAAAAGTCAACCACACAGATCTAAAAGGTCATTAATTTATAAAGACTCAGGTCTGGATAAATCAGAAGAATCAGGAATCAAAACTAAGGAAAAATTATGAGAACAAAGACATTCCCTAGTATGGTCACCAATTTGTTACATCGGACAAATCCTTCTTACAGACAAGAGTAGTCTCCCTAGATCCTTGACAGAAACTATAAACAAGCAAGACAATTGAACTGACTCTTTCCCTAAGTTACACTTGTTTGAATTATAAGAATTAAATCTAATGGATGAGCCTCTTACATATTTCATGAAATGCTCGATGAATATTCCTTGTCATGATTCGATGCAGCTCTTCAATGCTTGATAAGACATACAAACATCAAACATACAAGGATCAAAACCACATGTGATATAATAATCCAAACAAATTAACCGAATGATCAAGGGGATTAGGAATTGGATTTTCCTTAATAAACATTATAAACAATTGTAAACCATTCATTATTACAATAAGACAAATAAATCAGATAAAGTGTTCATTTGTATTAATCAAATATTGATATGAGCCTTAAAACCTTCACCTTGATGCTATGAGGTCCCTCCCAAATGCATTCAATCTCCTCCTTAGATGACAAGCTTTCCAATCTCAAACCAACATCATAAGTTTGTCTTCTCTGAGTTCTGACCTCCCCAATCCCTCTACCCTCTAATAATTTTATAGACCAAGAGGAGGAAGCTTTAGATCCAAAAGAGGAGGATGAGAGTACTTCATTAAGGGATTAGGTTACCATGAGAAAAGGGATGAATATGCATCATCTGAGGGCTATAGATCGAATAGTCATCACCTAGAATCTTTCATTTGGGAAATATTCGACCAACTATGTTTCTAGAATATACTTTTTATTTTTACTTTCTTGAATTCATCTGAGCGGGTTTATAGTGATAGGCAGAGAAAATCTCTATGCTATTATTAGAGTCAATTCCAACGAATACACGAGAAACTATAGAAAATTAGAGCAGGTGGAACTTGTTATCACTCCTCCAGATCTCCAAGGCTGAGAAAGAGTCCAGCTGAGGTAACAACAAACCAATATTTTGACTTGCTAGCTAGCCCTACCAAGCTGGAGAGAGCTCTCTCCAAAGGATCATAGCTAATAGGGCTGGATAGATTAGGGTTTTCGGCTAGATATAGTAGCTGAGGGTTTTTTTGATTTGAATTGGTTGGGGTAATCACTGAATGAGTGAATTAGGTCAGAGAGTGAACTAGGTCAGGGAAAGAGAAAATCAGAATTGTAGACATCTAATGGGGCAAGGTAGGAAATTTAATTTAACACTTGGTAGTATAGTGATGAGATGGTTTAGACTAGTGTGGTTTTAAAAAGAGCATGAGGATCATGAATTATTTTTAAATTGAAGAAATGAAAAAATGTATGATGATTTTCCCAAAACAAAGCATACAAGATGAATTCTTCTTATCACATCTTAAAAATCAAACATAATTAGAGTGAAATGAATCATGGAAGGTACAAAAAATTCATACATATGAAACTAAAGAAGAAATAATGTCCAAATAACATGCCAGAGGAATCCCACCAAAATAGCTGCAACTCATCCAATATATTTCATGCCAAAGTCTGAAACACTAATACAATATCCAATGGAGTCCAACCTGTAGAATTATAGAGAAATTACATAATATAGGCCTCAAACCAACTTATCCTAGCCTCAGGGGTCGAATCCATGAGAGGAGGAGCAGTTGCAACAAAAACTGAATTGATAACTAGAGTATAGGGTGGTCAAAGTGACTCATCCCTAACTTAAGCAAATTGATTCATTACAAGCCATGTGAGGCCATTTATCTAATGTATTTACCCTAGGTAATAGTAAAAATATAATAATTACATCATCCTTATCAATTACATCAGTAAAACACTAATTTCCCATAGGTAAAAATCAAATTGGAGAGAAACAGTGAAAATCTTGGCTGATTGTCAAACGCGCAGCGCCATCTTCAAGCTGACTTTTACTTTCCTTCCGAATGTCCAAATCTAGCAAAAGACAGATCATTGGAAATATTATCCTGTCTAGTTTCCAAAACATCCCTAGGTTTTCAAAATGGGCTTGATTTTCCGCTCCAAAATTTCATTCTCCCAAGACTACTCAAACTTGCAGCGCCTGGTCCAGAAAAGAGGTAGAAACATGATTTTTAGGTGGTTTTTTCCTTTTTCACCCACCAGTTTTTCTTTCTAGGGCTGGAAACATGGATTTCCTGGATGTCTTGGTCCTTATAAATCCAATGGTGATGGCCATTCCTCCAAAAAGTGCCTCCAAAAAGTGCATAGTGCCTTAGTTTTACCAAACTGCTAATATAAAATTTGCCTTAAAAAGTCAGGAAAAGAAAGATGAAAAAATTTGAGCCAAGGGTATTCAAAATTGTTCAAGGAGCTGATGTCTGAGGTGGCTAGGCATGGAGTGAAGCCTCTTCAAGTATATCAAGCTTCTTCTCCTCATGGTGAGTTAGGGCTTCAATTCTTGCCCTAGCAGCTTTGAGCTTTTCCCTTGCTATTTGGTTTCTTCAGAAATAATATTTTTCCATCCTTATTTGAAGGCCTGTGTCTCTTTCGGCCTTGTATAAGAGTCTCTCAAGATGGGTTTTCACCCTCTCAAGCCAATTCTCTCAGTTCTCATTTACCATTTTGGCAAATTGCTCATTTAGGGTGAGCTCACTAGGTAGCTCAACCTCCTTTTGTTTTTCTAGCTCCAAAGATCTCTTTAGGCCTCTAGTCCTTGGTCTTTTTCATGGCACCTGTTCCTCCAGCTGATCACTATATTCTCCATATGCTTCATCAAGTGACGCTTTAGCCTTTTCAACCTCCCTCTTTGCATTGATGAGATGAATTTCCATGAGCTCACGTTTGGTCTCTAACTTCTTGTTTTCCTACTCATATTATGTAATGATATATTTTTCCCTCTGCAAATTGACCTGGATTTCCCCTATGAGTGCTTCTTTCTCTTTGAGAGCAATGGTTCTGCTCTCACTATCATCATTTTCACTTAGGTCAACTAAGTGAAAATCTTTCTTTGTCTCATAGAGGTCCTCATCCTGCTGCTGGATCTATGCCTCTGTCATTTTTTCCTTTCCCTTCTCTAACTACTTTGCTGATGAAGAAGGCAAGGCCCCTGCCACAATCAGTGGGGAAAACAATTGCCTATACCCTCTCTGATAGGTGTGTGCCAAGGTACCCAAACCCGGCCTTTTAGGCTTAATGATCTCACCATGTTCTTCTCTTTTTCTCTGCCTTCATCACCACTAGGTGACTGAATAGGCTCATGAAATGGTGATGATGGAGGTGATGGTGTGGCTGACTCATCAGATGAGGATGAATGATGTATGGGCTGAGATGGAGGAATGGAGGTGGATGGATGAGATGATTAGGGGATGCTTTGAATATTTTGAGTAGATGCATGAGTGAGTGAATATGGGATTAGCTATGAAGGTACTCCTTGCAAAGTTGAGTTCCTTGAGATGGTAAAGGACTGCGATCTTAATGAGGGAATGATGAAATAGGCTCTTCATTTGATCTGTGTACTCCCTCTTTTGGGCAATGTAGGCCATCTTCTCAACACTCCGGAAAAGATAGTAGGGTATATTGAGAATTTTTACCCTAGTGAAAGACATTAAGTGCCAGATATGATAAGAATAGACCTTGGAGAATCTACCTTCACATGAAAAATATTTCATAATAATATTCATCATTGGGGCATATCTGTCAAGGAGATGTGAAAAAGGAAAATAGCCCCTTCTTTCATTTTTTTATCTTGGTTTGAAATAAGGCTCATAATAATTCCTCTCCAAATCACCTTGTTTAAACCATTTTTCCCCAACATCTGGGATCCCAGTGGCAACTGATATATTGGTAGTAGACAAACTGAAATTTATACCTACTAGAGTGACATGGTTGTCTTGAATTTTAGTAATGAAGAGCCTAGTCAACTCAGGATGATGTTGGATTTCCTGTACTTGTTCAAAAAAATCATAGCAGCCTAACCATTTGAATGATGTCATAGTCATAGTGGATGCTAAGAGTTCTCTAAGATCTATGGGATCAAACCTATGTATCTGGCCTCCTTTGTGTGGCCTCCTTTGTTCCCTATCTTCTTCTCTATATGTTTCCTCTTCCTCACTATGTGGTCTATATTCCTCCTCTTCCATGTTGTTTTAGTATCAAACCTTAGGGAGGTGTAAGGTAGGGGGAATTTATTTTTTTAGGGAATAGTAAGTGGGGAAGGGTAAATATGAAGATGATGGGTGAAGGGATATCTGTATTGGAGAGGGGTATAGGGTAGTAGTATGATAGTTTTGGGATGGGGAAATTTGTTTGCAATATAGGGGTTTGGGAGCGTAGGTAGTGTTGTATCATCTAGGACTTAGGGTTTTGGGACAAGGGTTAGAGGGTATCTAGGATATAAAGATTTAGGGAAAGGAAAGGAGGGTGGAGGGAAGTATGCAAAAGGGAATGCGACTGGAAGGTAGTTTTTGGGAGAAATCTAGGGTTTTATATGTAGCAATTAAACAAAATCTTCAATAAACCTTTCAAACACTTAGGAATTGACCTGAGGAGGAGGAAAAGGACATCCCTTAGCTGTTACTTACTTGATTTGAGGTTGAAAGTTATTTGGAGGAGCTGGAGAGGTGACTGGAGTGTTGTTGGACAAACACGCAATACCAATACACAGTGCGCAACGCCTCAGCCAATTGCGCAACACCTTAAGGGAACACGCAGTGCCTTAAGGAAACACACAGTGCCAGGTAAACAAGTAACACTAGAAGAGAATTTGCAGTGCCAGAAGGATACACACAGCACCTGTCTTGTTTCTGTTGATTTCACCTAGAACTATGAAAAAAATCTCTTGGGGTTTGCTCAATGAGTTATAGGAGGCAAATGGAGGTGACTTTGAAGGAAAGAAGTCCTTCATAGGTGAGTGAGTTTGATATTTTGCTTTTAAAACCCACTTTCTAATGTTTCATTTGACCCCTTTTTGACCTCTTTGCTAATTTTCTTTCTGACTTTTTCTTTGCAGGTGGATGATGTTGAAGTTTTGGCAATATTCACTTTTGAATCTTGTTTGGATGATATTTGGCAATGGATTTTTAGTAAACAGCTAAGAAAAGTGACTTATTACATATGATAAACATAAAATTACATAAATAAATAAAAATTATTACATCTATCTTTTGAAACAAAAAAAATTACAAACTAGAACAAATTTCTTGCTTAAAATCAAAATTGGAACTTTAGCAACCATGGTTACATGCTTGTAAACCCTTATTTGACTGAAAAGGGATATGATTTGCTTCACTTCCTTATATTTATTGGCCTTATGCAGCAAAATGGTGCTTTATTGGACCTTGGAAAATAAAACCTGGTGACCTAATGGGACCTTGAATGACTGGACTTCAGGTGGACATGACTGACACAAAACATCATGAAATGAGATTTTATAGTCAATGTATGCTCAGCAAGACACATGAAGGTGGGCCAAAAAATATAAATTTTTGAGAGGGGATGGGGTTTCAATTTGGGCTACCATTAGTGAATAAATTTTTTTACATGATGACCTGGGTGGAATGATAAAAATTTCAACATATATGATATAAAAGAGGAGTTTTGATCATGATGGTAGTTTGCAAAAACTGACTCTAACATCAGCCTTATTTTGGGATGGTAGCTCCTCGGAGTTTCCAAGAACACCGTAGACCAAGTGCCTAACCATATGGGCCAATACATTCAAAAACTCAAATTGGAATGCATGAGTAAATGTTGACAACTCAAATAACTAAAACTGACTCAAACCTGACATACATGACTAAGCACTGAATACTAAAAATGGTAGAAAATCAGTGAAGCTCGATGGCCTTCACTTTAGGCTCCGAACTCCAATGATCTTTGCTTCACACTTGCAAATTTTTTAAAAATGTATGTACAAAGAAACTAGGACAATTCAGAAAAGATAATGCTTCAGGAGCCTACCATTGACTGGTCCTCCTAAGCATGGTTCTCTATTCATCTCATCCAACAAGAAAGCATTTTGTCCTCGTAAAGCTAAAATATGATAAGGGCCTTTCCATAGGTTCTCAAATTTACCATTCTTACCCTTGTCTTCATTTCTTACGTCCCAACGAAGTACCACATCTCCAATTTTGAAATCATCTTCCTTTGTTTTCTTGTCATAGATTCTCTTTATCCTCTCATGAAGCTTGGAGGTCTTCTGAAATACCTCATCCCATGTTTGCTCTAAGTGAACCATTTGATTTATCCGGCGCTGAATATAATTCTCTTCACTTCCCGCTTCTTGTAATAATTTCATGACTAGGACTGTTACTGATGAAGGAAAAACAATATCTACTCCATACACAATCTGAAAAGGAGAAAGCCCAAGAGATTTCTTGCTACTCACCCGATCTGCCCAAAACACATTGATCAACTTTTTCTACCAATTCTTTTTGTTGGCCTCCAACATTTTCTTGATGATATTGATTAAGGATTTATTGGAGGATTCTGTCAGACCATTTCCTTGCAGACAGTATGTTGTAGAATGCCCCAACTTTATGTTGTATTTTTCACAAAACTCAGTCATCTTTTTGGACTTGAATGCTGCCGCGTTGTCTATGATAATCTTATTAGGACAACCAAAACGTGACAAGATATTAGTTTCTAAAAACTGAGTGATAACTGATTCTGTTGCTTGCCTGGCTGGGATCACTTCGATCCATTCAGTAAAGTAGTCCATAGCTAACAATATCCACTTGTGTTGTGCAGATGATGATGGATGGATCTCACCTATGAAGTCTGGGCACCACTGTTGAAAAGGTGCATTAACTGATATAGGTTGCAAAGGAAAAGGAAGAAGCTTTCTTTTACCTTGGAAAACTTGACACTCGTGACAACTCATCACTGCATTGTAGATATCTGCAAAAAGTGTATGCCAATATTAACCCGCTCTCAGTACTTTGTTGGTTATGGTCTTCTAGTACAAGTGGCCCCCACAATTTCCTTTGTGGAAGTCCTTTATTATTTCTTTGGACTCATCTTCGGTCAAATAGTTCAACAACACACCTTGAGGATGTTTCCAATAAAGTGCATTGTCCATGACACAATATTTGGAAGATTTCAACTTCAATGACCTGCTCTTAGCCTTAGACATGCCTGGAGGGGGATTTAGATGCTAAAGTACATAAATAATGTCAAAATATCACTGGGATGATAGAAATATTTCAGATACTTGAATGAGATCCACTTATTCTTGATTGTCAGATAATGTTGCCACAAGGTTGATGTCTAGAGCATGAAGGTTTGACTCAGCCATGATTTTGGCTAAGCCTTGACCCTTGATCAACTTTGTAGGCTTGATCTCAAGGTCATATTCTAATAATGTTTCTATCCACCTACCTCTTCTACCTTTCAAGTCATTCTGCACAAGGACTTGTTTTATCGTTGCATTAGGTACATTAGCAAGAGCATGTGGATGTAAAATGTAAACTTTGAAATCTTTGATCACCTTTACCTAAGCCAAGGCCTTTTTCTCAATGATGTTATACTTAAGGGATGCATCCCTGATGTTGCGACTGAAAAATGCTATTGGCAACTCGATTTTATCCCTTTTTTTAATTAGTATTGTTGCCATGGTATGCTTGGAAGAAAATGAAAATATAATAAAAACATCGATGTAATCAGGACTAATCACAACAAGAGTAGTGTTTAAGGAAAGCTTCACTTCATAAAAGGACTTGTGGGCTTCTTCGGACCATTTCACTTCATTATCCTTTTTCAACATATTGGTCATTTCTCTAAGATGTTCAGCTAAATTAGGAATAAGTCTACGTATGGAATTCATCTTACCATTAAATGCTTGGATTTCCTTCTTGTTGTGAGGAAAATCAATTTTCTGAATGGCTTCTACTCGTGAAGGGTCAATATAGATGTCGTATTTCAAAATGATATGGCCAAGAAGTTTTCCTTCCTCCATAGCAAACAAAATTTTCTTTGGATTGAGAGAGATTCCAAACTTTCTACACTTCTGAAAAATGACTCCTTAATGATGCAAATGTTCATCATCTGAATGTGAAAATACAGTTACATCATCTAAGTATACAACAAAGAAACAATCTTTTTCATCTGAAAAGGCTATGTCCATGGCACGCTGAAAAGCAGCCCTTGCATTTTTGAGACCAAATGGCATGTTTGCATATTTGAATGTGCCCCAAGGTGTGGTGAATGATGTCTTGTCCTGATCATCTTCATGCACTAAAACTTGATTGTAACCTGAGTAGCCATCCAAAAGTGACAGCCGAGAAGCACCCACAACTCTCTGAAGGATATGGTCCATTTTGGGAAGCAGATAATTATCTTTCAGAGATACTTTGTCAAGTTTCAGAAGTCTACGCAGATCCTAATATCCTCGGTCTTCTTTCTCGTTGGGACTAGATTCGATATCCAATCAGAAAATCTGATAGGAACAATGATCCCTACTTTGTAAAGTCTATTAACTTCTTTCTCTATGGATGGCAGCAATCTTGGATTGATCCTTCTTAGCTTTTGTCTGAAGGGCTTTTGATCGGGCTTGATTGGGATGGTATGCTGAATTAATTTCTTATCATACTCCTTTAAATATGCATAATCCAAAGCGAAAACATCAGAAAATTCAGACAATAGATAAATGAATTTCTCTTTTACCTCGGGAGACAATGTTTTGGATAGCTTGATCATTTTTGGTTTGTTTGTTGTTCCGATGTTCTCGTCTTTGACACCTTTCTCTGTAGGAACCAATGTAGGCTTCCTTGCTACATCATCTTGATCAAAAAAGTCTTCCAAAGGTAAAAGACCTTTCGGAATATTGTTATCTTTCAATTGTAGTATATCAACTTAAGCTGCCTCAATGACTTTATCATCTTCATCATAAACTTCATCCATAGAACAATTTTCAAACTCTCCTCCACTCTGAAGAAAGTTATTCACATGTTTGTCATCCCAGAATACTTGCCAATATCACAAGCTGTCAGGAATAGAGGGTTGATGCTTCACATGAATCTTGAATTTCTTGTTTGAAAAAATGGGAATTTTGAATTTACTTGCAGCTATACCTAATGAATCAGCAATAAGATTTTTAGTCCTTGGTACAACTGAAAGTGTATACTCAGGAAACATCCTAAGAATATCTAAAACCACATTTCTATATTGTTTCATTTGCAGATGTTGAGCTTTATATTCACCTTTAACTTGTTTGATCACAAGTTATGAATCACCATACACATAAATTCTTCATCTACCTAACCTTTTCAAGATCTTTAAACCTGTGATCAACGCTTCATACTTTGCCTCATTGTTGGTGAAATCAAAAGATAACTTGTATGAGCATAATCTAACATGCTAAGGGAGCTCACCTTGCTGATGATGTGGACTTCGAATCCAAATGCCAATACCTGCTCCGTCTTTCCCAAGAGCACCATCAAAGTCCATGGCCCAAAGGTCATGTTCCTCTTCCAAGAGTTATTCATCTTTTTTTTTTTTTTTTTGGGTCAATTTTATGAACTTTCTACTCGGATGATTTTGAAGTTTCCATTACCTTCTATGATGGCTATTCTGAACCTTTTTTTGCCTTGTTTAATGGATGTGCGGATGAACTTGGTAGCTCTTCTTTTTCTTGATCTAAAAATATCATTATAGAGTTGAAAATATCAGGTACATCTTTAATTTCTACAGGTTGACTATCTACATCATTCAGTCCACTATCATTATATAAAATAAATGACTCTAAATCTGTATGTACAACATTTATAGGATGATTGTTGGGCTTCTCCTTGCTAGTTATCATGAACTTCATTTTGGTATCTCGGTACAACTTTCTCAATTGCCCAAAAACTGGGATGGTGGCATAGGAGAAGTCTAACTACAGTGTGCCTCTTAGTTTTTTGCCCCAACATCTCGACAATAACATGCCAAATCGTGGTGGTATATCAGCTACCACCACATCCATTAAAACATTCTTTGCAAGGATTTGATCCAGGGATACTACCAAATCTTTGAATAGACCAAGACAATGGACCTTACCGAAATCAAAACAATACAAGTCATGGTACTCACGAGTTATACCTAGACCCAACCTCTCCATGATGGCTTTTGGCATTAAATTATGAGAGGCTCTGGAGTCAAGTATGGAGTTGTGAAGAATGAATTGGTGGATTCTTAAACTGAGATAAAATGGAGGAACATCACTATCTCCTACCTGACCATCTATGGATGGACCAAAAATCAATTCATGCTGGTCATCTTCAATATTAATTATGTCAAACATAGGATTAATTTTGAGCATTTTAACTATATCAGACTTGTAATGGCTATTTTTTACTAGTTCAGTAAGAGGGATTGACACTTTCAACTTTGAAATTTCAGTTTCTAGAATGAAAGAGCTAGTTTAATCTACCTCTCTTTGGACATTGTCTCTTTTCTCGGGCAGATCTTTTGGTATCTGATCCCTCTTTTGACTGTCACGATCCTTGTTAGGACTGCTTGTAGATGGCTATTTTTCTCTTCTTTGATCAGATGCTGCCAATTCTTTACCTTTGCTTTGATTACCTTGAGGATTTGATTTTTGTTGGGTATCTTTCTGCTTTGATGTCCTTTTCTGAATAGGAGTGATTGGGACATCTCTATTCCTCAAAGAATATTGCTTCTGCTAAGAACTGAGTGTGTTCAAATATCCTCTTTGATAATCATTGGTTTGGGTCTCCAATGCATTGTCACTTGCCAGTATGTAGTCCTCATCTTTAGGATCCTCCACCTTCTCAACATACTTCTCATTTTTAGTCAAGAAAATGGGATGGTAATCTTCCCTAAAGAAATTATTTTCCTCAAAAATTGGGTTTGTTTCATCATCAAATTCTCCTTGAGGATAATTCTGCTGTAGGGGTGTTTGAATTGGCTGCTAAGATGTCACTGCTTCATAAGCTTTCTGATCTCATTGTTTTATCATGTACTGAGGTTGCTGTTGATTTCTGAAGTTAGGATTTCTAACTTGGGGCTCCTGCGGTCTATCTGAATTTATCATCCAGTCGACCATTCTCTCAATAGTTCTGATCAATGTATCTAACTTAAGATTGGTGGAAGAAGAAGGTTCTTCTGTCCAAGCTGGGCATTATCTTCCTCTGACTCTGTGCATAATGTTCCTTCTGGCAAGGGAATGACTCTGAGGTCCAAAGTCTATTCTGTTTCCATTACACTCTCGCTTGCTTGTTGCAGGCTCACATAAACCCCACTCACTTGTCCCACGCTCGCCTAATTTGTGGCTACTTGAATTTACAACCTACACAAATCCTTTTGGACGTTACCTAGCATCTGCATGTACTGCTTCTCAAATTGAGTCCACATTTTTGTCGTTGCGTCACATACCTTATCCCCAATCTCATCCAATTCCCCCTCAACGAGGACCATTAGATCCACATGTGCCTTCTTGTCTGATTTTTTCCTCTTCATGGGTCCAAAAGTCATGTCCTTGGTCTGCTTCTATAATTTTAAGGGGGTTCTCTACTCCTCACCACCACTTCCCTCCTCCTCCCCGAACCCTTCACTGTCCACAGTCTGCTGAGAAGAAAACACGTTTACTTCCACTGCAACCTCCTTTACAAGGCGCTCCTTTTCGAAAGTTTCCTTAGTGACAACTGCTTTAACAGTAGTTTATTTCTTCTTCTGATCAACCAATGCCCACACTGTTGCTTGTGCCACTTCTTTCCATTTTTGTGCAATTGTTGTCTATGCGGAGGAGATGTCTCTGCCTTTTCTAGTACCTACGCCAAGATCTGTGGGTTGTCGCCACTCCCCTGGCCATGTCCCCACAATCTCCTATACATCGACCTTTGTAACTAGCTATGGCAACTTGTGCCATGTCTTCTTAAGATCTCACCTTACATGGATGGATACATTATGAAAATCGGCATTAAATTCCGCCTAGGCCCACAAATTCTTAAACAAGGATGGAGACAACTATGGCCTCTAAATAATCACTGTGTGGAGGCCCATCTTGACCAGTATCTAGAATACTTCTGAGTCCGTGACCCTTTGTATGTCCTTCGTGTCCGAGAGTGAAGCGAACTTCGTTTCCTCCAGTAAATCCTCATCCTACAGAGGGATCTGACTATCCTTCGGAAGTCCCCATGCAATGAGTACAATCAACAACAGGAGCTAGGCATAGTGAAATGCCTTTCCATCATCTCACACTTCACCACAATTTGCTAAGAAATCCTTGCAGAGGTATTGTGCCCAGTTGTACTTCACCCCCTTTGTGCATTGTGCAAGCAATGAAATTACTGGCGCCGAAACCTCATCTGCATGACATTTTTGCATGACCTTCCTGAAAAAAATCTGAGCGGAAAACTGCTCCACTTGGTTTTTAATAGAGCAGATAGAGTAGTCGTGTGACTTCTTGACCAGTCCAAAATCATTTTTCATTTTTTCTGCAAGTTCCTTCTCCTTCCTTTTTCCTCCAAACTCCTTAGTTGATCTGCCACTTTATAGGGAAATTTCGTAATTTTGTGGATCAACATGTTTGTTATGGGGATGGGTTCGCCTAACCACAAACACCCAGCATGCACCAATGTGAGCAATTGGATCACACATGCAATATTGATAATCGACCTGTTAAAGTGTGGCACACACACCATATGTAGAAATCCGTCCCGCTCGACCACTTTGACCCATTCCATTGGTTGCAGCTTTGTGACCCCAGCCTCTTCATAGTGAATCTTGGTCATGTACTTATTGGTCGCTAAATGCGGAAATTTTCCTTGATCAGCTAGATCCCAATCCTCCATTTTTAACACAAGGATATGCGCTAAGAGCATGCCTTCAAATACCACTTCTTTTGGTAATAGTGGCATAGAGATCATGAATTGCGCATTATCGTGAACCTTTGGAACCTTCACTTTCCCTTTTTGTGGAGGGATATACTCTGGGAGCCTAGTGAGAGGCTCTCCCTCATCAACATCCAACTCTTCAACTTCTTCGCAGAGTTCTTCTTCGTCCAAATCTAAGGGTTCATGGGGTTTCTTGGATTTATCCATTTTTCCTTTCTTCCTAACCTTTGTCAAAATCTTCCTTGGTGACTGCTACACTAGTACAGCTTGGGGTTTCTTCTGCTTTTCCTTAGCAGCAGATGGATTCGGCCTAGGTGACCTCAACACCGTAGGCACAGATGGTGTAGCTTCAATTGACACAACTTCCGGGGCTTTCGCTTGAGAGACAACAATTTCAGAACTTACAGGTTCGGTAGACATTTGTTCAAGGATGATCTTCTAGGTCCACTCAAGCAGTCTCGCAAATACCAAATCCTCCCAAACCTGTTGATTCATAGAGTGAAAACAAGAGGGCTCATACGCGACCTTGAGAAGGCAAAGTGTTCTATGACATACCAACATTCCAGATTTATAGGTGATTCCAAATTCAAATCCGATCGTTCCCTCCATTTTCTTATCATAAATGTACATTTGGCAGTAGATCTCCAAATATTTTGACCCTAAATTTCGTGTACCTGCTCCTCCTAACGAGATTTTCGTTATCCAATCATGAACAATGTCTTCAACGGCTACTTTTGGACCTCGCTGCATGGCACCAACCCCATGGCGTAGCTCATCCATCGTAGCTTCTTCTTTCACATATTCTTCGGTTGTACCCCTTGCATCCACCATGCATCCCCCTTAATGCATTTTCCTTTTCTTCAAACAGTGTATTTTATAGTCCCACTCTCCCTTGTAGCTGCTTGGAGCGCTAAGACTATCCTTCTACCATGTAGTCATTATGGAGGGGAATGATCCCTTGTATACAACTTCAACCGATTGCCATTCACCTTTCCAGGGAAGAATTCGCCATTCAACTTTGTGCATTGAACTCCACCAACATTTGTAATTTCCTTGATAATATACGAACCCAACTAGTGCATTTGGAATTTTCCAGGAAACTTTGTGAACTTACTATCATAGAGAAAAACCAAATCATTCACCTTGAAAGTGTGCAACTTAATATACCTATCATGCCATGCCTTATTACATTCCTTTTGCACCTTTTGGTGAAATCCTGCAAGAAACCAGTCTTATTCCAACTCCATCAACTGTGCGAACCATTCCTCCATGGTCTCATGATCCACAATCTCTGTCAAAGCCACAATGTGCAGGCTTGGAAAAATATATTCCGTGGGCATCACCGCCTCGATCCCATAGACCAACCTAAAATGATTTTGGCCAGTCAACTTCTTTCATGTCATCCTATATGCCCATAGGACCGTTGGGATGTGTACATCCCAATCGTTTCTCTTCACATTACAAACCTTTGTTAATTCATTTTACATAATTTTATTGAATGCTTCCACTGTGCCATTGGCTTGGGGATGATAGGGCGTACTTTTTTGATGGGAAACCTGGAATTCTTTGAGCTTCACGCCAATTGTTTCATTCAAGAAATGCGTACTCCTATCACTCATTAATATCTTAGGGCACCCAAACCATGTTAATACGTACTCAAATAGGAACTTCGCAATTGTAGCAATAGTACAATCCTTCACCAGCTACGCTTCTGCCCATCTGGTTAAGTACTTCTTCGTAGTAATTATGTATCGTGTGTCTATCTTCCTTCCTCATGGTTGTATTGGACTTATAAAGTAAATTTCCCATTTTTTAAATACTTGTAATGAAACCTGAGGGTTTAAGGGAAATTCAACTCTTTGTTAGCCTCCTATACCAATAGGTTTTCATCTCTCATGATTGACAGTGGAAGTGCCAAAAATGTTCACCTTCCATGCTGCTAAGGTTCCATTTTTTGTGAAAGAAGCAGACAATTAAAAAATGTAAAGAGGGTATGCCTTAAAAGAAAAATCAAAGGGCAAGAAAATCAATTGGTCAAAGAAAAAATAAAAGAAATGAACCCCAAACAAGGGCCATGAGAGTGGCTAGTCCAAATTGCCACTACTACTTTGATGGGTGGTCCAACAGCTCAAGCTGGGCCTCACCATGTTTTGAATTGCATGTTGTAGACTAGAGAGGAAGTACCTGTTCAAACAGTTCAAGCTTGACAGATGACTAGGTAGATAGAGAAAGAAAGGAGCCCAAGTGCTTAATCTGGGCCTTTGGAAGTCATAAGGGTAGACTTAGATAGGAGGGCAACAAAAAGAAAAGAGAATTATCAGGGTTTGCAAGACTAAGTGCACCCATACAAGCGAAGAAAAAATGTTAGGCATATCAGGCAGGGTAGGTAGTTGAAGGTTGCAAAAAGCAAGATCTAGGCATATCACTTGGGAAAAATCACAATGATGTCACCACCAGGAGAAAGGCAAGAGCAATGGCCTATTTGGCATACTACTAAACCATCACTAACTTCCCTCATCCCCTTCAAAAAGTTTCTTACTAACCTCCCCATGAGCACTGCAGGATCTGCCTGATTAGTCCTCCTTATACTCCTCATTTGTAAAAATTTCATGGCAAATGTGACTTCTCTCTTTCAAAAGAAGCCACATTTCTTGTGTAAAAATTCTTTTCATTTTGATCTACTCCCTAACTAAGTTTGATTCCTAAAAAGCATAGTAACCATCACTTCCCATTCTCATTCCCCTCCAAATACTAATTACTAACTCTATCTACACTAAATCCCCTATGTTCCCCTTTCCCTATTACTATAACACCATGGTGTATAAACCCCAAACAATGTATAAATATCCCCCCTTTAGCATTATAGCTAAATAACACTTCTAAGGGAGACATTAGTTCACTAGGGACTATAGTCAACCCTGCTTTGGATTACTCCAACCTCTGGTCAGAGTAATAACCTATACTAAACCCTCATTTTTCCTTTTTCCGAAAAAATTCATAAAAACCCCCTCTCCCCCTCTCAAACCCGATATTCATATGTTTTTATAAACCCCACAGTCTAACCCGCATACCCCAAACCCACAAAAAACCCCATAACTTAAAGTTTGAAACCCCGAAATATTAAATAAATAGTTTATTCGCCGGCAGGTCCCCCCCAAACTTGCACGATGGGTTGAGGCGCTCGCCAGCCCTTGATCTCCCGCCCCCTTTGATCCAACGGTGGACAGGCGATTTGAGATCTGAACACGCTGTTGTTTAGCGTCCGGGGAGCAGGTGGTTTTGGCCCCCGTACACTGGACGCGTGGCAGCCGGCGAGGGTGTTCGGAGCCCCCTCCCCGATATCGCCTTCTCCCAAAAGCGGTGCGTGGAGACCGCTTACCACCTTCCCGCTTACCGCCCCTCTGATGTCGCGTCACCTCCACGTCATCGTGACGTCACGTCACCGACCCCCGCCCCCGCGCCTCGTGGCCCTCCACGTAACCTTGCCACCCCACGCCATCCGCCACCGTGTCCTGCCATGTTGGCCTCCAGCTCAGCACCCACGTCACTTTCCATACCTGGGCCCGCCATGACGTCATGCTGATGTCATCGGCGGAAAAGCGCCAATGACCCATATTTTCCAAATTTATCGTTAAAAACGCGTTATTTAGTCGTTTTATGTCATTTTCGTTGGAAACAAAGAAGAGCCGTTTTATCTGTTCACTGTAAAAACTGCTGCCAAGCCGCGAATTTAAAGCTTTAGACGCCCCCACTCACCAAATCAAGTGTGTTCTTCATCCACTGTTCAACCAGGCAGCTCTCGGCGTCGTTTATCCAGGTATTTGCCCAAATTCACCTGTTTTACCCATATTTATGCCATTTCTCTGCAAATTGTCCATAAAACACCTGCTAATTCCCAAATTAAAGATTGTTTCTTAGTCAATTCTGGACTAGAACACCTGCATTGTCCCCTACTCCAAAATTTGATGATAAAACCATAATTCGTGGTCTTAGCTTGAAAATTCGTCCTCAAGCTGCCCGACATTGTTCCCTTTTGCCGAGTGCAGGCTTGAAAAGCTGCATTTCACCAATTTTAGTCTTGCCCGCCCTCTGCATTTCATCCTTGTTGTTCACAATCCCTGTGAATTTACCCAAGCAGAGCAGAGGCAAGCCTGCCTAGCCAGCCTGTTCCTCTCTGAAGAATACATCCAGCAGCACCTGCATTCAATCTGCCAATTGACTTCTAGAAAGGCCTTGCAACCTATTGCACTTACCTTGTTCTATTCAGAAATTACAAATGGCTGCCCCTGCACCCACAACCCTCAGTGTTTCCCCCATGAATCCACCAAATAAAGAACTGGAGTCCCTGCCTCTTGCTGACAGGGACTACCTCATCCAAGACTTTGTGGGCGATAGGAACCATTTGCAGACCTTCAGGGATTTGAGAGATGACTATTTGAATGGCAAGGATACATATGGGATATGGGAATCAAATCTGCCATATTACTTTCTCCCATCTGTTAACATTTTTCCAGAGATTATCCGCCTATGTGTTGAGAATTATGATGCAAATCACAGAGCTGTCAAGTCTCGATCTGGGAGCATCCTCTTTCACATTAATGCTGAGTCCATCAACCAGATGCTCAACTTCAAACAAACTCAGCTATTGTTTCCTTTCTCCATGAACTATCTGCTGGATACAGGTGCCAAGATGTCCACTGCAGACATTCAGAAGATCGCCCAGACATTTATGAGGCCTGACCACCAGCCCACAGGGCCACCTCCCTACTTATATGTCCACTTTACTGATATAGGCAAACTTTTGCTGGACATGATTTCATATGTGTTGGGCTATAAAACCAGTGAATTTGTTGATGAGACAGGGCTGGTATTACTAGCTGCTTATAGCCCAGGCCAACCTCCTGCCTACAAATATAATTTTGCTAAATTCATAGCCAACAAGATACATGAGCAGCTTTTCGAAGTAGACAGGGAGGTCATTTTCAAAGACTCATCATACATCTACCATTTGTTCATGTATTACCAGTCTGAGGCCTTTCAGTGCTCCGTCAAAAAGCTGGACTCTAAGGGGGAAAGAAGGTCTTCCATCTTCTGGATGTCAGTTTATCACCAAGTCCAAGATTCACCATACTCATACTGTGAATTTATCGATGAGTTTTTCTACCCAGTCTCTTGCTTGCTGATGAGGTCCCCTCCTCCCAGAGTGTCATTTGAAATACAGAAAACCCTGCAGCTCTCTAAAAATTATAAAATAGGTGATTGGTACCTATACCAAGATCATACAGTCATAAGAATTTATGGCTGTGAGCTCTGTCCATACAGGCTCCCAAAATATGTGCCAATGAGACTGTTTGCCTTGGAGTACTATAGGCATCTCATTCACTCTGACCTCACCCACTTCCACAGTGCTAAAAAGAAAGCCCATCTCAAGTTTAAGCACCACCTGGGCCCCTTCATCATGAATAAAAAAGAGGGATGGCAAGATGTTGAGCAAATCCTCAAAGACAAGTACACGCTATCAAAAAGCTTCCAGTGGGTCCCTTATGACCCTGAAGGCTTCATCTGTGCTAGGAGGGTAAAGTACAGGCTGCTAGGCTATGAGCACTGTAAATTTCCACATATTGAATAGTATGCCAATCAGCAAGAATGGCTGCAAGATACTTTAATTGAAAAACTAACTGAAGAAGAAATAATGAGGAAGAATGTCAAGGATTTGGAAAAAACTCTTGACTTGGATTCTGTGCAGCAGGTAATCTTCAAGCAACCACATCCAGTGGGAGAAGGGACTTCAGCTACAACTACTGCACCAGCCACCCAGGCACCCTCTACAGCAGCATCAGGCACAGATAAAGGTAAAAGAATAATGGGTGCTGAACAAGAGACAATAAAAGAACAGCATGCCTCCTCAATTGGGCAGCAACAAGAGCAGACCCCTCCACCGCAAACTGAACAACCAACAGCCCCTATTTTGCAGACTCTGGCACATGAGGAGAGGGGTAAGAAGAGAGACAGAGAAGAGTCCACTCCTGCTAGTGGATCCTCCCAGCAACCTGAGGCCAAGAGGCAAAAGGTGGACTCCCCAGTAATAGAAGAGATAAGTGAAGAAGTCCTTGACAGCCCAAGGAAAGAAGGGGGTGACAACCAGCAAACGGGTACAAGCTCCTTTCAGCAGGAGCAGGGATTGCAGCCTGGCTTGGAGGTGTCCTCTTCCTCTCAGCAGAGCAAGAAGCCTTCAAGCACCAAGGCTTCCTTCAAACAAATAAAGGCACATAATGACTTGCTGAGAATAGAAGTATACAAACAGTTTCTCAAGGCAACACCAGCCAAGCAAGAAAGGTTGATTTCTGTATACGACATACAAGAGGAGAAAATGATCCTCAGCAACTTCAAACCCAAGGTGCCGCAACCTAAATCAGCTGCAGATTTTGTAAGAACAAGGGTGGAAGTCATGGCAAAAGACATTCACCCCATGGACCAAATTGAACTCCACAAACAAACTGGAGAAACGGTCTATGCCACATTGGTGGACAGGGCGACAATGGCCCATGAATTAAAAGAATCATTGAAGAATACCAACATTCAGTTGGATTTTGAGAGAATGTCCTCCATGGCCAAAGACAACAGGATCAAATCATTAGAGGACATCATTATAGACCTAGGACATGATCCTAAGGACCCAAAGGGCGTGAGGGCCCTCATGAAGAAAAAAGAAGATGATCTTAATGCATTGAAGAAAAGGTTAAAGCTGCTGCCCACCGAGCACCCCCAAACAGCAGAATTGCAGAAGGAAAAGGAGGCCGATGAGCAACTTGATCTAATAATGCAACTCAATCAAAAGGTCCTCAATTTGGAAAAGGAGCTAGAAGGGGCACTACAAGACAGGCAGGGAGAATCCACATCCCAAGCTCCTCTAACTACTTCAACCACCGCAACAACTACAGAGGCAACAGTAGCCCCTATACCAACTACAGCAACAACAAAAGTAGCAGCAACTACAACAGCTCTAGAGTCCAACTTAAACATGGAAGATTTGACAAAGGCTATCAAAGAGCTGGAGCTCCAAGCTACTGAGATCAAAGAGGCCAAGGAAAAATTGGCAGAACTAGAGGTCAAATATGACAAATCAAAGATGACTCTGGCAGAGCAAGGTAGAGAAATAAAAGCCCTCAAAGAGAAAATAAAGGTGTTGGAGAAAGAGCTCAAGCTAGAAAGTGCTATGGCAGAAATAAAAAGAATTTTGTGGGCCCGAATTGACCAATCCATTACTAGACAATGGAAGTCAATTAAGACTGTGCATGAACAAATGGAGTTAATTGGCAAAGCACAGATTGAGATCCAGAAAGCCAGAACAGTACTGGGGAACAGGCCTGAGCAGGCCAATAGAATGATACACTTTTTGAACACTCAGACCCAGGAGGATCTAGCAGCCATCAACATTGTTAACAGAACAGAGGCTGTCCTTACGGCTAAAAAGGTGCTAACTCTCAGGAATTATGTACAGACTGTAGAGAGAAAATGCCATGAAATACAGGCTGAGGTAGATGAATACAAGCTCAAAATGGGAGCACTGCAAGGAAAGGGATTGCCCAGCCTACTAACTAGCACAGGAAAACTGCTCCCCCGTGAGCAATATGCTGCCAGGATGGCAACTTTTATTGAAAATCATATCACTGCATCTGCCAGTACTTCTGAGGAAGCAGGGCCTCCAACAGGGCAGGGCCTTTATGACAAACTTGAAAATCTGTTTTTTATTGAAAATGAAATCCACCACCTTTTTGAGATTCCTCCTAATTTTTATAGATATACAGAGGCAGATGAAACATTGGTGAAAATTCGAAGACACTGGCTGCCCAAAGAGGATTGGTGGCAGGGAATGCTACAAATTTTTCCACAGTAGTCTCAGTTGCTCGGTCCTTGTCAGCTTCAGCTCAGCAAAAGGAAAAAAAGCAGAATAGAGACAACACTTTAGGCAGCCGAAGGATGACTCAGCATAAAGACAACGACAGCAAGCCAAATATAAAAAATGCGCAATTTTTGGGCAGCGCATCTTCAGCCGACTCCAACGGTCACAAAGTCAACATTCTCTGACCATTTTGGACAGCTATTACAATCAGAAGTTACTACAACATTTACTTTCTCAGCTACAATGCTCCAGGAGTTGGCACGACATTAATGAAACATTTACTCATCAGCTAGATATTTTCTTATGTAAATTATGTATATATACCTCCCCTGGCAGCGTATTAGGGGTTGGTGATTTTCATTCTGAGGCAAATGTATTGCATATTTTCAGATAACCTAATGCAAAGAGGCTGGAAAACTCAGTGATTTCCTAAATGTTTGATGTCTTGGTGATGCTATGCGTGCTGTTGCAGAATTCCTGTGCTGTCTAATGGAACAATAAGTTTTCTCAATCTATGTTTTGTCTTCTTATGTTTGTTTGAATCATACACATGTTTCACTAATCTAACAGTAGAGAAAAGGAATAGTACAGGAAATGTTTTGTTACACCTTGTGCTCAATCTCTATTGCTGAAAATGTTTTCTTCAGAATTGATCATGAACATGAATTCTTAATTGCTCATGTTTTCATTAATTCTATAAATATGAATGTTATATAGAAATTCTTCACTGCTTCTAATAATATTCCCACTGTTCTTCACATCAGTTTGTTGAAAGATCCTTAATTGTCGTTCATGCCCTGATCACATCACCCCAGTCACAGATTTAAAGAATTGTTTCTTAGGCACTTATCTGGCTCTGCAACATCACTATTGTATCAACATAGACATATCAAGCAAGTTAAGCATCACTGACTCCATGCCCAATGGCCTAGAACACCCTGGTAATCATATATATACCTTGACTGAAGTCATCATCCAGCAAACTTCAAAACAAAACCTTGAGCATCATAACTAGCCTAAAACATCATACCAACAAAGTTAGATCATAAAGAGAGAGCCCTCTCTGGTCATAGGTAGGCTAGAACCTGTGACCCAAAGATTGGTTAGTGGTTACCTCGGCCGTATTCCCTTGGGAGTCAAAGGGAACAACCTGAGTGATAACATAATTGGCGACTCCACTGGGGAAAGAGCGTATTTTCAGCTGCTGTCTGTTTTTAGACAATGGTTCCAAAAGCTTGAGCAGTCCCTTAAAATAGTTCTAAAAAATATCCTCAAAAATACCAAAAACAAGTTCAGAAGCTGGCTCCTAAGAAGAGAACTAGGCACACCAGGTCAAATCCTGACCCAAATCCCCCACCTGTTTTCGAAAATCCAAATTTGATCCATAAAACTCTTAGAAACCAGAAGGAACCCGAACAGTCCCCTGAAACTAGCCCTGAGGCAGTTCAGCAAAGTTTTATTCCAACCCCTTCTAAGCCAGCCGTTCACCTCCATACAACTCATTCTTCCCCCTCTTCATCATCCACTTCACAAAACATATTGTCTACAACCAACACACAAACTGTTGTTGTTGTCCCTGTTGTTCCAGTTGTCCCACTTATCCCACCAAATATGGCTAATCGTTATGCACCCCTTCAGCTGCCTGGCAATCCTGGGGCCATGCCTCAGGACTACCAAGGCAAAATTACCTATTTTGACGGAACAAGTACATACACTGCCTTACAGCATACTAAGAAAATGCAAGACTACTTTGAGAACTATGAAATAGATGATGATGATGTAAGGATGAAAATCTTCGTCCAAAGTTTAACAGGTGAAGTAAGAACCTGGTTCAGGGCACTGGCTGCACATTCTATAGCTGATTTAGGTGCCCTTTATCAGTCCTTCCTCAATAGATGGGAAAAGAAAAAGGACCCTCTGCACATTTTATCTGAATATGATACCATAAAAAGAGGCCCACAAGAAGCTGTCTTGGACTATTGCACTAGATTCAACACTATTTATAATGCCATTCCTCAAAATCTTAGACCTCCACCTGATTTAGCATTGATTAAGTTCCCTGATGGATTTGATGCTGATATGGCATATCAACTAAGAGAAAGAGCCCCTGCAACTCTAGCAAACATGCAAAACATAGCGGTTAGTGTAGAGGCAAATCTAACTGCCAAAAGAAACCGGGCGAGAACTGAAAGGAGAACTACTTTCAAAGAAGAACCCTCATCATTTGAGCAAAAGCTAGATGCAATCATTAAAGGGATGGATAGACTTGGAGACAGGGTGGAAACCATAGAAAGAAAATCATCATGGGAAGGTCAAACAAGCAATATTAGAAACCCAAACTTTAGAAAGAATCAAAATCCTAATGTTGGAAGGACTGATCCTGACCAGCATGTCAGAACTCCTTTCCAAGAGAATTATGCCAAGGCTTCAACATCTAGTGAACCAAATGAAGACCCTCACATCAACCTGATGGGTCTGGACAGTGAAAATCAAGTCTTTCTGACACAAGAAGACCAACAGGTTTACAATGACAATCAATTCCACACTAAGTCAGGAGAATCATTCGATTTTAAAGAAGGTTATGATGCAGCTGCGTATGAGGTACACAAACAGTACAAACTAAGGAGTAGAACAGTAGATGTACCCACACCCCTCAAACCAAAGAACAATAAGCAGCCAAAAAAGATCAATGAAAATACTACCCTTCCCCAATCAGCTGGCAGCTCAAACCCACCTGCCACAGAAGTGACTATGGAGGAAATTTCAGAACAACAGTCCTCTCAAAAGTAGCCAGGCCTACCCTATCCATTAAAGACAAAGGCAGATGCTCCCCTAGGAAACAAACATGGCACCAGTTCTACTCAAAATGGACCTAACTATGAGAAAAAGACACTAGATAACTCAGCTGAAAAGGAAAAATTTGTTGCACTGAATGCCAAAATTCAAGTGGAAAAACCTTTCAACTTGGAAACAGAAATAAGTAAGCTAAAGATATCAGTTCCTCTTTCAGAATTAGCCAAACATGATATATACAGACAGCAGATCAATAAATCACTCCAAGTATCAGACAACAAAGATGTTGTCAATGTCCTAGATGACCAACCAAAGTTGCTGTTCGGACCTGAGGTTAATGGAAAAACAGAGAATGGAGGGGTGCCACCCTTTTATGTCAGTCTAAACATTCATGATAAGATCCTACATAATGCAATGTTCGATTCTGGGGCCTCACACAACTTAATTCCCAAGTCGGTAATGGAAAAACTTGACTTAGACATCACAAGACCCTACAAAGATCTGTTCTCATTTGATTCAAGCCAAGTCAGGTGTTTAGGCCTGATTAAAGACTTATGTGTCTCCCTGGTTCAATACCCAACCAAAACTATCTTGATGGATGTAGTGGTAGCTGACATATCCCCTAAGTATGGCATGCTCTTGTCCAGATCCTGGGGGGCCAAACTTCAAGGATCTCCGCAATTAGATATGTCCTATGCAACTATCTCAGTCTTTGGGCAGCCAAAGAGATTATACCGGGAAAATCTAATGAAATATGTGGTAAGCAGTCAAGAGAAGCCCAAAAACTTTCCAATCTATTCAATACACTCAGACATGGATTCATTTATTCTCTACAATGCTGACATTTGTCACAAAGCTTATTCTGAACTATTGATGACAGTAGAGACCGAGGAGTCAGATGAAAAATCTACTTTCAAAGACCAAGGGACCGTGGGTATAGCTGATAAGAAGGCAAAGGAACAGGATGCACCAAGTAACTTGCAAGAAACAAATCTGCCCATGATCCAACTCACTAAAAATTTCAATCCAGATCTTGATCATGAAACCTTATGGTATCTAGAATTTGATGGCTCTGTAAACAAGCTAGGAGCCGGGGCAGGAGTATGGATTCACAATATGCACAATGACCAAGCTGAGGGCCATGCATACAGACTAAACTTTCGATGCACAAATAACATGGCTGAATATGAAGCCCTCCTGTTAGGTCTGAAACTCATAAAAAATCTAGGTGCAACCAAAATCTTAATCTTGGGAGATTCAGATCTAGTCATACAACAGATGAAGGGAAATTTCACCACAAATGATCTGAGGTTAAGAGCATACAAGGGGCAGCTATTCAAATACTTGAGAGCTTCTCACAATCACAATTGACTAAAATTTCTAGAGAACTCAATCTACATGCTCACAGCTTGGCAACTTTTGCCAGCACTTGTAAGTTGCCTTTCAAAACCAATCATACATTTACTGCTGAAATCAAACATAGACCTTCAGTCCCGGATAACATCAAGAATTGGCAAGTCTTTGAGAGTAACAAACAGATAAATAACTTTCTCACTTTAAAGGAAGAATTTTCTGGCATGAACATTGACACTAGCACTAGAGATGATCAACCACAGATCTGCATGATTACACAGGAAATATCAGCTGAAACAGCTGATCTAGTTTTGCATCCTACCACCTTTGACAAGGAAACTATACGGGAATTGAAACAATCAGATGCAGAGGAAATGGCTGAAGCAGAAGATGAGGTGATTGAGCTAAAGGATAATTTTCTGCCCATAGGTCTAACCCCTTTGGAGGATCTGTTCGATTCAAATGACATCTCAAGAAAACCAAAAATGCAACCATTGAATGCTGAAATAGAAGATTGTAACATTGGGACCCCTGAAAATCCCAAAATGGTTAAGCTATCCAAAGCATTACCACCGGAGCAGAAACTAAAATACATTGAGTTGTTCAAAGAGTTTCAAGATGTCTTTGCCTGGAGCTATGAGGACCTTAAATCTTATGATACATCAGTTATCTAGCACACTATCCCTCTAAAAGAAAATCAAAAGCCTTTTAAACAGAAGCTCAGGAGAGTCAATCCAGTCCTCCTCCCCCTTATTGAAAAGGAGGTCAAATGTATGTATGAAGCTGGGATCATTGCCCCAATCAGATTCTCAGAGTGGATCTCAAACCTTGTGCCTACTAGGAAAAAGACATGGGAAATCAGACTGTGTGTTGACCTTAGGAATATGAACAAAGTATCTCTCAAAGACCATTATCCCTTACCTAAAATGGACCACATCTTGCAAAGAGTAGTGGGAGCTGCTAGGATCTCTTTACTAGATGGTTTCTCAGGATTCAATTAGATTCTAGTACACCCGGATGACCAAGACAAAACAGCCTTCACAACACCTTGGGGGACATTCAAATGTCAAAATGCCTTTCGGACTTAAAAATGCAGGGGCCACATTCCAAAGAGCAATGGATATTGCCTTTGCCAAGGAAATTCATGACTTCTTAGTTATCTATCTTGATGATCTCACTGCCTTTTCAAAATCAGATCAAGAACACTTAGAACACTTGAGGCAGGTTTTCACAATTTGTAGAAAGTATGGTATATCATTGAACCCAAAGAAGTCACTATTTGGGCTGGAAGAAGGTAAACTCCTGGGGCATATAATCTCAAAAGATGGAATTAGGATTGACCCGGACAGAATTCAAGCTATCCTACAAGTACCACATCCAAGAAACATCAAAGAACTACAAAGCTTTCTAGGAAAGATCAACTTCTTAAGGAGGTTCATTCCCAATCTGGCTGAACTCATAAGACTGTTAAACAATATGCTGAAAAAGGATTCCAAGGTCAAATGGACCATGGAAGCTAGACAAGCCTTTGAGGATATCAAAAGAGCATTGACAAACACACCAGTCCTAACAAGCCCTAGATTTGATCAAGATTTGATCATATTCTCTTTTGCTTCTGAGCATACAATTGCTGCTGTTTTGCTACAAAAAGATGACCAAGGCTGTGAAAAACCCATTGCATTTTTTAGCAGAGCCCTTAGGGATGCTCCTTTGAAATATCAGATCATGGAAAAACAAGCCTATGCATTGGTAAAAGCCATCAAGGAATTCAGAATCTATATCCTTTACTCTCATATAATTGCCTATGTACCTAATGCAGTGGTCAAAGACATTCTAACCCAAGAAGGAATTGAAGGCAAGAGGGGCAAATGGATTGCCAATATCTTAGAATATGACATTGAGATTAAACCTACCAAACTGATAAAAGGACAAGGCCTAGCCAAACTAATGACTGAAACTAATTTTCAAGCCCTTGACATTAATGAACTGGATGACGAACAGGAGATGGCGACTCCACAGATCAACCAAGCCTTTATGCAATCTCCATGGTATGCTGATATATGTTTTGTATTATTAAACCTGCAAGCTCCTCCAGGGTTGTCCAGAACCAAGAAAAGATTCTTGAAAATGAAAGCATCAAAGTTTTGTATTATTGACAATGTTTTATTTTGGAGAAATCATGAAGGAATATTACTCAATTGCTTAACAATAGAAGAAACTGACAATGTCCTCAAAGAATTTCATGCAGGTGACTGTGGAGGACACTTATACTGGAAGTCCACAGCTGATAAAATCCTAAGGGCTGGATTTTATTGGCCCTCCTTGTTTACTGATGTAAAGAGATTTGTAATGTCTTGCCACAAATGCCAAATTTTTGAGGGCAAGAGGAAGCTGCTACCTTTACCACTCAAACCAGTTTCAACTGAAAGACCATTCCAGCAATGGGGTTTAGACTTCATTGGTGAAATTCACCCTTCATCCTCTGGCCAGCATAGGTGGATTCTCACTGCCACAAACTATTTTACCAAATGGATAGAGGCCATCCCTTGTAGGCAGGCCAATGACTCCATTATTATACAATTTCTAGAAACCAACATCTTGTCCAGGTTTGGCTATCCAGACAAAATCATTACAGACAATGCTGCTGCTTTCAAGTCCAAGAAAATGATCAACTTTTGTCACAAGTATCACATGACCCTAGGTCATTCCACTGCCTATTATCCTCAAGGTAATGGCCTAGCTGAATCTTCCAATAAAAGTCTCATCAACATCATTAAAAAAGTTTTGGAAGAAAACAAAAAGAATTGGCATAAAAAATTGGTAAATGCACTGTGGGCTGATAGACTGACCACCAAGAGATCAATTGGCATGAGTCCATATGAACTGGTCTATGGGCTAGAAGCAAAGTTTCCTACATCTCTAGGAATCCCTGTGATCAAGTTGCTGCAAGAAATACAAGCTGAGCCAAATGACATCCAGAGAAGGATTAATCAAACAATTCATTTACAGCAAACAAGAGAAGAAGTCTATCAAAGAACCCAAGTTCTACAAGAAAAGCTCAAAAGAATATTTGACAAAAGAACCAAAGCTGAAGATTTCTTTATAGGAAACAAGGTGTTAAGATGGGATTCCAGAAGGGAGGACAAAGGCAAACATGGTAAGTTTGATTTTTTATGGAAAGGACCCTATGTCATCTATGCTATACAAGGAAACAACACCTATTTTCTAACAAGTTTGGATGGCTCAAACACTGAAGAAGACCCAGTTAATGGGAGAATGCTCAAGCATTATTTTGACTCCCTTTGATCAAACACTGAGCAGGCATATATTGTACATAAATATTTGTATTTCCAGTATTTTCAGTTACAGCAGATAAATAAAGCACAGAGTGCGGCATATTTTGAGAAGACCAGGGTGCTGCATTTTCCTTTTTCTTGAATATATATGATCTTGGCATTTGGACAGCGAAGAAAAATACAGGACAACTATCAAGTGATGAGGAGAAATCTGAGAAACAGGTAAAAACAGATCTGCAAATTCACAGCAAATCAGCTCACTGGGTGCTGCTTGCAACTATCTAGGATCCTAGCCAATGGTCACCAACAAACAGAGAAATTCAACCTGCAGTCAGGAAGTAGAAACTCAGGCAATCTGACCTGCTGTTCTTGGCTTTTCACCTGGAAAAGCCATCCCCAAGTGGAGCCATTGTTAGCCTCCTATACCAATAGGTTTTCATCTCTCATGATTGACAGTGGAAGTGCCAAAAATGTTCACCTTCCATGCTTCTAAGGTTCCATTTTTTGTGAAAGAAGCAGACAATTAAAAAATGTAAAGAGGGTATGCCTTAGAAGAAAAATCAAAGGGAAAGAAAATCAATTGGTCAAAGAAAAAATAAAAGAAATGAACCCCAAACAAGGACCATGAGAGTGGCTAGTCCAAATTGCCACTACTACTTTGATGGGTGGTCCAATAGCTCAAGCTGGGCCTCACCATGTTTTGAATTGCATGTTGTAGACTAGAGAGGAAGTACTTGTTCAAACAGTTCAAGCTTGACAGATGACTAGGTAGATAGAGAAAGAAAGGAGCCCGAGTGCTTAATCTGGGCCCTTGGAAGTCATAAGGGTAGACTTAGATAGGAGGGCAGCAAAAAGAAAAGAATTATCAGGGTTTGCAAGACTAAGTGCACCCATACAAGCGAAGAAAAATGTTAGGCATATCAGGCAGGGTAGGCAGTTGAAGGTTGCAGAAAGCAAGATCTAGGCATATCACTTGGGAAAAACCACAATGATGTCACCACCAGGAGAAAGGCAAGAGCAATGGCCTATTTGGCATACTACTAAACCATCACTAACTTCCCTCATTCCCTTCAAAAAGTTTCTTACTAACCTCCCCATGAGCACTGCAGGATCTGCCTGATCAGTCCTCCTTATACTCCTCATTTGTAAAAATTTCATGGCAAATGTGACTTCTCTCTTTGAAAATAAGCCACATTTCTTGTGTAAAAATTCTTTTCATTTTGATCTACTCCCTAACTAAGTTTGATTCCTAAAAAGCATAGTAACCATCACTTCCCATTCTCATTCCCCTCCAAATACTAATTACTAACTCTATCTACACTAAATCCCCTATGTTCCCCTTTCCCTATTACTATAACACCATGGTGTATAAACCCCAAACAATGTATAAATATCCCCCCTTTAGCATTATAGCTAAATAACACTTCTAAGGGAGACATTAGTCCACCAGGGACTATAGTCAACCCTGCTTTGGGATTACTCTAACCTCTGGTCAGAGTAATAACCTATACTAAACCCTCATTTTCCCTTTTTCCGAAAAAATTCATAAAAACCCCCTCTCCCCCTCTCAAACCCAATATTCATATGTTTTTATAAACCCCACAGTCTAACCCGCATACCCCATAACCTAAAGTTTGAAACCCCGAAATATTAAATAAATAGTTTATTGGCCGGCGGGTCCCCCCCCAAACTTGCACGATGGGTCGGGGCACCCGCCAACCCTTGATCTCCCGCCCCCTTTGATCCAACGGTGGGCGGGCGATTTGAGATCTGAACACGCCACTGTTTAGCGTCCGGGGAGCGGGTGGTTTTGGCCCCCGTACACTGGACGCGTGGCAGCCAGCAGGGGTGTTCGGAGCCCCCCTCCCCGATACCGCCCTCTCCAAAAAGCGGTGCGGGGAGACCGCTTACCACCTT
This sequence comes from Pinus tabuliformis, assembly GCA_031772625.1. Classification (NCBI taxonomy): domain Eukaryota; kingdom Viridiplantae; phylum Streptophyta; class Pinopsida; order Pinales; family Pinaceae; genus Pinus; species Pinus tabuliformis. Next base: position 9,360,643 of record CM062807.1, on the reverse strand, counting down.
CCCGCTTACCGCCCCTCTGATGTCGCGTCATCGTGACGTCACGTCACCGACCCCGGCCCCCGCGCCTCGTGGCCCTCCACGTAACTTTGCCACCCCACGCCATCCGCCACTGTGTCCTCCCATGCTAGCCTCCAGCTCAGCACCCACGTCACTTTCCGTGCCTGGGCCTGCCATGACGTCATGCTGACGTCATCGGCCGGAAAAGCGCCAATGACCCATATTTTCCAAATTTATCGTTAAAAACGCGTTATTTAGTTGTTTTATGTCATTTTCGTTGGAAACAAAGAAGAGCCGTTTTATTTGTTCACTGTAAAAATTGCCGCCAAGCCGCGAATTTAAAGCTTTTGACGCCGCCACTCACCAAATCAAGTGTGTTCTTCATCCACTGTTCAACCAGGCAGCTCTCGGCGTCGTTTATCCAGGTATTTGCCCAAATTCACCTGTTTTACCCATATTTATGCCATTTCTCTGCAAATTGTCCATAAAACACCTGCTAATTCCCAAATTAAAGATTGTTTCTTAGTCAATTCTGGACTAGAACACCTGCATTGTCCCCTGCTCCAAAATTTGATGATAAAACCATAATTCGCGGTCTTAACTTGCAAATTCGTCCTCAAGCTGCCCGACATTGTTCCCTTTTGCTGAGTGCAGGCTTGAAAAGCTACATTTCACCAATTTTAGTCCTGCCCGCCCTCTTCATTTCATCCTTGTTGTTCACAATGCCTGTGAATTTACCCAAGCAGAGCAGAGGCAAGCCTGCCTAGCCAGCCTGTTCCTCTCTGAAGAATACATCCAGCAGCACCTGCATTCAATCTACCAATTGACTTCTAGAAAGGCCTTGCAACCTATTGCACTTACCTTGTTCTATTCAGAAATTACAAATGGCTGCCCCTGCACCCACAGCCCTCAGTGTTGCCCCCATGAATCCACCAAATAAAGAATTGGAGTCCCTGCCTCTTGCTGACAGGGACTACCTCATCCAAGACTTTGTGGGCGATAGGAACCATTTTCAGACCTTCAGGGAATTGAGAGATGGCTATTTGAATGGCAAGGATACATATGGGATATGGGAATCAAATCTGCCATATTACTTTCTCCCATATGTTAACATTTTTCCAGAGATTATCCGCCTATGTGCTGAGAATTATGATGCAAATCACAGAGCTGTCAAGTCTCCATCTGGGAGCATCCTCTTTCACATTAATGCTGAGTCCATCAACCAGATGCTCAACTTCAAACAAACTCAGCTGTTGTTTCCTTTCTCCATGAACTATCTGCTAGATACAGGTGCCAAGATGTCCACTGCAGACATTCAGAAGATCACCCAGACATTTATGAGGCCTGACCGCCAGCCCACAGGGCCACCTCCCTACTTATATGTCCACTTTACTGATATAGGTAAACTTCTATTGGACATGATTTCAAATACTCATCATACATCTACCATTTGTTCATGTATTACCAGTCCAAGGCCTTTCAGTGCTCCGTCAAAAAGCTGGACTCTAAGGGGGAAAGAAGGTATGTCATCTTCTGGACGTTAGTTTATCACCAAGTCCAAGATTCACCATACTCATACTGTGAATTTATCGAGTCTCTTGCTTGTTGATGAGGTCCCCTCCTCCCAGAGTGTCATTTGAAATACAGAAAACCCTGCAGCTCTCTAAAAATTATAAAATAGGTGATTGGTACCTATACCAAGATCATACAGTCATCAGAATTTATGGCTGTGAGCTCTGTCCATACAGGCTCCCAAAATATGTGCCAATGAGACTGTTTGCCTTGGAGTACTATAGGCAGCTCATTCACTCTGACCTCACCCACTTCCACAGTGCTAAAAAGAAAGCCCATCTCAAGTTTAAGCACCACCTGGGCCCCTTCATCATGAATAAAAAAGAGGGATGGCAAGATGCTGAGCAAATCCTCAAAGACAAGTACAAGCTATCAAAAAGCTTCCGGTGGGTCCCTTATGACCCTGAAGGCTTCATCTGTGCTAGGAGGGTCAAGTACAGGCTGCTAGGCTATGAGCACTGTAAATTTCCACATATTGAATAGTATGCCAATCAGCAAGAATGGCTGCAAGATACTTTAATTGAAAAACTAACTGAAGAAGAGATAATGTAAAAGAATGTCAAGGATTTGGAAAAAACTATTGACTTGGATTCTGTGCAGTAGGTAATCTTCAAGCAACCACATCCAGTGGGAGAAGGGACTTCAGCTACAACTACTGCACCAGCCACCCAGGCGCCCTCTACAGCAGCATCAGGCATAGATAAAGGTAAAGGAATAATGGGTGCTGAACAAGAGACAGTAAAAGAACAACCTGCCTCCTCAATTGGGCAGCAACAAGAGCAGACCCCTCCACCGCAAACTGAACAACCAACAGCCCCTATTTTGCAGACTCCAGCACATGAGGAGAGGGGTAAGAACAGAGACAAAGAAGAGTCCACCCCTGCTAGTGGATCCTCCCAGCAACCTGAGGCCAAGAGGCAAAAGGTGGACTCCCCAGTAATAGAAGAGATAAGTGAAGAAGTCCTTGACAGTCCAAGGAAAGAAGGGGGAGACAGCCAGCAAACGGGTACAAGCTCCTTTCAGCAGGAGCAGGGATTGCAGCCTGGTTTGGAGGTGTCCTCTTCCTCTCAGCAGAGCAAGAAGCCTTCAAGCACCAAGGCTTCCTTCAAACAAATAAAGGCACAGAATGACTTGCTGAGAATAGAAGTATACAAACAATTTCTCAAGGCAACACCAGCCAAGCAAGAAAGGTTGATGTTTGTATACGACATACAAGAGGAGAAAATGATCCTCAGCCACTTCAAACCCAAGGTGCCGCAGCCTAAATCAGCTGCAGATTTTGTAAGAACAAGGGTGGAAGTCATGGCAAAAGAAATTCACCCCATGGACCAAATTGAACTCCACAAACGAACTGGAGAAATGGTCTATGCCACATTGGTGGACAGGGCCACAATGGCCCATGAATTAAAAGAATCATTGAAGAATACCAACATTCAGTTGGATTTTGAGAGAATGTCCTCCATGGCCAAAGACAATAGGATCAAATCATTAGAGGACATCATTATAGACCTAGGACATGATCCTAAGGACCCAAAGGGCGTGAGGGCCCTCATGAAGAAAAAGGAAGATAATCTTAATGCATTGAAGAAAAGGTTAAAGTTGCTGCCCACCGAGCACCCCCAAACAGCAGAATTGCATAAGGAAAAGGAGGCTGAGGAGCAACTTGATCTAATAATGCAGCTCAATCAAAAGGTCCTCGATTTGGAAAAGGAGCTAGAAGGGGCACTACAAGACAAGCAGGGAGAATCCACATCCCAAGCTCCCCCAACTACTTCAACCACCGCAACAACTACAGAGGCAGCAGTAGCCCCTGTACCAACTACAGCAACAACAGAAGCAGTAGCAACTACAACAGCTCCAGAGTCTAGCTTAAACATGGAAGATTTGACAAAGGCTATCAAAGAGCTGGAGCTCCGAGCTACTGAGATCAAAGAGGCCAAGGAAAAATTGGCATAACTAGAGGCCAAATATGACAAATCAAAGATGACTGTGGCAGAGCAAGGTAGATAAATAAAGGCCCTCAAAGAGAAAATAAAGGCCTTGGAGAAAGAACTCAAGCTAGAAAGTGCTATGGCAGAAATAAAAAGAATTTTGTGGGCCCGAATTGACCAATCCATTACTAGACAATGGAAGTCAATTAAGACTGTGCATGAACAAATGGAGTTAATTGGCAAAGCACAGATTGAGATCCAGAAAGCCAGAACAGTACTGGGGAACAGGCCTTAGCAGGCCAATAGAATGATACACTTTTTGAACACTCAGACCCAGGAGGATCTAGCAGCCATCAACGTTGTTAACAGAACAGAGGCTATCCTTACGGCTAAAAAGGTGCTAACTCTCAGGAATTATGTACAGACTGTAGAGAGAAAATGCCATGAAATACAGGCTGAGGTAGATGATTACAAGCTCAAAATGGGAGCACTGCAAGGAAAGGGATTGCCCAGCCTACTAACTAGCACAGGAAAACTGCTCCCCCGTGAGCAATATGCTGCCAGGATGGCAACCTTTATTGAAAATCATATCACTGCATCGGCCAGTACTTCTGAGGAAGCAGGGCCTCCAACAGGGCAGGGCCTTTATGACAAACTTGAAAATCTGTTTTTTATTGAAAATGAAATCCACCACCTTTTTGAGATTCCTCCTAATTTTTGTAGATATACAGAGGCAGATGAAACATTGGTGAAAATTCGAAGACACCAGCTGCCCAAAGAGGATTGGTGGCAGGCAATGCTACAAATTTTGCCACAGTAGTCTCAGTTTCTCCGTCCTTGTCAGCTTCAGCTCAGCAAAAGGCAAAAAAGCAGAATAGAGACAACACTTTCGGCAGCCGAAGGATGACTCAGCATAAAGACAACGACAGCAAGCCAAATATAAAAAATGCACAATTTTTGGGCAGCGCATCTTCAGCCGACTCCAACGGTCACAAAGTCAACATTCTCTGACCATTTTGGACAGCTATTGCAATCAGAAGTTACTACAGCATTTACTTTCTCAGCTACAATGCTCCAGGAGTTGGCACGACATTAATGAAACATTTACTCATCAGCTAGATATTTTCTTATGTAAATTATGTATATATACCTCCCCTGGCAGCGTATTAGGGGTTGGTGATTTTCATTCTGAGGCAAATGTGTTGTATATTTTCAGATAATCTAATGCAAAGAGGCTGGAAAACTCAGTGATTTCCTGAATGTTTGATGTCTTGGTGATGCTATGCGTGCTGTTGCAGAATTCCTGTGTTGTCTAATGGAACAATAAGTTTTCTCAATCTGTGTTTTGTTTGAATCATACGCATGTTTCACTAATCTAACAGTAGAGAAACGGAATAGTACAAGAAATGTTTTGTTACACGTTCTGCTCAATCTCTATTGCTGAAAATGTTTTCTTCAGAATTGATCATGAACATGAATTCTTAATTGCTCATGTTTTCATTAATTCTATAAATATGAATGTTATATAGAAATTCTTCACTGCTTCTAATAATATTCCCACTGTTCTTCACATCAGTTTGTTGAAAGATCCTTAATTGCCTCTCATGCCCTGATCACATCACCCTAGTCACAGATTTAAAGAATTGTTTCTTAGGCACTTATCTGGCTCTGTAGCATCACTATTGTATCAGCACAGACATATCAAGCAAGTTAAGCATCACTGACTCCATGCCCAATGGCCTAGAACACCCTGGTAATCATATATATACCTTGACTGAAGTCATCATCCAACAAACTTCAAAACAAAACCTTGAGCATCATAACTAGCCTAAAACATCATACCAACAAAGTTAGATCATAAAGAGAGAGCCCTCTTTGGTCATAGGTAGGCTAGAACCTGTGACCCAAAGATTGGTTAGTGGTTACCTCGGCTGTATTCCCTTGGGAGTCAAAGGGAACAACCTAAGTGATAACACTCTTCACAAAGGCTTTCCTATCCTTTGACAAGCATCGCATGCTTTACAAAATGCCTTAGAATCTTTATGCATTGTCGGCCACCATAGTCTTGTGCGTAAAATTTTCTATGTGGTCGCTCTACCTACATAGTGTACTCTCGCCACTCCTCCATTTGCTTCAGTGAAGATACTAGCACGCTCAAATTCTTGAACATATCGGCACAATATTTCATTTGTTCACATCGTATACAAATGTCCCACTATAACAGAAAAAACAGCTGCGTGGACCAATAATTCCTTTTTATGTTGAGTAGAATAGCCTTTCGGGGCTGTACCTGTGGTAAAAAAATGAATGATATCAACAAAGTGGTCATCTGCAACGTGCACAACAAAGAGTTGTGCATCTGGCAATCCTTCTTCCAAATTGGTTGGTTCTTCACCTATCTAGATTTTGCTTAGGTGATTCGGTCGTACGTTCAACCGTCTAAGCTTCACTATTACTTCAATATCATACTCCTAGAATAACAAAAACCACTTACAGATCTCCCCCCAACACAAGCTTGTTGACCAGGTACTTGAGAGTGGAGTGATCTGTGTACATTTTGAAATGTGTGCCCAACAAATAATGTCGAAAGTTTTGCAGTGCGTAGACCATCACCAACCCTTCACAATCTATCTTGGAATAGTTATTTTTGGTTTCTGAAAGTTTCCTACTTGCAAAGGCTATTGGATGATCAATATCACCTTCACCCGGCTGGCTCAATACCACACCCAATGAAATACATGAGGCATCTACATGCACATGGAACTCTTTCGTCCAATCTGAAAATACTAAGATGGGCAGAGTCACCATCTTGTCCTTTAACACATCAAGACTCTATTGACACTCCTCATCCGAGCAAAAATTCACATCGTTCTTTAATAGTTTCTCCATCAGCGTGGTTATCTGGACATAAGACTTTATAAACTTCCTATAGTAGCCTCTGTGGCCCAACGTTGCACACAAGTACTTAACATTCTTGGGAGCTTCTAAGTTCACAATCACTACTATCTTTGCAAGGTCGACCTTCAATCCCTGCTTACATACTACATGGCCTAGCAAAATTCCAAAAGGCACACAAAATATACATTTGTTGAATTTCAATGGGATCTGGTATCTGTGACATGTATCCATCGCGATTACTACCCTCGAGAAGATCACAGGCGCATTCCTCAGCCCGAATTTCATTACTGTATACTGAAAGCATCCCCTTTTTGTCGTGAAGGTTTTTTTACTGCGATCCTCTGGCGCGATCTTTATTTGATGGTATCTTGAGAATCCATCAATGAACGAATATGCCTCCTGGCCTCCAACATTCTCCAAGACTTCATCTGTAAGTGGTGTTTGAAATGGTCATGAACACATGCATGTTTAAGCTTTCTAAGATCTATGCATATCCTAATTTCACCTTGCTGTTTCTTTTCCTTGACAACCACTGGGCTCACCCAATCAGATTCTTCTACTGGCTCAATAGTTTCGACCTCCTGCATTTTGTCCAATTCTTTGCACACCTTTTCTTTATACTTCAGATTGAGGTGATAAGGTCTCTAATTTATGGGATTCACATTAGGTTTCAAAGTAATTTTCATTACGCCCAAATCTCCTACAATGCCCTTCAAATCCGAGAATTTTGTTGGGAATATATCCTGGGATTTGCCCAATAGTTAAGCCACCTTATGATCGACTGTACCTTCATCCCAATAGTCTCCTATCTTCATGAATTTAGGCTTCGTATTAGATCCAATATTTACTTGTCAGGTTTTCAGTCACTGTTGCATCAGGGTTCTCTGTCTTAGGTCCTTCAAGCTCGTGCTGAAGTTTAGTTTCTGGGATGTTGATTTTTCTTGGATCATCTTCTTCTTCTTTGGCCGTGACATTATAACATTCCAGTGCATGGCGTAGCTGTGTAATCTAATCTGGTTGTACCGATTCCACCGGATCTTCAAGTGTTCCAAAAATAGTGGCCTTAATCTCTTGTAACAGTTCGTCAATGCATTCAAATCCATCGTCAAAGCTAAACTTTAATAAGAAGCTTTCCCTCAATATATCCCATTCGGCTGTCCCGTGGCGTAGCTCTATTTCCAAGTACCAATTCATGGGAATAGTATCTAAGGTGTGACAAAAGATATGCATCCATTCTAGCTGTGGCTCTTCACCCTAAGCTTTAGTCCACGTGCCAAGTGTTCGCGTGGGTCATCCCTTCCGCTATATTTCTCAGTCATCCGGGTATTAACATATCCAAACCTCAGCTTCATCATTCGCTTGTATTCCTTCCAATCAGCGAAGCTTTCCTTCTGTGTACCCCATCAATGGGAAGGCGTAGCATGCAATGCCAATTCAAGTGCCTAGAAATGATGTTCCTCGGGCACCTCCCTTTCAAACTCATCCAAAAAAAGATTAACATCATTTGATCTGTCATAATGCAGAAGTTTTCTAACCTCCATAGATATGCACTGCAACGATTTTGTCATCATATTGCAATGTAGCTTTGAGACCTCATGCAACCTATTCTTCTAGTGTTTGATCTCTTCATCTGAGTCTGAGGTACATGAGCTATCTCTATCCCACGCAATCTTCCCATCCGTAGTGGGATTAATCTAATCTTTGTCATGCACAATGATCTTGTATATCTAGTTTGGATCATCATAATCCTCCACAAAGTCACAAACTAGTTTAGTGTACCACGCTCCTTCAGTAGGGTCCAATGGCACAATAACCCTTAGCGCCTTCCTCTCAAATGTCATCTTCTCCTTCATCATATTGATCACTACATCCATGTCAGAGGCCTAATCTTGTATTGATTGTCCATGCGTAGCTGTATAGGAGACCATTACAGCGCAGGTCTCCCCATCCTTTCCTATGTGTGCTTAGGCAACACGTTCATGTCAAAACCCAAATCCAAGATCACTTGGTCCATTTCATATTCTCCTATCTACATGGTCAACCTCATGTCACACCCTATCCGCTTCTTGTGCTTACCTAGTTTCCTCACAATGCGTTGTTTTGAAGGAATATTAATCTTACCCATACAATTGTTTATCAGTTTCTGCAACACTTCTACTATCTCCTAATCACTCAGCAGCTTCATACAAGTTTTCAGAAAAGTGGCTAACAACAAAGAATCCACATCTTGCACCTCACTATTTCCACCAAGGTTTTCTTGACTCCCCAGCATAGAAGCCTCAACAAAATTCTTCTTGGCGTCCATAAAAGTTTATTTAGCTTGGTTGAGGTCAAACCCAAATTAATTTTTAGTAACCTTGCGCACCCATCCTTCAGTCTCTATCTGCTTCCCCTTACCTTCTCTTGTGGCCTATTGAAGCCTCGAAAATCGTTGCAACAACATGGGGGATGACCACCCAGTCCAGACCTTAAAGCAGCTCCTTTTCCATTTGGAATGGTGGTTCCGACTGGTTCAACTAGGTCCAGTTACCTTCTCTCAATCTCCTATGGCTTTAAAATATGAATTTCATTCACCAATGGAAAAGAGACATCAGATCAACCCTCTTGTTGATTAGGGAAGAAAGTGATCCTTAAGCTGATACGAGGCTCAACTAATCCACTACTAGAGTTTGCCTCTTTGGGAAGAGGACTTAAAAAGAATGTAGAAATTATTCTAAATACAAAATTGTTCTAAGGTGCAAACAAAAGAAACTATCTTAATCCTATCTCAATTGGGTAGATATAGATCTAACGCAACCAAGAGCAGGTATTTATAATATTGGGATTGAAATATGTCTTTTTTATAATGAATATCAAGTTAATGAAATAGTTCAATTAAATGACATTATGGATAGCAAAACACATCCTATTGAGACCTCTTAACTGAAATAATCAATCAACAACACTCAGGAAGAAGTTCACAAAGTGATTTTGATTATTTAATCAGTAACTTGAATTATTAAACAATAATATGCAGAAGAAGTTAACAACATATCACTATTTATTAATCTAATATTAAAAGACAGATTTATGAGTAAATAGTTACTCAGAAATCAGAATTCAGCCCATAAGAGCATAGATAAATAACAACATAAAATAGAGGAAAATTATCCATACCGACAAAAGTGCACAAATATGTAAGTAAATTGACACAATTCTTGTTATCATTAAATAAAACCAGCATTTAAAATAATAGTATTCGAAATACCAATTTATTGAATCCATTTCTCCAACTCCAGTCTCTGATAGTCCTTTACAATGCCTGAGCTTTTGCTTTCAAAACCAGAGCTACAATAGTGCAAACTCTGTTCATTATACATAACTCAGGATGTAGAAGAAAAACCTCAATAATCTCCAGATCTGAGATTCCACTCTTCCCACCTACAACTCTAAATCCCTATTACAAAAGTGCTTTTAGAATTCAAGAATTGCAGAGGAGAGCAGCCCCTATTACATTGTTGAAGAAAAATATTTTCAATCAATTTTATTTGCTCAAAATTCCAATCTTTAATTGTTGGAGCCTTCTCATTGATTGAGATCTCTTTTTCCATATCCCTTCTACTGTTTTCCTACAAAAAGAAATCAGGATAAATTAAGATGTAACAATAAAATAAAAATATCATCTGTGGCATTAAAACAAATCCAATAAAATTCAATTTAAATAAATAATTTAAAACAAAATATAAGCTCTCTATTGATGCCTGGGATGGTTTAATTGGCCAAGGATATTATTGATGAGCAAATCTGCAATTAGAAGAGACTTGGGCAAATGAAAATGAAGAAAATAAAACTCAGAAAATTGATTTTTTTTTCAAAATTCAGAGCTTGATCTTCTGCCTGATTTTTGACCCAATAAATGACTAAATCTATTAGTGAAACCTCCTCAGAAATGTTCTCCTTGATTTTATCTTTCCAATGAGCCATCCTGGGCCTCATTTGGCCAAGTATAACTCAATCTATGAGCTTCCAAAGTTGATGAGTCAAAACTAACACAATTCTGGAATTTCTGTTGTTGGGCTAAAAATTAGAATTTTTAATTAGAAATTTAATCCTAAATTAGAATTCTAATTATTTAATAATTAATTCTAAATTAATTATTAACTAACTAATATATACAATTAATTAAGTTACAAAATTAAATTAATATACAAATGATTTGAAAAAGTTAATTTAAATATAATTAATATTATAATTCAAATTATATTAAAATTATAATAAATATTATAATTATAATATAAAAATATAAAAATTAATTAACAAACCATTGGAATCAATCCAAACCCAAAATCCATAAAACAAACCATTGAAATCAATCCAAACCCATTAATTCATCCACGTGAGTTTATGGAGGGATATGGTGAGTGGAGTGTGAGGTGAGTGTGACGTGAGGGTGAGTGAGGTGGAGGTACGGGAGGCATAAGGGGTGAAAAACTTTGTATTAAAATTTTTTAACACATCGCATTTTCCAATCGCAAATCCTTTAATGTTTAAGTTAAGGAGCTTGTTAAAATTGCGATATGCGATATGTGATGTCGCATTATCGCATCGCATGAAAACATTACATCGCACATTCTTTTAAAAGGTTCATTGTAATCTTGCGATATCGGTGGACCTAATAAATTAATAAGATAAGGTTAATACTCATATCAGATCCGGAATAAATGCGAGAATGACTTTAAAATGAAATTCATGGTTTAACTTTGATCGCATTGCATGAAGGGATTCTGTCGAGGTTCTGAAAACTTGATTCGTTATGAATTTTGCGAAGTGCAATTTGCGATGGACGCGATCGTATTGTAAAATTTTTATTATTTATTTTATTTTGGGTCGAAGCTTAATGGGGTTTGTTTAAGTTATAAAATGAAATTAAGTGGGGTTTGTTTGGAGTGGTATTTTTCTATTTAAACTACAACCACTTTAATAAAAATAAAAATTAAACTACAACCACTTTGACATTCTGGGTTTTTTTTGACATTAGTAATTAATTTGAGAATTGGAGTAAATTACTGAAATCCCAATGTTTCATGATTTGGCTGTATAAGTAAAAATAAAAAATGTTAGTGAGAACTAACTAGGGGTTGATATTTAAAATAAATGCATTATTGAACTAATTTATTTACAAAAATGGAATATTTACATTTTATGCATTTTTAACCCAGGCGACATAAATGATTAGACTTCAAAGGAGTGTTGTTCATGAACCAGTTGACCAAATGAAGTAAAACAAGCATCAATGGGAAGGTTATGAAAAATTGATTTTAACAAAGAAATCAAAACAAGAATCCAAAGAAAATGAAAAATTAACAATCGCGTAGGATAATCAACTAAACAAAAATCCTAAAAGGTGTTTAGCCAAAATTTTATAGAATGGTCCCCATTATTTGAAGTGAACAAGTCAAAAAATGGGGGGTTATGTTTTACCACAACATGTCCATACCACTGTGCGTTACGATATTGACGCCATGATATTCTTCGCGAGGCTCCACCCTCATCATATGGATATTTTGTGTAGGTTTCTGGGTTTGTATCTTCTTTTCTTGCATCTTCGCTATAAGTATAGGGAAATATTCTATCACATGGTCTAACTTTATGCGATATTGACAAGATGGATGTGTTGCGTTCAGATAGTCACGTGAAAAATTTCCAGCTTCGTCACAGTTATAATAAATAACTTGTCTATGGCCTCTTCCAGCCCCTCCTCCTCTTCCTCTACCATGACCTTGAAATACTTCGCGCACTGCACCCACAGTTTGATCCTAAGGAAAAGTTTCCACTTGCATTCGATAGGTAGGGGTTCTATCCATCATTGATTCATAACTTCAACAATGACGCTCATCATGTCCTACATATTTGCAAAATTTGAAAAACAACTGCTGAGGGGTTTGTACAAACTTATGTAGTGGATGGCAATCGTCTATTGCATGTTGTCCTATAACTTGGCAAATAGCACATCACAACGCTACTCCTGTGCTTAGCCCAACGATATTTTTTGGCTTTAGGGGGTCAAACCCCCACCCCAATAAGATTATTCTGATAAATCGGACAATGTTCCTTATCATGACTCTGGGCCTTGCATTTCAAGCACCAAACTTCTACACGAACTTCAGGCTAGGCTTACTTTCCCTTCTTCAGGCTCTGCAACTCCAAGTGCAAACTTGCCAATTGCGAGTGAATCTGTTGTACTCCAATGTTTGTATCTTGTACTAGTGAGGCCTCCAACCTCATCACGATATCCAGAAGTTCTTCTTGCATTTCTATCTTCTGTTTTGATAATGGTAATCTTAGGTGAGGCAATAACAAAGAAATGTACCACTCTTTGTGTTGTTCATCCGTGATGTTCATATTAGCCTGCCGGATCAAGCATTTCAGCCTCTGATCGAAATACCACGAGGATTCATTTACCCTTTGTTGTATCTCCTTAAACTTTGTAACGAACTACACCTAATACTTAGGCTTCTTAAACTCACTATTCAATGCTTGCTGAGTATCTGCCAATGTCGTGACAAGGTGATCTTAACAGTACTTGATATACCAAGTTAGCTCTCTATCCTGCAAATCCGTGACCAACTTTGATTTCTTTATATTATCATCAGTGATCTACTGTGCTGTCCACACAGCATTTGAAAGAAACCCAAATTGCTCGGGGTCTTCGCTCCATACCCCTTTAAATATGGGCATCTTCATTTCATTTTCCATGTTTAATGGTGGAGGTGGAGGTGGAGGTGAAGGTGTAGGCATATACAGTGCAAGTGGAGGCGGAGGTGGAGGTGAAGGTGTAGGCATATACAGTGCAAGTGGAGGCGGAGGTGGAGGTGGAGTGGATGGATGGGGTATCCGCGAGATGCCCTGACTTACCAACTGTATTGCACTTCACAATGTATTCAAAATAGTTCCTTCGTTGTCACTTGAAGAGGATCCCAATAGTGGACTATATTCAGGGCCCGATTCTCTGTTTCTTTTGAAGGATTTTCCGCTTCACGTAGTCCCATACATCAAGGTAATGACATAACCTATTGTTCACATAACAACATCTTAATACAAGTTTTTAAATATTTTAAATACTTACCTCGTGGTCCCTTGAAGAGATTGTGTTCTGCTTCACTATAGCTGATGGACATATCAATTGCAAGCTCAATGAAAAATCTTCCTATGATACGATCAATCCAGTGATCAATAGCCCGCACGATGTTATTTTCTGAAGCTTCCAAGCACCTCACCAGCTCTGGAGTCCACATAGTAGGGTCATCAAGTCTCCATGTACCTTGACTAAGCACCAATTAGACAGCCACTCATGCAATTCACAAGGGAAGAAATAGAAAATATTTTTGGTTTCGAGTGAGTATAGGTATCTATTCAACCACTGTTCTTTGGATAACCGTGGATTTCTGTTCTCCTGAGTTGTGAATACGTGTTCCTTCCGATTGAACAACTTTTCAATTTTTTCTTAGTAGGAAACCACTTATTCGACATCACACAATCCTCATATTGATCCAAGTCCCGACAACGAAACCATTTGTTGGCTTAAGGGGGCCTGTCCCAGGTTCAGAGTTATTCGTGCCAACCAGAAAAACCCTAACTGCTGGCCCTTTTGGCAACAACCTGTGTAGTGCAGGTTGCAGTCTCACTCGAAGTAGTATTGTGGGATGCTAGAACTAGGTTTCTACATTCAGAGGCCTGTGCGATGGTTTCCTAAGTGTCTTAGGGTTTAGATCTCCCTTCTCACAAATCTATTGCTTTCGTTGTCAACTACTACAACTCTATTAAAATGACCCTCAGATCCTCGCGAAGGTACTGAATTATACTTATCATGTAGACAGATTACAGATCCACCAGTTCCACGTAGTAAATGTGTATTCTGAAGCCCTGTTGGTCTAGATCTTCAGTCGCGTAAATCTACCCTTTCTGAATAGTTAACTACAATAGATCTATCTAATGACTTCCTGATCTTTGTGAAGGTCTTAAATTGTTATTAACATGCATAAAAGATGCAAATCCACTACTTTCACGTAATAAACGAGCATTAATTCACATAAGTCATAACAAATTGCGAAGATATACAAACTTAGCTGAAACAATAAATAAGGCACAAATGCACAAATTCGGCTCAAAATAGTTTTTATTAAGTATAATCATTCAAATACAGACTTCTTATCCCTGCGCACCCAACTACAGGGGCCCATGCACTCAATTGCGGATTTACCAAGGTCTTTGTGCACTTAGCTACAAGATCCTTCCCCTTTCGCCTAAGTACAGGAAACAGAATTTTCTTGCCTTAGCACCATGCCCTTACAATGATTCTTCACTTCCAGTTATCTTCTTAGACTTTCTATGACTCAAATATATATAAAATTTTCCTTAAAATACCATGGCCTGCAGACCATGGGCGAGTCTCAAAACCATCCTATCACCTACCCATACAAGGGACTAATGCCCCTTTGATCTTAATTAGCTTCACACTCTGCTTCCACATTTCATGGAGACTTTACATTCTTTAACAAAAACTATTACAAAATTTGACTTAACTCACAAAAATTGATCCCAGGGACCCATCCCAACAATCACAATGTGATAAACATCCTATGTCATTGCAATTGGACAAACAGGTCATGATACAATAAAGAAAACCATTTTCAACCATAGTTAATCATCATTAACTAAGTCATCCATGATCGTCCCTTGGTTGAATGTTGTAAAACATGTTCAACCATGGTCATATGTGGTTGAGCATAAAAAACTATATGTGATAAGGTGAACGATGGTCAACATCATGAAGATGGATAACCATGTTCAAGCAAGATCAAACATTGTTAAACCGTGTTAAAAAATGGTCTACATGGTTAACATGGTTTCTTATGGTAAACCATGGTAAACTTGGTGAATATTACCATCTATGTTCATCATGGTCAAATAGGTCAAACCATGTTAACCCATGGTTAACATGGTATCCCATTGGTAAACTATGGCTGAATAAGATTGACATGGTTGATTATTGTCAAGCATGATTTTATCATGCTGAACATGATTGACTAGTTTTAACTATGGTTGACCATGATGTATATGAGTGACTAAGCTTGATATACTAGGTTGATGAACACGTAACATTTACTAATAAGAATATGTGATTAAAAATATAAATATGGTTAAAATGGTTTATCATGTTTGGCCATAGTTGATCATGATGCCTATGAGTGACTATGGTTGACCAAATATGACCATGGTCAATCTTGGTTAGCCATCACTAATCATGTTTGACTAGTCTATCATAGACCACTATGATCAACCATGGTTAAATTGGTCAGGCTATTTTTAGCCATGGTTAACATGGTTGCTAATGGTTAACTATGGATGACTAATATTGACATGGTTGAATATGTGTTTATATCAAATTTCCTCCATAGTAATAAACATATTTTCACCTGTAGGCTTGTCCAATGTCTATGACAGAAAGTGTGTGAGGTATCTAGTTTACACCAAATTAATGGAACACGTGCATGATAATAGTAAAAAATAAAAGCATGGTAGTTCACCTTATCTTAGAAGGTGGATTTTCAGTTGTTTCGATGGTGGAGCTTGGGATCTTGGCCCTTTAACTTTTTTGACCTATAATATGCATTGGAAAAGAAAAAAATCCTCTATCTATATTCTTGCAAACCACATTAGCATTAGCATCATAAATAAACCAAGAACATACATCAACAATAACATCAAAAAAATATGTAATTGGGGGTGGGGGGGGGCATCTTGATCTCTTTATTGTACCAATGAGAGTTTACAATGATGTCCCTTTTGTGGTCCTTTCCCCTGGATTCTCCTCTCACAATAGCTCTTAATCAAGGTTTCTTGTGTTTTGGAGCTTATCACAAATAAGAATGGGTTCTTATTTTGACAACATTTCCTTATCACCTACTTGTTAAGTTTTGCTCCATGGATAGAATTTATTTTATACATGGATTTAAAGAGTGATCGGGTGTATCTAGAGACATTTTTGGCCATGCTCGATATCGTCCTCTCATCCTTATCTTTGAAATATGATCATTATTGACCTTATCCACCTTTATCCATTTTCTCTTCTAGCCTATCCACACCAACTCTCTTTTTTTGAGGTATCAGAGCATTACAAATCTACCTACTAGCCCAAATTGATGTGTTGAATGGGAAAAACTAAGTTTTTGATAGAGTTCCCATGGAGTTTCCCTTGCATTCTAGGCCTCATTTTGCATTGCTTCCCTAATAGACCTAAGGGAGTGTTATTTTGAGTTATTATATACCCATATGGTTCCATTTGGTGATATAATAGATATGCCATAATGTATGATTTCAGAAGAAAAATTGATAGTCAAAATACATTACAACAATCTTAGTGAGCTAGGAGAAAAGAGGGAGCCAAGTACACAAAACCTAAAAAGTGATGCAAAAGTCATAGTAAGATACATATGAGATACATATTTGAGGTAGGAATACCCATACTTGGTACCAAAGGGATAAATTATGGCTACCCATACAATATACTACCAACTTATGCCATCAAGGGATGATCATAATACAATGTATATATTTTACATAGTATATCTCAATAGGGATTTGGACACCAATGAGAGTGCCCAAATGTGGTCTTCAAAGTACATAACACATTCTACAACACAATTTGGGGGAGGCAACGTGTTTGAGTGAGGTATCCCTAAGGCCCAAAGTATTTGATTCATCCCAATGGAATGAATCTACTACATTCAAATGGATAAGCTAATGGCAAGCATGCTAGGAGATCATTTGAGTATCAAGCATTGAGGGATCCTATTAACAAGCATGAAGGACACCATTAATAATGAAAATGCTTCCCAATACCTAGCACAGTATATCAAGTGGAAATATATGAGTTCACGTTGAGAAATCATAGAATCAATCAACATGGGACAATGAAAAATCCCCCTATGAACCTCAAGGAAGCTTACCACTAGGACTGTAACCTCAAAGATACTAGATTGTTTCTAAATCTATATCCCAAATAAGGTGTTGATGTTGTTTGAAAAAGATCCATCAATAGAGGGCCTTGATATATTGCCCATCATTCAATATTAAACTAACACCAAGATAAGGTCACTAATGATATTAGATGAAGAACTAATGCACAACTAACACAAGTATGGTCTATAAAAAAGTGTAGAATGGGGGGGGGGGGCGCATCTTGATCTCTTTATTGTACCAATGAGAGTTTACAATGATGTCCCTTTTGTGGTCCTTTACCCTGGATTCTCCTCTCACAATAGCTCTTAATCAAGGTTTCTTGTGTTTTGGAGCTTATCACAAATAAGAATGGGTTCTTATTTTGACAACATTTCCTTATCACCTACTTGTTAAGTTTTGCTCCATGGATAGAATTTATTTTATACATGGATTTAAAGAGTGATCAGGTGTATCTAGAGACATTTTTGGCCATGCTCGATATCGTCCTCTCATCCTTATCTTTGAAATATGATCATTATTGACCTTATCCACCCTTATCCATTTTCTCTTCTAGCCTATCCACACCAACTCTCTTTTTTTGAGGTATCAGAGCATTACAAATCTACCTACTAGCCCAAATTGATGTGTTGAATGGGAAAAACTAAGTTTTTGATAGAGTTCCCATGAAGTTTCCCTTGCATTCTAGGCCTCATTTTGCATTGCTTCCCTAATAGACCTAAGGGAGTGTTATTTTGAGTTATTATATACCCATATGGTTCCATTTGGTGATATAATAGATATGCCATAATGTATGATTTCAGAAGAAAAATTGATAGTCAAAATACATTACAACAATCTTAGTGAGCTAGGAGAAAAGAGGGAACCAAGTACACAAAACCTAAAAAGTGATGCAAAAGTCATAGTAAGATACATATGAGATACATATTTGAGGTAGGAATACCCATACTTGGTACCAAAGGGATAAATTATGGCTACCCATACAATATACTACCAACTTATGCCATCAAGGGATGATCATAATACAATGTATATATTTTACATAGTATATCTCAATAGGGATTTGGACACCAATGAGAGTGCCCAAATGTGGTCTTCAAAGTACATAACACATTCTACAACACAATTTGGGGGAGGCAACGTGTTTGAGTGAGGTATCCCTAAGGCCCAAAGTATTTGATTCATCCCAATGTAATGAATCTACTACATTCAAATGGATAAGCTAATGGCAAGCATGCTAGGAGATCATTTGAGTATCAAGCATTGAGGGATCCTATTAACAAGCATGAAGGACACCATTAATAATGAAAATGCTTCCCAATACCTAGCACAATATATCAAGTGGAAATATATGAGTTCACATTGAGAAATCATAGAATCAATCAACATGGGACAATGAAAAATCCCCCTATGAACCTCAAGGAAGCTTACCACTAGGACTGTAACCTCAAAGATACTAGATTGTTTCTAAATCTATATCCCAAATAAGGTGTTGATGTTGTTTGAAAAAGATCCATCAATAGAGGGCCTTGATATATTGCCCATCATTCAATATTAAACTAACACCAAGATAAGGTCACTAATGATATTAGATGAAGAACTAATGCACAACTAACACAAGTATGGTCTATAAAAAAGCGTAGAATGGGGGGGGGGGGGGGGGGGGGGGGGGCGCATCTTGATCTCTTTATTGTACCAATGAGAGTTTACAATGATGTCCCTTTTGTGGTCCTTTCCCCTGGATTCTCCTCTCACAATAGCTCTTAATCAAGGTTTCTTATGTTTTGGAGCTTATCACAAATAAGAATGGGTTCTTATTTTGACAACATTTCCTTATCACCTACTTGTTAAGTTTTGCTCCATGGATAGAATTTATTTTATACATGGATTTAAAGAGTGATCAGGTGTATCTAGAGACATTTTTGGCCATGCTCGATATCGTCCTCTCATCCTTATCTTTGAAATATGATCATTATTGACCTTATCCACCCTTATCCATTTTCTCTTCTAGCCTATCCACACCAACTCTCTTTTTTTGAGGTATCAGAGCATTACAAATCTACCTACTAGCCCAAATTGATGTGTTGAATGGGAAAAACTAAGTTTTTGATAGAGTTCCCATGAAGTTTCCCTTGCATTCTAGGCCTCATTTTGCATTGCTTCCCTAATAGACCTAAGGGAGTGTTATTTTGAGTTATTATATACCCATATGGTTCCATTTGGTGATATAATAGATATGCCATAATGTATGATTTCAGAAGAAAAATTGATAGTCAAAATACATTACAACAATCTTAGTGAGCTAGGAGAAAAGAGGGAGCCAAGTACACAAAACCTAAAAAGTGATGCAAAAGTCATAGTAAGATAAATATGAGATACATATTTGAGGTAGGAATACCCATACTTGGTACCAAAGGGATAAATTATGGCTACCCATACAATATACTACCAACTTATGCCATCAAGGGATGATCATAATACAATGTATATATTTTACATAGTATATCTCAATACGGATTTGGACACCAATGAGAGTGTCCAAATGTGGTCTTCAAAGTACATAACACATTCTACAACACAATTTGGGGGAGGCAACGTGTTTGAGTGAGGTATCCCTAAGGCCCAAAGTATTTGATTCATCCCAATGGAATGAATCTACTACATTCAAATGGATAAGCTAATGGCAAGCATGCTAGGAGATCATTTGAGTATCAAGCATTGAGGGATCCTATTAACAAGCATGAAGGACACCATTAATAATGAAAATGCTTCCCAATACCTAGCACAGTATATCAAGTGGAAATATATGAGTTCACGTTGAGAAATCATAGAATCAATCAACATGGGACAATGAAAAATCCCCCTATGAACCTCAAGGAAGCTTACCACTAGGACTGTAACCTCAAAGATACTAGATTGTTTCTAAATCTATATCCCAAATAAGGTGTTGATGTTGTTTGAAAAAGATCCATCAATGGAGGGCCTTGATATATTGCCCATCATTCAATATTAAACTAACACCAAGATAAGGTCACTAATGATATTAGATGAAGAACTAATGCACAACTAACACAAGTATGGTCTATAAAAAAGCGTAGAATGGGGGGGGGGGGGGGGGGTCATCTTGATCTCTTTATTGTACCAATGAGAGTTTACAATGATGTCCCTTTTGTGGTCCTTTCCCCTGGATTCTCCTCTCACAATAGCTCTTAATCAAGGTTTCTTGTGTTTTGGAGCTTATCACAAATAAGAATGGGTTCTTATTTTGACAACATTTCCTTATCACCTACTTGTTAAGTTTTGCTCCATGGATAGAATTTATTTTATACATGGATTTAAAGAGTGATCAGGTGTATCTAGAGACATTTTTGGCCATGCTCGATATCGTCCTCTCATCCTTATCTTTGAAATATGATCATTATTGACCTTATCCACCCTTATCCATTTTCTCTTCTAGCCTATCCACACCAACTCTCTTTTTTTGAGGTATCAGAGCATTACAAATCTACCTACTAGCCCAAATTGATGTGTTGAATGGGAAAAACTAAGTTTTTGATAGAGTTCCCATGAAGTTTCCCTTGCATTCTAGGCCTCATTTTGCATTGCTTCCCTAATAGACCTAAGGGAGTGTTATTTTGAGTTATTATATACCCATATGGTTCCATTTGGTGATATAATAGATATGCCATAATGTATGATTTCAGAAGAAAAATTGATAGTCAAAATACATTACAACAATCTTAGTGAGCTAGGAGAAAAGAGGGAGCCAAGTACACAAAACCTAAAAAGTGATGCAAAAGTCATAGTAAGATACATATGAGATACATATTTGAGGTAGGAATACCCATACTTGGTACCAAAGGGATAAATTATGGCTACCCATACAATATACTACCAACTTATGCCATCAAGGGATGATCATAATACAATGTATATATTTTACATAGTATATCTCAATAGGGATTTGGACACCAATGAGAGTGCCCAAATGTGGTCTTCAAAGTACATAACACATTCTACAACACAATTTGGGGGAGGCAACGTGTTTGAGTGAGGTATCCCTAAGGCCCAAAGTATTTGATTCATCCCAATGGAATGAATCTACTACATTCAAATGGATAAGCTAATGGCAAGCATGCTAGGAGATCATTTGAGTATCAAGCATTGAGGGATCCTATTAACAAGCATGAAGGACACCAATAATAATGAAAATGCTTCCCAATACCTAGCACAGTATATCAAGTGGAAATATATGAGTTCACGTTGAGAAATAATAGAATCAATCAACATGGGTCAATGAAAAATCCCCCTATGAACCTCAAGGAAGCTTACCACTAGGACTGTAACCTCAAAGATACTAGATTGTTTCTAAATCTATATCCCAAATAAGGTGTTGATGTTGTTTGAAAAAGATCCATCAATAGAGGGCCTTGATATATCGCCCATCATTCAATATTAAACTAACACCAAGATAAGGTCACTAATGATATTAGATGAAGAACTAATGCACAACTAACACAAGTATGGTCTATAAAAAAGCGTAGAATGACACTACAAATGAATGAGTCTAAGTAGGAATTCTTGTGAACATATAATGACATGACACAAATGTGAAATTTTTATATTGAACTAAGGAATACCATTCAAACACAACATAAACGCAAGACTAAGAACCATAGCTTAGGGACTAGAAGGGTAAACACTTAGGTGAGATACTAATTTGAGAACAAAGAGACCTGACTCATGCCGATGGTATGAATCTAAATCCAGAAAAAGAAAAATTGTAAGAGGATGAATCAAACAAGTTCCATGATCAAGAATGACTCACAACTTCCATGATAAAATGAATATAATTGGATTAGCCCCCTTAATTTTTTTATAGATGACCCCCTTCATATTTTAATGTTCACAAAAGAGAAGAAAAATGAGCTTGATGGTCTATTTTTCATTTAGTTTTAATGAGCCTAAAAAATATTTAAAACTAAACTCAAGTCTATATTTTTTTTGTGAGTTTTTGTAATAATTCCAAAAAAGAGATAAAAGTGTACTTGCATCTATCTCATGGTTTAACAAATGTGTGAATAGAGAAGTGATTACTCATTGACTTTCATATTGGCAAAATAGGTAGGAAATGATGGAAAGAACTTGCAATTTTCAAGTTGTTTAAAAAGAATCAAAATATTAGCAAAAGAAGCTCAGGATTTTCACTGTTTAAGGCACATGAAGGGAAGACCAAACTAAATCTCATTCTGGAGGGACAAAGGGTTGGTATGCATCTAGTTTTGAAGATAACGAAACAAACCTATAAAAAGGAAGAAGCAATAACAAGGTATCTGGTAATGGAAATACAATCATTGCAGTAGTATCTTTAAAAGTTTGTGATGGGTTGCAAGATGGAGGAATTAGTGATGTGAAGCAAAGAGGTCAAGCATGCCTGCAAGGTTTGAAAGTATGACGAAGGATATATGATATGAAAACATATAGTAAGACATTGATACCATGAGCATATGTGACTAAAATGAAATGATAAAAAGAATGGGAAACCCCTCTATGGGCTTTAGGTGGTACGAAATAGTAGAAAAAGAGAGGCATGAGGCTCAATTTCAATTTCATGGTGAATTATAAAGATGGGACTTAGACCTATAAAGGAACACAATATGGACATCTTGATAACAATCAAGTTTTATTCAAGGGTTTTTTTACAGCGGCTACAACCACCCTCCAAAATTTTGCCTATGCTTCATTTTGGAGTTGCACTTTTAAATCACAACAACTCATCTTGCACTGATCTAGGTACTTGTGCTTTGATTGAGCCTCATCCTTTGCATCTTGGATTGTGTTTTCCTACTTGGTTTACTGTCTAACCCACAATATGATCTCTTGACTTGGCTTTCATCTAGTTCTGGGCTTGCCTTAGAGAACTACTCAGTCCTTGAGGGCAACTAGCCTTTCTCTCGAGAATTGCATAGTCCAAGTTGACAGTGAGCCTTGAGCTTAAGAGTTGTGCAACATCAGTTGAAATCCAGCCTTGAGATGGGAAATTATGGAGAGCATGAGAGGCATCATAGAGCCACTCAACTCAGAAATTGTGTAGAAGCCTTTTTTCTCAGAAGTTGCTCGGTGCATGAAACAAAGAGTTGCTCGGTACCTCCCATAACCGCACAATCTCTCTGAGAAATGCATGGAATGTTTTCCCAAAAAAGTGATAAATCATCCATAAAAAATAGGGATCTATTTTTAGCAACCCAGAGGAGGCGCTTGAGTTCTTTTGGAAACTACCACCAAGTGTCGCTTTTTCCTTGATTTGTGGCATGCACGACATAAACCCTAAATTGAAAAAAACTATTTAGTTGATGCTACTAGAGATCATTTTCATATTATATCTTGGATCTCTAGCATTCTTGAGGAGATCAACGAACCTTCGGTGTGATCGTCATTGCTTTTTCCATGTGAGTCTTGTTTTTCTAATCTTTTGCTACTTTTTTTTGGCACTCTTTGTTGTTTATCTTGTCAAAGTTTTTTTTCACGTCTTTCTTTGAATCTACATTGGTGCTTTAACATGTTTTAGCTTGTATAAGTGTTACTTCAAGATTTGCATTACCTTTCCCAAGTGTCGAATGGGTTACCCTGTTCTTCCACTAATAGACGTCATTGCGGCGATTCCCTTGACATGCTTCATTTTCCTTTAGTTTGATCGATTCCTACACTCATTTCACTTTCATGCATCATAACTTAGTAAGATATGCACTCTGCATCACACCATCCTTCATATATGCTCGATTTCACACTCCCCTTGGGCAGATTTTGGCTCCCCTTGCCCAAATCTCATTTTTCACTGCATGCACTATGCATTATGGGAGCTGAAGGACTCTACCTTGGCTTCTGGAATTGCACAGTGGTTGTCATAGCCTAGCTCCAACTGTACACTGCGCAGTCCCAAGAGCCAACCTCCTATATTGGCAATGGGGATTGCACATTGCATAGTATCTCCTCTCCTTGACCCAAGACTGAAATATGCATTGCTCAGTTCCAGTGAGCAAGCCTCCCCACTGACTGCTAGGACTACGGAATGAGTAGTTCCAGTAGGAAACCATTGATCTCTGTGAACCAAAATTGCACAGTCTGTCCCATCACGAGCCTGGTTTGTTTCTTTGTCTCATCCTGAAGTTTATTTTGTTTTTAAGCTAACGTTTCCTTGCCATGAGTGTCCTCTTTGTCCCCAGGTACAACAGTTGTTGAGAATATCTATTGTAGCTACATTTAACATGGAATCCAAGAGATTTTCATCAAAGAAAACTGCTAAGGGAAGTACTGGGGAAGTAGTTGAGCAGAGATCAATTAATATACTAGTTTATGGAGACACACATCTATTCATTAAGAAGGGTACAACATTAGCATCACAACAAATCAAGGCTAATTTTGCAGAGGACTTCAAGGAAGAATTATAGGATCGAAAGGTTTACCTTAGCATCCACCAGTTAGGATTATACAAGGTTAGATGTAGGTACCCTATCTTACCATGTGAATACATTATCATTTGGATAGTTTCACGCACAGATGAAATGACTATGAAATTGAGTAGTGCCAATGGGGTAGAGCTTGCCACCTTCAGGGTGGATAAATTTCAATAGATGTATCATTTACCTCACTTGGTTAAGTGCATGGATTCATTTTTCTATACCACCCATAGATTTGTGAACACTAGAGATATCATCAAGCACTAGGTGAAACCCAATCATGTTTACAAGACAAAGTCTCTCAAGAAGGCTTATTAATTCCTGATCATCTTTGGATGTAGAATATATGGTCAAGAGAACACAGAAAAATTTCCTAAAGATTGGGTAGTCATGTTGGAGCAGTGATGAATGATGGGAAGCCATTCAACTAGTGAGACTTGTTAGCTCATCAGTTGAAGATCCATGTGACTAACGCTT
Source organism: Pinus tabuliformis (assembly GCA_031772625.1). Classification (NCBI taxonomy): domain Eukaryota; kingdom Viridiplantae; phylum Streptophyta; class Pinopsida; order Pinales; family Pinaceae; genus Pinus; species Pinus tabuliformis. Next base: position 9,335,313 of record CM062807.1, on the reverse strand, counting down.
GGAATTCACCTAAGAATGAGAAAGAAAGATTATACATGTTTGCATACCTACTTGATGCAATTTGTGCCCAACAACAAGTCCCTGGAATGAGTTAGACATGGACACCTAAGGAGACTGTCATCAATGTTTATTGTAAGTTGTTTTCTGACTGAAGCTATTGAGGAGTAATGGAAAATATAATTGAACATTTCATCATCCCATTGTACAAGCTAATCTTTGAGCCAGATCCACCTTGCATGTCCCAAGAAGTAATGGAGGTGATAATGAACATCATAGATTGGTATGACTCACTAGGTGGCACTTTCATCAAAGTCTATGGAGGAGAGAAGCCTCTGCATGTTCTACTAAGGTATGCCACTGACAAGTTGGTCATGCAAGAAGTCTCTTATCACCTCTCCATAGGGTTGTTAGCAGGACTACATAGGAAGAAAATAATGCCATGGTCCACTCTTCCTTTGCTAATCGGATTGTATGAGATTAAGAGCTTGAAGGATGTAGATGTCGAAGATAAGGAGATAGTGGGATTCAAGTTCGACACCGAAGACTTTAATTTGTATGATCCCCATGACATTTTCAAGGACCAATGTGCAAGAGTATAATTCCCATGGATCCATGGGATATTTAATTTTGCAGAGGAGGACACTTGGAGGTACTGTTATAATGCCTCAATGCTCAATGAACTGGTCAGTACAGCAACAACTTGGAAAGTTGCTCTGTAGAAAACAATAAAGAAGGAAGAAATAACAATAGTAGCAATGTGCAACAATCCAATGCAAGGCAAGGGGAAGAGGAATATTGCCGAGAAACTAGAGGCATAACAAAGCTACAAGATATGGGCAAATCCTATCATGAAGAAATCAACTTTCGCAACAGAGGTAAGGAGGGAGTAGTTGATGAAGAGAGAAGAGTGCAGGAAGAGAGAAAATCAGAGAATGTAAGAATCAAAACTAAAACTGTAGAAGATGAAGAAGAAGTTGAAGGAAGAACAAGCGTTGAGGAGGAAGGAAAGAGAAGAGAAGCAGAAGCAGGAAGAAGAACAAAGGAAAGGTGGGATGATAGAGTAAAAATTGCCTATATAGGTTGATGAGTGGGAATAGTCAGCAGCTAAAGTGGAGGGTGAACAAGTGTAGGATTGGGATATTTCTTGATAGATTGAGCAATTGATTGAAGAGACAGACAAGGAGTTGGATGAGGAGCCACAAAATGAAGATAATCACCTTATGCCACGAGAACTAGAGGTCATCTCTTAGTCTCCCCCACCTCTAGTGTCAGAATAGGTATCGAGTGAACAAGAAGAAGTTGTTCTCCTTGATAATGTTCTGATCATGGACACTTACAATCTATAATTTGATCAGTTGTATAAGATGATTGTACATTCATAGAGGAAGCACTTCCTTGATGATTATGCATCACCTGCATTCATCAAGGAAAGGGTGATAGTGCCAGACATCAGGAAGCATCCAGCTGCCCTTGCTGATGCCACCTTGGCCTATGCAGGAGAAACAAGATCAAATGTTAAGTTCATGTTGGCCAAGAATGAACAAATGGAAAATAACTTGCAGGCTACTAGGTTAGAGAAAAAGCAACTTCGAGAGTAGAGTGCAGTTTTCGTAGTGGGAGAGATGAGGAAAGTTGTCCTCGCTGATGTATCAACACTTGAGACTACCATGTAGAATATCTATGATGTATTTTTCACCGTGCATTAAGTAATTGTTCATGTGCATGGCTTACAACATTGGAACAAAGAGTTTTTTCAAACTCTTAGAAACGTACATGTTGCCATCACCCATGTGCAAGAGTGTAAAATGTGGTACAAAGGGACCCTGCTTCACTTGCCAAATAAGATGAAGCTGCAGGAAGAGTTGGAGGAAGAAAAGGTCTAGATGTTGATCCAGAACTATGATCAGCTCACCCCATTTGTCAACAACATATAGGAATTATATTCATAGTTGTATAATAGTCTGTATGTCATGGTGAGAACACACAATATCACATCAATTGGTTCCCTCACCGAGGCTAGACCCAAGAACAAAGTCCAACTAGAGATTGATGAGTACATGGAAGAACTAAGGTAAGAGGCTACCAGGGAAGACTTGGAGTTGAGTGCATGTAACATGCAGAAGTACATTGGTGGTCCTTTCATGGTCAATACCATATTGCACATTCTTCAGAATGAGTTCGATATAGGTTCCAAGATCATATACCTAGATGCCATGGAGGCAAGAGTCTGCTATGAAAAAGACACCATAAATCAGTTTGGGGACATCATCACACAATACCAATCTTGGCGTCAGTGTGTGACTCAGAACCACCAAGTGGAGGTTTCCAAGTTGGTCTTTCCCCAAACTTTGAAATCATAGTGTTTTGTCTTGCTGGGCTATCTCTAGCCTATTTTGTCTTACATGGGTATATTTGGAAATTTAATATTATTTGTAAATATGTTATAAGTGAAATTCAAAATGTCATTAGTGGAATGTGAAAGGTCATCATGTTATGTGATGAGTTACTTGTAAGGAAGTTGAATATTCATGAGGCTAGTCAAAGAGTTACAAAGGAGAATTACAAGTGTCACCCCACTCTTTGTTATAAATAGAACTTCATAACTCATAAAAGGGGCTTTTGGGAGCTTGTTGAAAACTCTCTTTGAATATCCTACTAGCAAGAGAGTTTTCAACAAGAGTGGCACTGAGGTATTTAAATATTAGGTTGCTACTCTAGAAGTCCATTAAATTGGTCAGATGGTGCTACATCACCACATTAGTGTTAAAAACATAAATTTGAGATTTTATCAACATTATTTGAAGTAGCTAAAGTTACCATGAAATCGTTGAGTATTATTTTCAAAACATTGACTTATCTAGAAATTAGTACTCCAAACAACATGATTTCATCTACGAATTGTTTATGTGTGATGGGTAGGCCCTCCCCATATAAGCGTAACCATTTGAGACTACTCGATTCATTGTTACCTTAAGATCCTATCCAAGGCCCTTTGCTTCCAAAATGAAAATAAAGGGAGAGAGAGGGTCTCCCTGATGAAGTCCTATGGAAAGAGTGAAGGTGGATGAGGAAGAACCATTTAGAAGTATTGAGAATAAATGATCCATTTATCCAAAAATATGAAAGCTAAAAGTGTCTAAAGGAGGTACTCCTAGTTTAGTTACTCATAAGAATTAGATATGTCAACCTTTATTGTCATCCCTACATTCCTAGTTCCTTTCAGAGAGTGTATTATTTCTTGAGTCACTATGAGTCCATCTAAGATCCATATATCTTCCAAAAAACTTTTTTGTTTAGGAGAAATAAAAGAGCCTAGAAGTGGTTTGAGTTAGCTTTCTATAATTGTGGATTTCACTTTATCGATGATGTTATAGAGAAATATCATTCAAAGGATACTACAAATATAGGATATTTTGATTTTTGGAATCAGGGTGAGAAGTATTTATTCATAGCCATAAATATCTTGAGGCCCATGATTCTTCCAGCATTGAGTGAATTTATAGGCTGTGAAAGGACCAAAAAGATTGAAAGAAATCTATAATAAAATCATATATCCTAGGAGATTTATTCGTTGGCATGGAACTAATGGCTTCGTCCACTTTAGCAAACATGAATTATTCGACAAAAACATTATTTTGAGCTGTTTGAATGAGGATAAGGATGTTGGATTTTATCTTATGGATAACTTTATTGTGATTGGACTTGGTTTTGATAAAAGAGGATGGTAATATGATACCAATTCCTTTTCCAAAACTATGTTTCCCTTTATCTGCTCCCCTCCATAGATGTTAAGGAAAATATTTTGTTATGGTGTCTATTTTTTATCATTTCCTCGTGATTTTTTTTTCATTCCTCTCTCCCTCTTCTAAACATCTACTATTGGATTTTTATTTCCATAGTATCTCCTCTTGCTTTCGACGATCCTCAGTTTTGGTGATTAGTGGCCTCTCTTCCTTTATTAAGTCATTTGTGTTGGAGAATGCAAAGTGGAAACTATTAATTCCAATTTTCCTTTAAACCTAATACTTTCTTTTGAACGCGCCAGGTCCTGACGGTTTCACGGCTAACTTCTTCCATGAATTCTGGGACCTCATCAAGCAGGAAGTCTGGAATTTGGTTGAGGAATCCAGAAGCACGCATTGGATTCTTCCGTCTCTCAATACAACGTTTCTAGCTCTGGTCCCCAAAGGTGAAGAACCCAACAGGCCGGAGAATTTCAGACCCATCGCTCTCTGCAATGTGATATATAAGCTCATCTCAAAGGTCATTGCAAATAGGCTTAAGCCTCTCCTCCCTCTTCTCATATCTCAGGAGCAGACAGGCTATGTGGAAGGACGGCAAATTATGGATGGAATCATTCTTTCCAACGAGGTCATACATTCTCTAAAGATCCTCAAGAAACCAGGTATGATTTTAAAACTCGACCTCTCCAAAGAATTTGATAAGCTCAGTTGGAATTTCATCCAAAAAATGCTTCTAGCCTTTGGATTCAATGCCACATGGACCAGGTGGATAATGAACCTTATCTCTTCCCCTTGCTTCTCAGTCCTTCTGAATGGATCCCCCTCTCCTCCTTTTCGACCATCTCGTGGCATAAGACAAGGGGATCCTCTCTCCCCTTTTCTATTTGTTTTAATGGCGGAGGGGCTTAGTAGACTACTCAAAGCTGCCACAGCCTCTCGCAAGCTTAAGGGCATATCCATTCATGGCCTCAATCCGCAGACCCATCAACAATTCGTGGATGACACCATGTTATTTGGCCACCCATCCTCAAAAGAAGCCTCCATGTTTAAATCGCTCCTCTCCCTCTACTCTGAAGCATCTGGCACCTCCATTAACGCCTCCAAATCGCAGCTCTTCTTTTTCAATACCCCCCCCTCCACTCAAAGGAACATAGCCCGAATCCTGGGATTCACCATCTCCCATCTGCCTTCCAAATATCTTGGTGCGCCTCTCTCGTCCTCTGCTATTAAAAATACCTCATGGCAATCCCTCCTTGATAAGCTGGATTCAAAGCTCTCTTCATGGACCTTTCGTGCTCTCAATATGGCTGGCAGATTGGTCCTCATCAAGTCTGTCCTGCAAGCTATGCCGCTGTATCTCTTCTCCACTCTGGCAGCTCCAAAATGGGTCCTAAAAGCCATTCGCAACCTTCAACGAAATTTCCTCTGGGGCTCCTCAGGCAAAAACCGCAAATGGGCCCTCGTGAACTGGAAAGATGTATGTAAACCCAAAACAGAGGGAGGCCTTGGGCTTCGAGATCCTCTTCAAAGCAACAATACTATGGGAGCCCGCATGTGGTGGAATTGGCTCTCCAAGCCTCACACACCCTGGGCACGCTTATGGCAAGCAAAATATGCAATGGGCAGTCAATGGCAAGAACTAATCCGAATCAATCCCAGTGCCAAAGGCTCTCCAATCTGGAATGCGGCGAAGATACACAGCAGCTTCATACAGGATCATAGCTTTTGGGAAATACACTCAGGAACGTCAGCCAGGTTCTGGGAGGATTCGTGGCAGCAACTCCCCAAGCTGACTAATCTATTCCAGATGCCACTTTGGCAATTGTACATGCATCACGAAAACCTCATTCACGTGCATCACTTCTGGCAGCAATTACCCCATCAAGAATACCGAACTTGGAGATCTGCTAACAGCTGGCAAAGAGACTGGGCAGGGGAAACATTCTCAGACTTGGACCAGGAACTGATGCAACGGAAAATACGCCACTCTGACCAGCAGGACAAGCTCAGATGGGGTCACAGGCACAAGGGCACTTTTACCACGCAAGAGGCGCACCAGCTGCGCTACTCTAATAGCCAAGAGGTTCAAGACCAAATTTGGGCACGGGTCTGGCATCCTGGGCTCTGGCCCAAAATCTCAACTTTCCTTTGGCTGCTCAGTAAGAGGCGTATTCTCACTTGGGACAACTTGCTAAAGAGAGGATTCGTCGGGCCCTCTAGATGCCCGAACTGTAACCTCCACACTGAAACAATCGGCCATTTAATGGAGTCCTGCCCACTAGCAAAGCAACTTTGGAAGCGGGTGGAACAATGCAACAAACTAGCAGCTCCACGAAGCGAAGATGTGACGGACAATATAAGGAACTGGGCCAAGAATCCGTTTCAATGCCAAATCCTCAACTCCTTATGGGATCTCACTCCGGGTTTCATGTACTGGCTGCTCTGGAAAGAGCGCAACTCACGCATCTTCAACAGCTCCTCCAGATCAATAGATGCCCTGTGGCTCATATACAAAAGAAATGTCCAGGAAACCCTTGCCATTCGAACCTGGTATGACACGGATATGCCAGCGACGCAACAAGAAAAGGACATCTTAAAAGCATGGAACCTGGACCTTTCAGCCTTTGCAAAGGTCACCACGCGTCCCCCCCGTGGCCCCACCTCTCCTTCCTCTTGGTCCCCTCCGGCTCTCAACTCTTTCAAGCTCAACTTTGATGGGGCGGCCGAGGGCAATCCTGGTCCGGCAGGCTATGGAGGAATCATCAGAAGTCACACAGGTAAACCCGTGCACATATACTATGGCTCTCTAGGCAAAGACACCAATAATGTTGCAGAAATGGAAGGACTTTGGCATGGGATCTGCTTCGCAGAGCAACTTCACTTCCTACCTCTGGAGGTTGAAGGCGATTCCCTCATCCTTATCAATGCAGCCAAGAAAATCCAAGCAGGAAAAGCAGCAGACAAGGTAGCAACCAGCTGGAGACTCTTGAGTAGGCTGGAAGCCCTGGAAACAAAGCTTACAAATCCACATAGCCTCACCTTTCAGCATGTGCGAAGAACAGCAAACAAGGTAGCCGATAGACTGGCTAACCAAGGCGTTTCCCAGACTTCAACTCACTTCTCAGGTCCCCTGGACACGGTTGAAGATGATCAACTCAAAAAAGAATGCATCACCCTGGTGCAACAAGATCTCTCTCCCCCGGATGCGGGTGATCGCTAGACATGTGGCACACAAGGCTCGTCCAAAGGGCAGGTGTCCGCCCGGACGAGCCAAGCATGACGGAAGGACACGCATTCATTCCACCACCCTGCAGCATTTAAGGAGGGGAGTAAAGAAGGTTGACAAAGGAGTCCTGTCGACATTCAAGGCGAGTCTTGAGAAGCGCATCATGGCGCTTCATAACAACATTCTCCCAGACATTCTTCCGCCATTCCTTCCTGCAACTGTTTCGTTCTCGCCGGAGGTGACGGAGGTTCTGAACTTTGATTGTGAATGTGGGTGTGTTGCTGCGGAAGAGTGGGGCAATTGGCAAGCTCACAAGCATGCCAATTGCGCCTCTGAGAATTTGGTAACGCCTCTCTGTATGCGTCTTTCGTTAGCTCCTGCTCTGGCTTCGTTAGAAGGTGAGGGGACTCAGAGCTTCAGCTCGTATCCGCGTCCATTGTTAGGTCCTGTTCTGGCTTCGTTAGAAGGTGTGGAGGCACAGAGTCTCAGCTCTCAATCAAACATTAAGAAAGAGGGTCAAGGCTCTGCTGCCACTGCTCTCGGCAATTGGGAAACTCAGACCTGGTCTGGCAGTATTTCTAGGCCGACAACACTGTTTCACTGTGGAATTGAGCGCTCTGCTCATAAGACCAGCATGCATCGCACTCGGGGAAGAGGCAGCGGCGGCAGGGGTGGATATAGTGGCAGAGCCCCCTCGACTTCTTCCTCAATTGAGGAAACCTCTGAATGCAGAAGGCCGAGGGGTAGGCCCCCGGGCAGAGGCAGATTGGGGGAACCTCCTGCGCGCATGGATTGTGGGCACACGGAACACCCAATGGTGAGATACCGCCTCCCCTGCACCTTAGCCAATTCTACTTTCTTTGTGACTGTCTCTGTTGAGCATTGTAGCAATCCCTGGGAAGATGAGGACGACAACCCTCGGGCCAACCCTCCGCGTGTTCCTGGGATCGTTCCCATGGTGGATATGGAATTCCCTGCTGTTGAGATGATGCGGCCCTTACATGACCCGGGAGCGAGCCTGAGAGAGCCTGTTGGTGACTCAGGCGCTGGCCCAAGCGACCGTGGAGCGCGCAACCTTGGCAAGGCTATCCTACAGCCTCCACGCTGCAAGGCAGAAGATGAGCCGCAGACCACTGACGAAGATTGACATGCCCAGCTCGCACTCCAGGTTCTACAGCAAGAATTTTTCTCAGTCTGCTTCCTATGCGGTTATATATGAGTCTGTCACTCTGTCTCTATGTAATTGTGTCGGTTTTATGTTATCTCTGTTCTGTGTCGATGTTCTGCAAGTGTTTATGTCCATGTGTCAGCTGCATGAATGTGGCCCTAAGTCTTTATCCATGTGTCCTCTGTCCATGTGTCCTATGCAATTCTGGCAAGAATTCTCAAGTGTCTACTGTCTGTCCACGAACAAATTTTACAGGGCCGCGGCCCCGTTGTAATTTTCACAATGTAACTCTGCTCTTGCTGTAATATAATAGTTTAGTATTACTTAGAAAAAAAAATACTTTCTTTTTAACTTTGTTAGTCTTGTTATGTTTCTTAATTATATCTGTTCATAAAATACATATCAAAAACAAAAACAGTAACAAGTGAGGACATATAAATTACGCTCTTTTAGAGAGGAAAAAAACCCATAAAACTCTTCTCTTTGTTGGGTTGTGTTAGAGGAGGGTGGTAGCCCCCCTTTATGGGGTTCAGGCCAGTGCCCCGAGGGAATTTTTTTTGGACCCTATATTAGGTGGGCGGACATACCTATGGTTTTTTGCATGGATTTCTCACATGGTTTTGGGTGTTATGGTTTTCAGTCCATGGAATTTTGTAGATCCGTTCAAGGGAACTACCGTTATATTCTAATCCAGGGTTAATGGATTGGGTTTATGGATGCTTTAGCATGTATATATATGTATTGTAACATTGAAAGGAACATAATGGAAAATCAATCTGGTAGTCCTAGTTTTGGGATATAGGGTAGAATATCTGTGTATATTTATTTTGTGTTATGTTCTTGCCATTATTTGGAATTCGTATGCATGTAATTTCATACGGGGTTAAAACCTATACTCTTCTTATAGAATTTAATTTTAGTGAGAAAATAAAGACCCAAACCCTAGCTTAAGTCCTTCTCCAAGTACCAAGTTAGCCCTTCCAACAATTCCTTCCTTTATCCAACACTAGCCACATTCAAACTGCAACTTTGAGCTCCTAGCTTCAATACTGCTCTTTTGACTTGTAACTTCAGCCCTATAGTAGTTGTAGAAACTATAATCCAACTTCCCCTTGAGACATTCCTTGAGAAAGACAACTTATCCCAAGGTAAACGAGGTCAAGACAGATTATTTTTCCCTCTAATAATAAGAGATTGCACTTTGTCCTACTGCAACTTAGATATTCAATTTCAGCCTCCTTTGTAGTTGTAAAAACCCTAGACTTTTGCAAGTGTGAGAGACAGATATCCCAAAAAGAAGTCTTCTTCATCTTCTAGACCTTCACTCTTCTTGTCTTCTTGCTTCCTAGCTATAGATCAAACTTTTTCCTTGCGAGTGAACTTCTTGGTGAGTGATTCAAAAATGAGGTGAAATGTTTCCTTTATTTAGCATTTCCAATGGGTCGAATTCCCTCCTTTAGGCGAACTTGAAGCTTCCAGGGCTGACTTGTACTTTTGAAGTTTCTAGAACTTTATAGACTAAAAATAATTATTTTTCCAATTACATTTTTCTCAGAAGGGTCTTATAAACATGATGTTGACTCCTTTGACTTGTGACAATAAATCCTAAGACCTAACAAACCCTAGAAGGATGAATAACATGTTTTTACCTAGAAGACCATTAATTAGAAGCACAAAACCCATTCCTTAATAATAGTAACTTTTTCTTTTATTTCTTTTTTTTGTTACATAGGGTACATATTGAAAGAGTACACCAACAATTATCAAGACCGTAATTAGTTACATTTTCAATACTCCCTCTTAACTAGGGAGGTATTCATAATTGTACAACTAGTACAACATCATTCTCAAATTGAAGAGTTCTCATAATAAGAGTCAGATTGATAATCCAACTATAAGAATGATCATTATAACCATAATTGTCTCTAATGCCTAACTAGAAAATCTCTACTTCATTCAAGAGCATTATGATGGGAGGATTTACGTGTGATAACACACTACCTCTACAAGGTACATACCACATCTATATGTTCACAAGGTATGTCCTTTTAGGACTATTCTTATCTTAGGTCTCCAATCTTGAGACCTCAAAGAATATCAGTCCTCCTCAACCACTCTTCTCTTGGATACCTATCAACCATAGAGGATATCCCTATTCCCTCTTACCCAGTGAATAGTTCCTTGCTCCTATTTAAGGAGACCCCTTTTATTTCTCTCAAAACTAGGGAAGATTCTAGACTTCCATTTTGAAGTCAACACCACAATCCTTTTTATTTGTCTTCATAAGATCATCATCTACTAGTTCTTCATAGATGCATGGTTCCCTCTTTTCTCCACATCTCATCATATTGAGCCTGATTCCTTTCAAGGTATCATGGAGCCATCTTCAATCATGTGACAGGATGCAGGTCATTTTTCTTGCTCATCACTTTTATCTTCAATACGAAGGCATTGCATTGAGGCTTTCCAAAATTCATTCTGATCATAGCTTCCTCATGAAAGTGATATCCTTTGACCTTTAGGTTATCTTATCACACTTCTACCTTTCAATCCCAAGATGGACACATCTTTACTTCACAACTGCTAGGTACTAAATATTGAGATTCCCTCAACATTCTTCATACATTTCTATCCATGCAATTGAACTTGCCCTAACTGTCATCATGTATACTTGCAACACTCTTCCAAGTAGAAAAATAATATGTTAACTAGATAACCAATAATAATTAAAATAATACTAACCTAATCTAGATGATCTTCTCATCCAATTAACATCATCATGGTCCATCTCCATATGAATCTTCCTTCATGAATCATAGTGCCCAAGGATTGAACGTGATTACCAAGTTACAACTTTTTATTTCGGATATTATATTGGATGTTAATCATTCTTCTATATATAATCTAGAGAAAGTCTTAATTATTTGAGTAAGCCAAATTATTTCATTTAAGACATTACATAGTCATGCGAAGCATGTTACAAGATTCTACCCACATTAACCTTATCCAAGAGTCACTTCCAATGTGAATCTCTATGCCTTTTATTCCAACATCTAGTTGTATGCCTCATAATGAGCTTACATCCTAACCCATTACATTCCTTCATCCCTTTTAACAATATTGTTTCCACATTACATGGAATGTATATCAACCTTGTCATAATGTTTCTCCCAAAAACCTCCAAAATGATGGTTCTTATATGATGATACTACCTTAGCAAGATGAATACCTATAACATAATGTTAGATAATCCATGGATGAACAATATGTAAAATGGTCTATCTATCTACTTTTAAAGGATATATGATTTCTACAAAGAAACTTAACCAAGTAGACTCTACATATGCTGCTATCACATGCATATATATATTCTATTATGAAAAAATTAAGATTCCTTTTTAATATAAACAATAATACATGCTATCCCAAAGAAAATACCAACTTTACAAAGAAACTGTCAAGCAACATGCCTTCTTTAATAATATAAATATTTCACATCTTCTTTCTTCGAGTTCTTCCATTTCCTTAGTCAGTGAGTCTCACTTATTTCCTTTCTCTTTTTGTTTTTTTGGTTTGGGAAGTCCCTCTTAAAGTGTCCATACTTGTTGCATCTAAATAATTTAACATTGAACATATATTTCTTCTTCGACTTCCCAACATTTCCCTTGTTCGACTTCTTGACTTTGACTTCTTTTGCCTTGATCCTAGTTTCTTCCAGGATGAATTGCACCCACAAATCATCAAAAGGAGCTGAGTATTTCCTAGGGCAGGTGCTGGTTGCAAAGCTACTCCATTCTAGTGGCAATGCATTCAGTACACCGATGATCATTTCTGAAACAGAAATTGTATCTCCAAGCCCCTGCAAGTGATCTCTTAATTGAGAGATCTTCATTAGAAAGGATTCCATATCCTGACCCTTATATTTCTTAAATATATATATTTTTTCCTCAAATACATCTTTTATCGTGATGTACTTACATAGTACAAATTCACTAACTTGCCATACATAGCTTTGGAAGTCTTCAAATTAGTAACAAATGGAACAATATGATCCTTAATGGATTTAACAATGATACTTTATGCCCTTACATCCCATTTATTGTAATTCACTAGTTATTGAGTTTGGTGGTTGTTCAATTCAGTAATTTTACCAGTAATATATTCCATTACTTCATATTATGTAAGTGTTAGGTCAATCTTTTTTTCCGTGCTAGGAAATTTGATGAGCCAATGTGTTAGGTCCCTATAATACTAGTGTATTCGCCTTATTATTTTTGTTAGTGTATCCCCATATTATTATTTCCATGCTCATGTATCCCCCATGTTTTTACTGTTGTGCCCCATACAAGCCCACTATTGTTATTGTTGTACCCTTACATTATTATTGTTATGTAGGCTTAGATTTTACTATGACTCCTTAGACTCCTATATATACTAAGGAGATCTTATCATTTGTATCATCAAGAATTTTTCATTCATGTAATGAGAAGGAGGTTTCCCCCTCAAAGAGGATAATTTCTAAGTCGTTGATATGTATTTTCTTCTATTTTGTGAGCTAGGTGCATAACATTTGGTATCAAAGCTTTGAGATTCTAGGGCTTTTCTTCTTCAAACATGTTGTCTTGGAATTTTTACTAAAACACTTTTTCTATAAGGCTTTCGAAGCTAAAATTGCAACCATGTGGAGCCGAAATATTGGTGAACATTTTTTTACGAATTTAAGATCTTGGTTCACTATATTTTCAGAGATATGATCTGAGGAAGTTAGGGTTCTTGCAGGCTCCAACATTTCATATCAAATAGGTGACCTAGGGAAAATCATCATAACTTTCTCTCCTAGAATCGGATTTGAATTTCATAAAAAGTGACTAAAATTGCATGGAACTTAATCTTTTTTGTATCATATTTAGGGCCGGAGGTCAAAACAGTTACATGTGGCACTCCATACAAGTTCTCTCTAATGAACCAATCTATAATCGAGTCATCATGGGAGATTGGGCATAACTCTTTCTTGAAGAATCCAATATCAGTCTTACTTATGGTATTGGAAAGAAGAGTTGAAAGGATACCACAAGATGAAATTTGGGACCTTGGATATCTGAATTTACAGAGGTAAAATAGTTTCAATATTGAGCTCTTAAAAAGCAAGAAAAAGTTGTGTATTTTTTAAATTTTGCATAAATTTTGTTTGAGAAAATAGTTTGAAGTGATTTAAAGGGCATAATGGAGCATAGATATCGTTGCTTGATTCAAAAATTCCTTAAAAAAAAGATGGACACACGTAGTAAGCAACCAGAAATATCTTCTATGACACATGAAGAAGAGGAAGAAATGTAACATTATATATCAAAATTACGAGATCAAATGAAACAAATTTCACTCTCACAGAGAGTAACCAAAAATGAATTGGAAGTGATGTTGAATGTTAACATGGAGAGTTTAGAATAAAAAAACAAAGAGACATGGAAAGCTTGAAGGATGGTTTAGAAACAAAAATGGAAGGGTTGAAGGATGCTTTAAAAGTAGAAATAGAAGGTTTGAAGGAAGGTTTGACAAAGTTTCTACAAGAAATGCTTCCTAATGGAGACAAGGTATTTCATGAAACTCATGAAGAGAAAAAAAATAATGAGAATCATGATCTCAAAGGCTCTAACTTTAGGTTGAAGACCAACATAATTCCAAAGATCGATATGAGGAAGTTTGATGGTAAGGATACAATAACATGGATACTACAAATGGAACAATACTTCGAACTGCATGATGTGCAATCCTCATAAAAGGAATGTATGGAATATTTATAGTTAGAATACAATCAGTTTTTATGGTATGAAAGGCTTTGTTCTCATAAACCACTTGTTACTTGGTCAAGTTTTACAAAGGAAATGATAGCACATTATGAGGATACAAAGAGAAACAACTTCTTTAACCAATTAATAAATCTCAAACAAAAGGGTTCAATGGTGGAGTACATTAAGGATTTCCAAAAATTTAATATCAGGGTAAATGATATTCCAGAGGAGCATAAGATTGATGTATTAATAATGAATTTAAAGGATAAAATCCAACATGAGGTTTGCTTTTGGGAACTTGATTCATTGAAGAAATCATGTAGGGGGGCAAGAAAATTTGAAAGCAAAATTATGGCAACAAGGAAGTCCACAACTCACAAATATAAAGATGGAAGTGTTGCTGCTCCTAACCTTCCACAACCTACAAAGTTGACGCCAAAAAAATTGGAGGAAAAAAGAGCAAAAGGGATTTGTTACATTTGTGATAGAAAGTCCACTAAACATCATAAGTGTGCTGAGAAGAAATTATTCTACATTGATTGTGAAGAGAAGGAAGAATATGAATAAGAAACATCAAAAGAAGAGGATATACATGGGGGAGTTGTTATCACTTAAATCTACCTTAGGCTGAAGGAAGGCAAAAATTAAGGTAACCACAAACCACGCTCAGTCTGGTAGCTAGCCCTACTAGAGCAAGAGAGGGCTCTCTCTGAGTCACGCTCAGTGAATAGATGATCGAAAATGGTCTAAGATGACTTACAATACAATATTTACCTTAGGCTAGTAAGTGAATAGGGATTTTGGAAACAATTTTCATGAATGACTGAGCTTCTGGGATGGTATGGGACCGGCACTCAGCAAAGAACAGAGAATTTAATACAAAGGCACAGATTATTCCGTGAGGCAAGGTAGGCGGGAAATGTAACAATTTAGTTTGAGGTACCGCGACATGAATAGATTGCTGAAGAAAGTGAAAAGGGCATAGTGACATGAATCCTTTTCAACAGAAGAATAACACTGAACATGAAATTTTCCCACATGGAGAGCAATAAAATTGAATTCTACCTAATCTCACTCAGAAAATTTCACTGGAAATGAACATGAATTGAATTACGAAACATAACAAAATACATATGAAAACATAAAAGAAACATTTTCTACACTCACAACCATAAGAATCTCATGAAACAGAGCCACTACCTTTCATTAATTCTCTGTCAAAAAGACACAGTGAAGAAACAAAGTTTCTTTCCCACAGTCTCCCAGAAGTTACAAGCCAACCAACCCTTTGCAAATAGTTTTCATACAATATATAGAATGTGTAAGGAAGAGATAGAATTACCAAGGGTTGGGGAGTTACTCGAATCATTGTAAAATGAAGATGGAGAGCCAACCATCAGCTACAGGTGCAGTGCTACAAACATGACATTTGGCTTGGGTGACCGTTTGCCTTCCTTCGCCACTTGGATAGAAGCCAATCTGGAGAAAAAACACTTTAAATGCCGCCTTTGGTGCCAAAAAAACTGAAGTGTAGATGAGCAGGCCCACTTGGAGAATTTGCGAACCGAAATTTCGCAAAACGGAAGCAAATTGGCAATATTTCCTCTGTGCACCGCGCCATTTTCTCTGTGCGTCGTGCTACTTTGGGGCTTGTTTTGGGGCACTTGTAGATGTCCAAAATGTGCCCAAGTGGGCTTGCTGGAAAGCCTGTCCTGTCTACTCTCTAACCCAACTAGAATTTTTAAATTTGGTGCTCATTTACCCCTCCATTCTCCCAAGACTGCTCTCTGTGTGTCAAAAAACTGGCAGAGAGGCCATTTTTGGGTGTTTTTTGACCTTTAGGAGACTCAGATCTTGTCAAAATTTCTTTCCCAGACACCAATAGTCGTGATTTTCCATGTTGAATCCAAAAATTCAAGCCATTCCTCATTTGGAGCTCTAGAATCTTAGTGTCGCGCCAGTAGCGCGGCGCACAGGGAGAAAATCCTTGTTTTTTGCCCAAAAATTTGTCATGTGACCCAAAATTCCCCAAATTTTTTGAAATTTGGCTTGAGGTTACCTATGGGGTGTTATGATGGGCCAAGGAAGCCTCAACCAATATTTGAAGCTGATCTTGCTCTTTTGCCTCTTTTTCCTTTCTTGTTGCTTTCCTCAATTTCGCTTTCAAACTCCTTATTCAGGTCTGTGCACTCATGTTTCGCACCCTGTAACGGAAAGCCATATGTTTCAGTAGAGCAAGGTCCTGGTCGGCCTTGTCCAACAGCCTCTCCAAATGCATGTTGACCCTCTCGAGATTGGCCTCCCGATCTTCATTGATTTCTTGCTCCAAAGATGTGAGCTCAACCCTTCTCCTTTGAGCAGCTTGGCGATGCTCACGAATGTTTCACAGCTCCATGATCGTCTATTGGTCCTCAAGCTACTTGTTCCTCTACTCTAGGTACTTCATGTTCCACTTGGCCCTCTCCAAGTCAAGGGATAAGGACTCAATCACTGACTGCTGCTCCTGGATGATCTCTGTAAGCTCCGCATTTGTTGGTTCTGCATCTGTCTCATCATCATGGAGGAGAACAAATTCGGTCTCTCACTCACCTGATGGCCCTTCCTCCTACACTGTCTCCTTACCCTTGCCCTGCTTCTGTGATGTTGATGTCGGAAGCGAGGCCCCTTCCACCCCGGGTGGAGATAACACTTGCTTTGTTGCTGCAAATAAGGTTCTACTACCTCTCTGGTAGGTGATGTATACTGGCATAGTAGCAGTCTCATGTCGCTCATACTGATGAGATGGGCCCCCTATCTCATGCTCTACCTCTAATACTACCTGTGGAGCGCTGAAGAAGTCACGGGAGATGAATTCCTCCCAAGCAATACCCTGCAATCCCAACTGATGGTCCACCAAAATCCAGATAAGAGCAAAGTGATAAACACTGTTGAGCTGCTGTTGAGGGGTCTTGTGCTGCATGAAATTTTTCATCCTCTCTATGTTCCCGCAGATGAAAAATGGGAGGTCACCATTCGCACCCTGGTAAAGTGCATGAGAAACCTTATGTGATAGGCATAAAGGCGAGAAAACCTCCCCTCACGACTGAAATACTTCATGATCAATTTCATGAGTGGAGCATACTCATCTCTCAAAAATCTGAATGGAAAAACTCTCGCAAGCTGGCTCAAACAACTATCCTTAATGTAAGGCTCATAATGATGCCTCTCCACCTTCTTCTTCTTATGCCACTACTCTCCAATGTTTGGTATGCCTGTTGCCACTGATATGGTTTCGGGTGTCAATGTGAAAGTGACCCCAACCAAGATAGACTGTCCTCCGTGTAGATGAAGTGCAAAAATACGGGCCAGCTCATGATGAACTCTGACATTTTCTACCCTCTGACAAAATTCAAAACATGCTAAGTGCTGGAAACAAGACATAGCAAGAGGGCATGCCTGCAACTTAGTGAGGGAGTTTGGCTCACCTCTAAGATGTCTGCCACTACGGTGATGTCTCCTGTGGGCCCTTTCTCTTGAAGCTGTGTCGCTGTGGGTCTCCTCCTCATAGTCTGATGAAACCTTGGATGCCATGACTGCTATTTGTACATTGAATTTTAGGCTGCCCTTTGATTTAAATGAAGCTGGTAGTTGCTTTGACAATCTGCCACCAAGGGGACAATTAAACAGGGAGTATTAGGAAGGGAATGATGTAATGGGAATAGGGGTTATAGGGAGAATTTGTTAGGGACTTGGGAGGAGTTTGGGTATTGTGTTGATGGGGTAGGGTTTGGGATCTTGTGTTGACTGAATAGTGGAGGGATAGGGAGAGGGTTTGGTAGTAATTTAGGGCAGGGGTTTTAGGAAAAATGATAAAGGGGGGATGGGAAAAATGATAGGTGAGGGGAAAAAGGTGAGTGGAGTGAAACCTTGGCACTAACAACACATTTTAACAACCCTAGCCATCATTTTCTTGGTGATTTCTTATGGTTGACCTTATGAATTTTGGTGACATTCAAACATCTCTATAAACACCATATCATTGATAAAATTTGATGAAAAGGTGATGTCATAAGGCCTACCTCTCGATTTGATAGCATTCACCAAAATTTGGAGTGATTTGGCAATGTTTTTCGGCCCTTGGTCTGTGTGCACCACACGCAAAACCCAGTGCACCGCATGCTGGGTATACACCCGCCTGTGGTAAATTTCAATTGTGGGTAGGCTGCGTGTGTGTTGCGTCCTTTGTGTGTGCCGCGCTCCTGTGTATATGCGCCGCGACATCTAAAACCACCTCCAACTCACTCAAACGCTCACAATCTCACACTCTCACCTTTGCAACATCTCTCCAAGGCTTGTAATAGCACAATGCCCTTGATTTGGATGAAAACATGTATATATAGCCTTGGAAGAGATGGGTTTAATTTTTGCTTCCTTGAAAACCCATTTTTCTAATGTTTTGTTTTGAACTTTTTCACTTACTTTAAAACACACTGATTTTCACTTTCCCTTTGAAATTTTGGCTCAAATGATGAAATTTTCGGCACTCTTTGCAGGCACTGTATGACAAGACATTTGGCCACATGACGATGAAGCTCTCTGAACCATAGCTGTGTAAGGCCTCCCTCTGGCCTGCATGGCTTTACTAGACATGTTTCAAAGACCAAATTGATGAATTCATGGACCTAAACATAGAAAATGACTTTTGTCCTTTAAAGGACCAGACCTTGACTGTCATGGACTTTGGTGATTATTAACAGAAGACTTGAGCCAACAGGAGCCAGACATGAGGGGAAATGATTAGCATGACTTTCTCCGTCAGATCATGGCATGCCCCTAGCGGAATGTAGCTGAGTGAATGGAGCGGGACACCTAAAATTGACATGCACAAAGAGTTTTGATCTCTGACGGAGGGCTGACCAGACCGACTGTAACATTGGCTCCAATGGGGGATGGTAGCTCCTTGGAGGTGCCAAGAACAACAGATCTCTGGAGGAGCTAGATAGTGCCTTTTGTCCATTGGGTTATGGATTCATCATTTCAATAAACAGTACAGGACTCTGACTTATTTATGAAACTGAAATGACCAAGAAATTGACTCAAACTTGACATTGAAATAACTCAAAAACTAGCTTGACAGACTGAAACCAAATCAAAATAAAAATGGTATTTACAATGACAGTGGAAGTAGCATTAATAAATTAGTAGTGGTACCGCTTGAGCAGCCGACCATTGATTGGCCCTCCTAGACAATCTTCCCCATTCATTTCCTTGAGAAGAAAGGCATTCTGACCCCTATACGCTGCAATCTTGAAAGGACCTTTCCAAATATTTTCGAATTTTTCGTGCTTGCCTTTCTCTTCATTCCTTGCATCCCACTTCAGCAACACATCATCCAACTGAAATTTATCTGCTTTTGCTTTCCTGTCATAGATTTTCTTTATTCTCTCCTGCAATTTGGATGTGTTCTTGAAAACTTCTTCTCTTGTTTGCTGCAAATGGAACATTTGATTCAACCTTCTCTGCATGGGATCTTCTTCACTTCCAGCCTCTTGAAGAAGTCTGACTACCAGGGCAGCAAGAGAGGCGGGAAATACTGTGTCAACTCCATAAACAAGCTCAAACGGTGACATACTAATGGATTTTTTCCGACTGATCCGATCTGCCCAAAGCACATGGACCAACCTCTTATTCCAGCTCTTTTTATTTATTTCCAGCAGCTTCTTAATGATGTTGACCAATGATTTATTTGAAGATTCCGCCAATAAATTGCCTTGCAGATGATAGGCAGTTGAATGACCCAAAATGATATGATACTTATGACAAAATTCTACCATCCTCTTTGATTTGAAAGTTGTTGCATTATCGGTGATTAACTTATGTGGAAAACCAAAGCGAGACAAGATGTTATTTTCGAGAAATGAAATTATTACCGTATCTGTAGCTTCTCTGGTGGGAGCTGCCTCAATCCATTTTGTGAAATAGTCGGTCATTGTAAGGATCCATATGTGCTGTCCAAAAGAAGCGGGATGAATTTCCCCATTGAAATCCAATCCCCACTGCTGGAAAGGAGCGCTCACCTCAATAGGCTTAAGTGGCAAAGGCTGTAATTTCTGTTTTCCTTCGAAAATTTGACATTTATGACAGCGCTTGACCATCTTATACACATTAGCAAATAAAGTAAGCCAGTAGTACCCTGCTCTCAAAATTTTGTTTGCTGTTGACTTCCAAAAAAGGTGACCACCACACTCTCCTCCGTGGAAATCCTCCATGAATTTCTTTGCCTCCTCTTCCACCAAACAATTTAACAAAATGCCACCGGGATCTTTCCAATACAGTGCAGAATTCAAAATGCAAAACTTGGTAGCCTTCAATTTGAGTGTTCTCGCTTTATTTCTAGTTATGCTGGGCGGTGGTGAAAGATTTTTCAGCACATATATTATATCTGAATACCATGGGGACAAAGCAAAAATTTCAGATACCTGAATTGACGTTCCTTCCTCATTCTCATCGGACATGGCAGCGATTAGATTTATGTCCAAGGCATGCAAGTTTGATTCGGCCATTAGCTTTGCCAACCCCTGTCCTTTGACCAGCTTTGTGGGCTTTATTTCCACATCATATTCCAGCAAATCCATGATCCATTTGCCTCTTCTCCCTTCCGGATCGGTCTGCACTAAAACATATTTTATAGCAGTATTAGGAACATAGGCCAGAATGTGAGAATGTAGGATATATACCCGGAAATCCTTCAATGCCTTCACCAATTCCATGGCTTGCTTCTCAATGATGTTGTACTTTAAAGCTGCATCCCTTATAGCCCTGCTGAAGAATGCAATGGGTCTTTCATGATCATCCCTCTTCTGCAATAATACCGCTACCACAGTGTGCTCAGAAGCAAATGAAAACAATATGAAATCCTGAGTGTAGTCCGGGCTGACTAGAACTGGAGCTGAAGAAAGGGCCAATTTGACCAAGTTGAATGATTTTACAACCTCCTCTGTCCACTTCACTTGGCTATCCTTCTTGAGCATGTTAGTCATCTCTCTTAAGTGTTCAGCAAGATTAGGCACAAAGCGACGCAGAAAATTCATCTTACCATTGAATGATTGTATCTTCTTTTTATTCCGGGGCAGATTGATTTGTTGAATTGCTTGCACATGTGCTGGGTCAATACGGATGCCATCCTTTGAAATGATGTGCCCAAGTAATTTGCCTTCCTCCATGGCGAACAAGCTCTTCTTAGGATTTAGCGATAGACCATATTTTCTGCACTTTTGAAAAACAATTTTTAGGTGATGCATGTGCTCTTCATCAGATTTGGAAAATACCGTCAAATCATCCAGGTACACCACCAAAAAGACATCCTTCTCATTCACGAAATCCAAGTCCATTGCATGCTGAAATGTGGCACCTGCATTCTTTAAACCAAAAGGCATTTTACCATAGCGAAAGGTTCCCCATGGAGTGGTGAATGCCGTCTTGTCTCGGTCATCCTCATGGATAGAAATTTGGTTGTATCCGGAATAACCATCAAGCAATGACATACGAGATGCCCCCACTACTCGCTGAAGTATATGGTCCATCTTGGGCAGTGGATAGTTGTCCTTCAATGAGACTTTATTTAGATTTCTGAAATCAATGCATAGGCGGATCTCACCGGTCTTCTTGCGTACAGGCACTAAGTTGGAGATCCAATCTGAAAATCTGATGGGAATAATGATACCTGACTTGTACAGTCTGTTTACCTCCTTTTTGATAGATGGCAGCAACTTTGGATTTATCCTTCTCAGCTTCTGTCTAAATGGTTTTTGATTGGGCTTGATGGGTATTTTGTGTTGAATAATATTGGTGTCATAGGTATTTAAATCAGAATAATCCCAAGCAAACACATCTGCAAATGAATCCATCAAAATGATGTATTTGTCCTTGATCTTTGACGGTAATGCTTTATAAAATTTTACCAACGTACGATTGGCAGCTGTTCCGATGTTGACCTCTTCTACACCCTTCTCTGTTGGCTGCAATCTTGGCTTGTGGGCTACATCATCCTGATCAAAAAGTTCTTCTAGAGGTATCAAGCCTTTAGAAATGATGTTATTCTTCAGCTGCAACACATCCATTTCATTGATCTGCACTTCATCTGTACCATTCTCTTTGCCCTCATCATTTTCTACATCAATTGAGGTTTCTTTGAACTTGCCTTTGTTTAGTAGAAAATCCTTAATCTCCTCATCATCTTGAAACACTTGCCAATATCGCTGATTGTCTGGAATGGTTGGATGATGCTTGACATGGATTTCAAATTTATTGCTGGAGTTCATGGGGATCTTCAAACTGCTTACTGCCTTGGCAAGGGCTTCAACAATACTATTGTGTATACGAGGCAGACATGTCAAGGTGTATTCTGAAAATAATTTTAAGATTTCTAAAACTGCATTACGGTAGGCCCGCATCCTAGAATTCTTTGCTTGATACTCACCTCTGACCTGCTTTATTACCAATTCGGAGTCGCCATATACCGAAATCCTTTTTTCATTCAGCTTTCTAAGAATCTTTAGGCCAGAAATCAGAGCTTCATACTCAGCTTCATTGTTTGAACACTCAAAGGCCAGCTTGTAAGAGCGAACCCTCACGCTGCTAGGCACTTTGTTTGGGGCGGAGAAAGGACTGCGTACCCAAATTCCAATTCCAGCACCATCATTTCCTACTGCTCCATCGAAATCCATGGTCCACAATCCTTCTTCCTCCTCTTGTAAGTGCTAGAAATCTGTTTTCTGTGCCTTGTCTGCTTGCTGTCCATTACTTTCAGCTGATTGCCCAACATTTCCCTGTTTTTCTTGTGCTTCTTTCTTCAAAATTTCTCTGAAATTTTCTGTTATTTCCTGAATTTCATCTCCTTCTACTATCTGACTATCTATATCATTTAAACTATCTGAAAACAAAACAAAAGACTCTAAATATGTATGTACATAGTTAATAGGATGATTTATAGGCTTCTCCTTGCTTGTGATCATATATTCCATTTTTTGTTCCCAATATAATTTCCTCATTTGTCCAAACACTGGGATCGTCGCATATGAGAAATCCAGCTGTAGTGTCCCTTTCAATTTCGCTACCCAAGACCTGGAAAGAAGCATGCCAAACCTTGGAGGGATATGTGCTACCACCACATCCATCAAAACATTTTTCATAGGACGATGATCCAAAGTCACAACCAAATCTTTGATGAGTCCTATACAACTCACTCTGCTGGAATCGAATGAATAGAGATCATGATATTGTCGAGTGATGTCCAGACCAAGCTTATCCATGATAGCCTTAGGCATGAGATTGTGAGAAGCTCTGGAATCGAACATGGCATTGTGTAACACAAAATCATGCAATCATAAACTGATATAGAAGGGTGGCATATCGCTATCAGGAGACTCACCATTCGATGCTGGTCCAAAAATCATTTCGGGCTGATCATCTTGTACATTTACCATGTCAGACATTGGGTTCAAATTCAACATTTTAGAAATCTGTCCTCTATAACTGTTGTTCTTCATTATTTCGGTCAAGGGGATGGATACCTTTAACTTATAAATCTCATTCTCTAGGCTAAAAGCGAGAGTCTTTTCTACCTCTTTGACTGGGATCTCTTTCCTTTCTTTTTCTTTTGATGTAGCTTGTTGCTGTGATTGTTCTGCTATTTGATTTGCTGCTCTCCAGACCAACCGCCTCCTTTCCTTTTCTTTGTGTAGCTAATGAATCGTTCTTTTTTGCTTCAACCTCCTTCTTTTTCTGAATTGGTTTGGCTGGCACATCTCTGTTTCTAAGTGAATATCACTGCTATTGTGCGGACAAAGCATTCATATATCCCCTTTGATATTCTTCTGATTCTTCTTCCAAAACAGTGTCGCTAGCTAGAATAAAATCTGTTTCTTGGTGTGCAGCTGAATTCACTGCACATTCTTCTTCTTCGGTAATGTAAGTAGGTAGCTCATCTGGAGTAAAGAGGTGGTTTTCTTCGCCTTTTTACATTCCCGTCCTCATCTGACTCTGGTCCATGCACAAAATTCTGGTGCAAAGGTGTTTGTACCAGCTGTTGTGCTGTTTGCTCTTGGGTTCACTAATCTCTCTGTCTTATTCTATATTGTGGCTGCTGCTGGCCACAAAAGTTAGGATTCCTAACTTGTGGCTCAGGCTTGTTGAGCCTCACCCTTTCAAGCATCTGCTCTACCTTTTTGAGTAGTTGATCCATTGAAGAAGACTCTTCTTTCACAATGGTTTTCTTTTCTGCTTTCGCTCTAGCTCTTTTGGACAACAGATTTGCTTCAACGCTAACCACAATTTTTTGCATGTCTTCCATTGTGGCCGGTTCTCTCTCTCTTAATTGATAGGCCATGTCAGCATCAAAACCATCTGGAAACTACATTATAGCTAGTTCCACAGGTGGCTTTAGATGGTTTGGAATTTCGTTATAGACTGCATTAGATCTAACACAATAATCTTGGACTGACTCACCAGTGTTTCGTTTGATTTGTTCATATTCGGACAGAATTTGAAGGGGATTCTTTTTCACTTCCCACCAGTTTAAAAATTGTCTTTGTAGTTCAGCCAAGGTAGTGATACTTGCTGCCGGCAAACCTCTGAACCATTTCCTCACATCACCTGCAAATGTCTGTACAAAGAGCCTCATTGCCACGTTCTCTGCATCGATCTCATGAAGTTCATAGAAGTCTGCCATTTTGTCTACATGTTGCTGAGCAGTAATGCTGTTAGGAGTGCCATCAAAAAATGGAATTTTACTTTGATAATCCGTTGGCATGTCATCTAGAACTTGGGGTAGAACAAGGGGAGCAAAATGGGCAGCCATCATTCTCGGTGGATTTGGCCTTGGAGGTGTTGGAGGAGTGTGAACAGTTTGTAAGGAGCTAGAAATTGGAGTTTGGGGCTGTGTTGCAATATAATTATCAATTAACGTATTAGCTCTTTCTGTTTCCAAGTCTACAAGAAATTGCGAATTGGGGACAGTGTAGTCAACAACCCTTTCGGATTTAGACTCAAACAAAGATATCTCAAACCGTTCGTCAAACTCAAGCTCTTCAAGATACTCAAAAATGTCGGGACATGAATCGGATTTGAACATGGGAGTTATGGTTCTTTCTTGACGAAGGAGTCTTAGGATCAAATTGGGGTTTTCGTAAATATGAAGAGGATCCGGGTCTGGATTGGCTCTGGTATATCGTCTCGAAGCCAGCGTGGTATTGAGAAAAATCACAGGACACAACCAACTTACTCAGCCTTTCCAATCCTAAGCTCATCATCCGGAAGCTTAGAATTATTATGAAACAAGGGGATTTGATTTCAGTTTACAGTTCCCCAGTGGAGTCGCCACTATGTTAGCACCTAAATCTGCCTTAGGCTGAAGGAAGGCAAAAATTAGGGTAACCACAAACCACACTTAGTCTGGTAGCTAGCCCTACTAGAGCAGGAGAGGGCTCTCTCCGAGTCACGCTCAGTGAATAGATGATCGAAAACAGTCTGAGATGACTTAAAATGCAATATTTACCTTAGGCTAGTAAGTGAATAGGGATTTTGGAAACAATTTTCATGAATGACTGAGCTTCTGGGATGGTATGGGACTGGCACTTAGCAAAGAACAGAGAATTTAATACAAAGGCACAGAATATTCCATGAGGCAAGGTAGGCGGGAAATGTAACAATTTAGTTTGAGGTACCACGGCATGAATAGATTGCTGAAGAAAGTGAAAAGGGCATAGTGACATGAATCCTTTTCAATAGAAGAATAACACTAAACATGAAATTTTCCCACAGGCACAGCAATAAAATTGAATTCTACCTAATCTCACTCAGAAAATTTCACTGGAAATGAACATGAATTGAATTATGAAACATAACGAAATACATATGAAAACATAAGAGACACATTTGCTACACCCACAACCACATCTCATGAAATAGAGCCGCTGCATTTCATTAATTCTCTGTCAAAAATACATAGTGAAGAAACAAAGTTTCTTTCCCACAGTCTCCCAGAAGTTACAATCCAACCAACCCTTTGCAAATAGTTTGCATACAATATATAGAATGTGTAAGGAAGTGATAGAATTCCCAAAGGTTTGGGAGTTACTCGAATCATTGCAAAATGGAGATGGAGAGCCAACCATCAGCTACAGGTGCAGTGCTACAAACATGAAATTTGGCTTGGGTGACCGTTTGCCTTCCTTCGCCACTTGGATAGAAGCCAATCTGGAGAAAAATCACTTTAAATGCAGCCTTTGGTGCCAAAAAATCCGAAGTGTAGATGAGCGGGCCCACTTGGAGAAGTCGTGAACCGAAATTTCACGAAACGGAAGCAAATTGGCAATTTTTCATCTGTGCGCCGCGCCATTTTCTCTATCCGTCGCGCTACTTTGGGGCCTATTTTGGGGCACTTGCAGGTGTCCAAAATGTGTCCAAGTGGGCTTGCTAGAAATCCTGTCTTGTCTACTCTCTAATCCAACTGGAATTTTTAAATTTGGTGCTCATTTTCCCCTCCAAATCTCCATTCTCCCAAGACTGCTTTCTGTGTGTCAAAAAAGTGGCAGAGAGGCCATTTTTGGGTGTTTTTTGACCTTTAGGAGACTCAGATCTTGTCAAAATTTCTTTCCCGGACACCAGTAGTCATGATTTTCCATGCTGAATCCAAAAATGCAATCCATTCCTCATTTGGAGCTCTAGAATTTTAGCGTCGCGCCATTAGTCCTTGTTTTTTGCCCAAAAATTTGTCATGTGACCCAAAATTCCCCAAATTTTTTGAAATTTGGGCTGGAGGTTCCCTATGGGGTGTTATGATGGGCCAAGGAAGCCTCAACCAAGATTCGAAGCCGATCTTTCTCTTTTGCCTCTTTTGCCTTTCTTGTTGCTTTCCTCAATTTCACTTTCAAACTCCTTATTCGGGCCTGTGCACTCATGTTTCGTACCCTGTAACGGAAAGCCATATGTCTCAGTAGAGCAAGGTCCTAGTCGACCTTGTCCAGCAGCCTCTCCAAATACATGTTGACCCTCTCGAGATTGGCCTCCCAATCTTCATTGATTTCTTGCTCTAAAGATGTGAGCTCAACCCTTCTCCTTTGAGCAGCTTGGCGATGCTCACGAATGTTTTGCAGCTCCATGATCATCTGTTGGTCCTCAAGCTGCTTGTTTCTCTACTCCAGGTACTTCATGTTCCACTTGTCCCTCTCAAAGTCAATGGATAAGGACTCAATCACTGACTGCTGCTCTTGGATGATCTCTCTAAGCTCTGCATTCGTTGGTTCTGCATCTGTCTCATCATCATGGAGGAGAAAAAATTCGGTCTCTCACTCACCTAATGGCCCTTCCTCCTGCACTGTCTCCTTACCGTTGCCCTAGTCCTGTGATGCTGATGTCGGAAGTGAGGCCCCTTCCACCCCGGGTGGAGATAACACTCGCTTTGCTGCTGCAAATAAGGGTCTACTACCTCTTTGGTAGGTGATGTATACTAGAATAGTAGCAGTCTCATGTCACTCATACTGATGAGATGGGCCCCCTATCTCATGCTCTACCTCTGATACTAACTGTGGAGCGTTGAAGAAGTCATGGGAGATGAATTCCTCCCAAGAAATACCCTGCAATCCCAACTGGTGGTCCACCAAAATCCAGATAAGAGCAAAGTGATAAACACTGTTGAGCTGCTGTCGAGGGGTCTTGTGCTGCATGAAAATTTTCATCCTCTCTATGTTCCCGCAGATGAAAAATGGGAGGTTCATCATTCGCACCCTGGTAAAGTGCATGAGGAACCTGATGTGATAGGCATAAAGGCGAGAAAACCTCCCCTCACAACTGAAATACTTCATGATCAATTTCATGAGCGGAGCATACTCATCTCTCAAAAATCTGAATGGAAAAACTCTCGTGAGCTGGCTCAAACAGCTGTCCTTAATGTAAGGCTCATAATGATGCCTCTCCACCTTCTTCTTCTTATGCCACTGCTCTCCAATGTTTGGTATGCCTGTTGCCACTGATATGGTTTCGGGTGTCAATGTGAAAGTGACCCTAGCCAAGATAGACTATCCTCGTGTAGATGAAGTGCAAAAAGACGGGCCAGCTCATGATGAACTCTGACATTTGCTACCCTCTGACAAAATTCAAAACATGGTAAGTGCTGGAAACAAGACATAGTAAGAGGGCATGCCTGCAACTCAGTGAGGGAATTTGGCTCACCTCTAAGATGTTTTCCACTACGGTGATGTCTCCTGTGGGCCCTTTCTCCTGAAGTTGTGTCACTGTGGGTCTCCTCCTCATATTTTGATGAAACCTCGGATGCCATCACTGCTGTTTGTACATTGAATTTTAGGCTGCCCTTTGATTTAAATGAAGCTGGTAGTTGCTTTGACAATCTGCCACCAAGGTGACAATTAAACATGGAGTATTAGGAAGGGAATGATGTAATGGGAATAGGGGTTATAGGGAGAATTTGTTAGGGACTTGGGAGGAGTTTTGGTATTGTGTTGATGGGGTAGGGTTTGGGATCTTGTGTTGACCGAATAGTGGACTGATACGGAGAGGGTTTGGTAGTAATTTAGGGTAGGGGTTTTAGGAAAAATGATAAAGGGGGATGGGAAAAATGATAGGTGAGGGGAAAAGGTGAGTGGAGTGAAACCTTGGCACTAACAACACATTTTAACAACCCTAGCCATCATTTTCTTGGTGATTTCTTATGGTTGACCTTATACATTTTGGTGAAATTCAAACATGTCTATAAACACCATATCATTGATAAAATTTGATGAACAGGTGATGTCGTAAGGCCTACCTCTCGATTTGATAGCATTCACCAAAATTTGGAGTGATTTGGCAATGTTTTTCGGCCCTTGGTCTGTATGCACCGCGAGCAAAACCCAGTGGGCCAAGCGCTGGGTATGTGCCACGCCTGTGGTAAATTTCAACGGTGGGCAGGCTGCGTGTGCGCCGCTCCCTCTGTGTGCGCCGAGCTCCTCAGTATATGCATCGCGCCCTCTAAAACCACCTCCAACTCACTCAAACACTCACAATCTCACACTCACACCTTTGCAACGTCTCTCCAAGGCTTGTAATAGCATAATTCCCTTGATTTGGATGAAAACATGTATATATAGCCTTGGAAGAGATGGGTTTAATTTTTGCTTCCTTGAAAACCCATTTTTCTAATGTTTTGTTTTGCACTTTTTCACTGACTTTAAGACACACTGATTTTCACTTTCCCTTTGAAATTTTGGCTCAAATGATGAAATTTTTGGCACTCTTTGCAGGGACTATATGACAGGACATTTTGCCACGTAAACCTTGACTGCATCTGGAAAATTGAATTGGCGACTTTTTTGGAAATTTTTTTCATAAATGACATTGTTTGACTTTTCTTCAAAACAGAGTTTTGAAGAAGAGTCGAAGTCTATCCACATGACGATGAAGCTCTCTGAACCATAGCTGTGTAAGGCCTCCCTCTGGCCTGCATGGCTTTACTGGACATGTTTCAAATACCAAATTGATGAATTCCTAGACCTAAACATAGAAATGACTTTTGTCCTTTAAAGGACCAGCGCTTGACTGTCATGGACTTTGGTGATTATTGATAGAAGACTTGAGCTAGCAGGAGCCAGACATGAGGGGAAATGATTAGCATGACTTTCTTCGTCAGATCATGGCATGCCCCTAGCGGAATGCAACTGAGTGAATGGAGTAGGACACCTAAAATTGACATGCACAAAGAGTTTCGATCTCTGACGGAGGGCTGACCAGACCGACTCTAATAGAAGCAACCCCAGAGAAAGAAGAAATGGATCCAACCATATATTGTAATGCAGTGGTATGAATTACAACTCCCTAAACTCTCAAGGCAGAATGATATATGAAGAAGAAAAAGGTAATCATGTTGACTGATTTAGGTAATACCCATAATTTTATTCATTTTAAGATAACCAAGGAATTGAATTGCCTACTTTATCCAAGACCAAAGTTTTAAGTGATGGTTGTAAATGGAGGAACTATAAATTTATCTGGAAAGTGCCATAATGTAAAGATAACCATTGGGAAATATGTATTTAATAATCCAATGCTTTCCATACCAATGGGTGGTGTTCATGTTGTACTATGAGTCCAATGGTTACAATATTTTATGATGATAGATTTTAATTTTCAAGAACGTTTCTTGAAATGTTTTTGGGAAGGAAAGGAAGTTGAATTAAGGGGTATAACAAGGAAACCAAAAAATTAATTAGCTCTAATGACATGACAAAGCTTCTGAAGAAATAATAACGGGGCATAATTGTAGAATTATTCTCACTAGAGGTTCAAACATTGAAATCATCTATTTCTCCATACCTCCAAAACATCTTGGAAAATCATTCCAAGGTATTTGAGATTCCCAAAGGTCTCCAACCTATTCATGATCATGATCATGCTATTCATTTGATTCCAAGAAGTGTTCCTCCAAACATTAGACCTTACAAATATCCCTATGACCAAAAGAGTGAAATTGAACATATGGTTCCAGAAATGATAGAGGCTTGTATAATTCAACCAAGTCAAAGTTCTTTCTCTACTCCATTAGTATTGGTGCACAAGAAGGATGGATCATGGCATACGTGTATGGATTATAGTGAGATCAACAAGCTCACTATTAAAATAAAATTCCCATTCCTGTCATTGATGAATTCTTGGATGAATTATATTGAGTAATTTACTTCATAAAGCTGGACCTTTGTTCAAGATATCATCAATTTAGAATGAAGACTTTCTAAAAAAAAACACTTAGAACTCATGAGGGTCATTATGAATTTTTTGTCATGCCTTTCAGCCTTACTAATGCACCTTCCACATTTCAAGGTTTGGTGAATTCCATTTTCAAACCCTTAGAAATTTTGTGTTAGTATTTTCTGATGATATACTAATCTACAACAAGTCTTGAAAGGATCATGCTCCACCTGTTGACATGGTGCTCAAATTATTGGAGGAGAAACAATTATATTAAAAAACCTCCAAATGTTTCTTTGGAGTACAAGAAGTGGAATATTTGGGTCATATTGTATCTCATGAGTGTGTTAAGGTAGACCCTAACAAAATTAAAGCCATTAAGGAATAGAAAGTCCCCATAACCATAAAGCATCTTCGAGCATTACCATAAAGCATGTTCGAGCATTTATTGGGTTGAAAAGGTATTATCACAAGCTTGTTAAGAATTACGGGACAATAGTAGCACCTCTAACAACATTACTAGAGAAATATCCATTGTATTGGACTCTAGAAGAAACTAAGGCCTTTGAACATATTAAAGAGGCAAGTGGCAAACACTGGTCTTATCTATGCAAGATTTCACAAAAACCTTTATTGTGGAATACGATGCCTCAAGAAATGGAATTGGTGTTGTTTTAATGCAAGAAGGAATATCCATTTATTTTGAAAGTCGTCCAATCAAAGGAAAGCATTTACACAAACATATTTATGAGAAGGAAATGTTGGCAATACTACACGCACTAAAGCAATGGAGACCTTACCTAATGGGAAGACACTTCAAGATAAAAACAAATCATGATATTCTTAAATACTATTTGGAACAAATATTATCTTCAGAAGAGAAAAAAAATGGGTCACAATGATGTTGGGTTATTACTTTGAAATCATCTACAAAAAAGGGTAGAAAAATATTGTTGCAGATGCACTCTCAAGAAACGGTAAGGATGTGGGATCATTGATTTTTTCCATTTCTATTATCCAAATTGATTAGATAACCAAATCAAGGGATGAATGGAAGAATGGCGAAGAGGTGTGGATACTCATTCAAAAGCTGCAAAAAGATCCCATTACATATGATACATTTAGCTAGAAAAATGATTCATTATGGTATATATATCACTTATATCTTTCTAAGCATTCCCAACACAAGAAAAATATTGTTTTGGAATTGCACACCTCCCCCTCAGGAGGGAACTCAGGATTTTTAGAAACTTACCATAGTGTAAAGAAGAATTTTATTCGGAATGGACTTAAACATGCTATTCACAAGTTTGTTGTAGAATGTTTGGTTTTCCAACAAAATAATGTTGAGACAATTAAGACCTCGGGTTTGTTACAACCTTTAGCCATTCCAAGTCAGCATTGGGAGGAGGTGTCAATGGACTTTATCATAGATTTACCCAAGTATGAAGGAAAGACTGTCATCATGTTGATAGTTGATAGAATTACCAAGTATTCAGACTTTTGTGCATTATCTCATCCTTTTAAAGCCAGTACAATTGCTATTGCATTTATGGAAACAATTCAAAAGCTACATGGAAACCCAAATATTATTGTAAGTGACAGAGATCCCATTTTCACTAGAAATTTTTAGACAACATTATTTTCTTGTCTTCGTATTCAATTAGCTCATATCCCATCTTATCATCCTCAATCTGATGGGAAAACTGAGATATTGAACAAATGTTTGGAAGGATATATTTGTTTCTTTGTATTTGATAAACAAACACAATGGGTCAAGTGGTTACCTCTAGCTGAATGATGGTATAAAACTACCTTCCATAATAAAAATGACCTCATTTATGGCACTTTATGGATATCATCCACCATCCATTACATCATCTTTAAGAGAAAATTCTAAGGTTTAAGCAATGGGAGATCAACATCATAGTGAAACAAGTTTTGATGCAGGTGATTGGGTATTTTTATGGCTACAAACATACAAACAAATTCCCCTCAAGAAAGATAAGAATGATAATAAATTATCACCCTAGTACTATGGTCATTACAAGGTGTTTTGAAATATTGGTACTAAGGCATAAAAATTGGAGTTGCCTGCATCTTCCTAAGTACACCTAGTTTTCCATGTTTCATGCTTAAAGAAGGTTATCAGTGACAAGATCCGAGTTCAAACAGTGTTGGTAGAACTTGACGAAGAAGTAAAAATCATCTTTGAGCTTGAAGCAGTCATAGAAACACGAACTCGATAGTTATATAACCAATTAATTTCAGAGTATCTCATTAAGTGGAAGAACTTACCCGCTAAAGATTCCACATGGGAGGATGAGAATTTTATACAAAAGCATATGCAACTATTTAAGCGTTGAGGAAAACAAATTTTTGAAGGAGAGGGGCATGTCAGTGTTACACAAAAATATCGTCACCATGATTATTTGCAGTTAGTATGGGTCTATCATCACTTGTATTGTCCTCCTAAGCAAGTCTAAGACCTCAGCTATTCAAATCAAGCTTTGGAAATGGGAGAAAGACATTAAAAATCAATGTAACTCTGGTTCCGCACTTTCTCTCATGGTCACCTGCGGTCCCGCACCTTCTGTGTACAAAAGCCGCGTACCTACCTGCTCTGTCCCTAACGGTGTAGGTGCGGACCCCTGTGAAAGTCAAAAGACGCAAGTTTTATCTTAAAAAACTCACTTTGGGTTAACTCTAGAGTTTTCTAGAAGGAATTTTGAGGTGGATTGTTCGCTCTGAGGTGGTTCATGCATCCCAAAAGAGAAGGAGCTAATCCCTTGACTAAAGGAGCTATCCCTTTGAAGGAGGGTTTTATCCCTTTGAAGGAGGACCTAGTAACTTCCCTCCATTGCACTATAAATACAGGAATTGGGGTGAGGACTATGGAGGTTAGAAGCTGAACATTTTGAGGGTAAATGCTGGTGAAATTAAGACTCTTTGGTTGAGCTTGAGAGGAGAGATCACATACCTCTTGGTTCCATTGGAGAGTGAGTGAAACTTGTCAAAGTAGAGGAGACATCTTGTTGGACCCTGGGAGGAGCTTGTACAGCGTCAAGGTAAAGGTTGTAAGGTTCTTCTTCTTTTGAATTAATACAATCAAACTCATTTTTCTCAACAAGTATCTTATGTTATTTGTTTCATGGACTCCTTGACTTTCATGTTAAATATGTTTTATGCAATTGGTTTTTCAGGTGCTATTTAATTTGTTTGCCTTGTTTGTGTTTGCAGATTTGCGAAAAGGAGCTCATTTGGATCAAAGGAGCGAGGGCATCCACAAGCTTGCGTGGGACCAAAGGTAGGCCCCAAAAACACTTGTTTGATATTGTTTACCAAAGCATATTTAGAGAAAGATAGTGTCTGGTTGGTTTGCTTGTCATTAGGTCTTCTTTAGATTCTAGGAAGGTCTATCTTGTCTGCAAGATCGACTCATTCCACGCGACAAAATGGTGACTCTGCTGGGGACTTGATCGTTTTCCTTGTCTATACTTTGACCTGAGAAACTGTGTTTTCTGTTTCTGTTTTTGACTTGATGATTGTGGGATTGGGTGAATTTAGTTAATTTTGAGTTAGTTTTCATTTTTCATAGTTTTGGGAGAGGTACGCACCCTTTGAGTTAAGCACAGTGCATACCTGTACGCACTTTTGCTTTGTGCACAGAGCGTGGACGCACCTATGTAAACAGGTTGCCTGCATACCCTGTCAAAAATTTGAAAAATTTTAAATTTTTCTCTTTTTTATCAGTTTAGAATTTGTTTATAGGTTTTAGCCATTGCCCAGACCTGCTTGTTCCCTGTCAAAAACTTTCCTTGGTTTAATTTCATTAGCATTAGGGTTTTAGGTGGAATTCCTACGAATTTTGCTTGTTGGGTTTGTTTTTCATTTTTGGTTGTGTAGTGGCTCTGAGCTTAGAAGCCGTAGGGACCTCAGATTACCATAGTGTCTACCAGTCTTCTTATGAGTCTGACCATTTATGAAATCTCCCCTTGTTGAGGAATCCGCTTTGAGTTTTATCATTTCAAAATTTTGAAAAGCTTGTAGTTGAAAGTTTGGAATTTTCATTTTTAAAAAAAGAAAACGAAAGATTGGTTGTTTTTTGACTAATTGTGATTCTGCATAAATTAGTCCTTAGCTCACATTTAGCTAAGTAAAACATCCTCAAAAAGACTTTTAGTAGGCTTTGACTTCAAGTATCTTTTTATAGTTTGTAGGTCTCGAAGTTAGTCATTTTCATTAGTTTCGAGTGTTTTATTTACAAAATATAAAAAAAAAAATCTCTTTTGGAAAAGTTTGTTTTTTGTAGTGATTGAGTGCTTTGAAAAGAAAAGGGAAATTTGTGTGAAATAGCTAGTTGTCTCGTTTTGAGTGCTTTGGAAAGGAAAAGCTCTTCTTTAAATTTGTTTAATTGAGAAAGATTTGTGTTTTAAAAGTATTTGCATTCTCAAACTCTTTCTTAGTTTAGAAGTTCATCGAAGAGAAAAGATTGTTTAAATCATCTTAGGTGCATCTTTTTAGTGATTTCGAGTCGAGTCTTTACACCACGAGTTTCATCTCCGCCACCTCTTGACTTAAATAACAACCACTAAAATTAACACTTAAAGTAAAATTCACCTAGTAACATTTTATTTCTAGGGCTCTGATACACCAACTTAGCTTAGGCTAGTGTCTTGGAGTAGGAGAGTAATTAACTCTCCAAGACAATAAAAACAAACAAGTAGTTGTATCTTGTGGTAGGAAGAAATCCAATTGTTGCATTTATGCTCTGGGAAAGCTCCTCTTAAAGGAGAAGCACGAGATCGTGTCTGAACCAGTGTGGGAATAAATCCTTCCTCATTGGGAACGACGCCAGATATTCACGTATTAAAAATGGTAAACCTCGAATTAACCATTGTCGAGGAGCCTGGGGTCACTTGTTGGTAAACCTTGGATTATGTCAAGGAGCCTTCAAGGGGATTGAGCTTGCTACTCTACCCTTGCGTGCGTATCGGATCGTAGACTGTTCCCCCAGGTGTATTTGTCTCAGTTGGTAGCCTTAGTGACCATATTCTTTAGGATTCTTCCTAAGGTGACAGTGGTGGGAAGATCCCACTGTACCTGGAGCAGACGTCGGCTAGACTCACTTGGATTTTCTGGGGGGTTCACTTCACTCGAGACGGTTAAGTGGAGGAACTTGGTCTAGTCTATTCATTAACCAGGTTGTCGGGGTAACTGTTCCAACCGCCATTTCTATACTGAATTCTACGACATTGGATTTCATCACCAACTAGTGTTTTTGGTCCGGAAAGTTACTGTTTGTATGTGTTTGATCTCTAGATTCTTTAGGCATGTGATTCAAATTTGTTTGGTTCTTTAGAAGATTTAGGTGGTTTTCATTGAGATTTTACTTTGTTTGCGCGTGAAGTAGTTAAAAGTTTTTAACTGTGGCTGAATTACCAAGACAGTCCCATAGACTTCGGGGCCAGTCTCCTGAGTTTGTAACCGTGGCTGATTTATTGAGGAAGTCCCGTAGACTTCGGGGCCAACCTCCTGAAGAAGTCCCAAGCTAGCTTGAAGGCTTGAAAGTCCTCGTAACTCCTAGTGGTAGGAAAGTTGGGTCACCTGAAGAAGGAGAGTCTTCATTGGTTGTACATCCTGATTACCAAA
Source organism: Pinus tabuliformis (assembly GCA_031772625.1). Classification (NCBI taxonomy): domain Eukaryota; kingdom Viridiplantae; phylum Streptophyta; class Pinopsida; order Pinales; family Pinaceae; genus Pinus; species Pinus tabuliformis. The sequence continues at coordinate 9,299,019 of CM062807.1, read as the reverse complement.
CTCTTGTAGCAGGTTATAATCCTGAATCTATTTCGGTTTCCGAACTTGCTGGTAGCTTTTCATCTACTAGTGATATAGGTGAAGAACCTGAGATACCTGAACCTGTTACTCCAACATCGGGGTTTGTCTCTCCAACTTCTAGTGGTCCTAATTCACCTAGGGTAGAAAGAGTAATCACCGAAAATCTTCCTTCTGGTTTGATAGCTATTGAAGAACTTGCTCCGGAAGAAGAAGTAGGCATCCCAATCCATGAAAATCAACTTGTTATTGATCTAAGGGAGCGTGAATAAATTTTTTACAGTCCACCTAGAAGTACTACTTGGTATCTTTCTTTGACTAATTATTTGGAAAACCCAGCGTTAAGTTTTTCACCACCTCGTGCTCCTTATCATCCTAGAGGTTTTTATACTCCCGTAAATATGTCAGGTCAGTCGTCCATGTTTACTCAATCGCCTGAATCTTTTTTGTACAGCGTTCCTTCTGTTCCCTCTGGGTATCAGTCACTTTCTGGTACTTTTTCGGGAGCATCTCCTCAACCCATTGAACAAGGGTTATTCACTGGAAGCAATGGTGCAAAGCCGTTGAGCGTAGAAGACATCCTTATGATGTCAGGTTCTATTCCCAATTCTCAACCTCAAGGTGGCCAGCTACCGCCTGGGGGGCAGCCTCAATTAATGCCTGGGGGGCAACCTCAAGGTACACAATTTTCATCTAGGGGGCAACCTCAAGGACAGTACGTACCTACGGTACAATACGTTCCTCAAGGTCAACCCCAGACTTAATATGTACCCCAAGGTCAACCCCAGTATCAATTTATACCTCAAGGTCAACCCCAGTATCAGTACGTGCCTCAGGGGTATCTACCCTAAGGTCAGTACTCGAACCAAGGTTTCCAACCACCCCAAGGTCAATCTTATGTTCAAGGAACGAGAAATGTACCTTTCAATTATCAATCCTACCCTCAACCCAGTTATGGTCCTCAATATTCTCAACCTGTTATGGGCCAGTACCCCGGAATGAACATAGTGTGGAATCCATCGCAAACTCAACAGGTGTTGCAGCCAAGTGTACAGTTGTCATCTCAAACTGGACAACCCTTAGTTTCTGGTTCACCCCAGCAACCAGTCCAGTCTAACATTCAAACTTCTGTACCCTCGGTAGTTTCTCAGTCTGGGCCTATTGTGCCTCGTACTCCATCTCAAACGACTGCTGCAACCGCCGCAACATCTGTTCAATCTACCCCACCTACTTTTGGAGTATCGACAGCTCTGGTTTCTACTGTTCCTATATCTACTCCTCAGACATCTTTACCACCGTCTGGATCCACGATTCAAACTACGGTTCAGATGCCTGTAGGACAACCTGGTTTAAGTACGGTTATCACAAGTCAACCTCAATTCACCTACCAACAGTACCAGGGACAGTACCAATTTGGTCCTGCTGTTCAACAACCAGTCTATCAATATCAACCGTACCCTAGGTACACTTATCAACAACCCCAGTACGGTCCGGTTAATCCCGATTTTCCGGGAGGATACAATATCCCGAATGCGATTCCTATTCCTAGTTATCCTCGATATCCTCCTCCTGGGGCTGGCCTCATGACCCAGAGTTTTAGGGATCCTAATCGACAGTTACCATTTGTCGCAACTTTGGACTTACCTGACTTGTCATGCCTAACGAACGATCCGATTAATTATCTTCCATTTTGGCCGCCAATGCCGAATAAGTTTCCCAGTGATATTCCCAAGTTCGAAGGTAAATCTGGAGAGGTCCCGTCGAACCATGTGATGACTTACCACCTCTGGTGTGCGTCTAACTCCATCACAGATGATTCGATCCGTCTTAGACTTTTCCAGCGCACTCTAATTGGTCTCATGGCCAAGTGGTACATTGAGTTACCGCGAGGCACTTTTTATAATTTTAGTCAGTTAGCTACCTCGTTTTTAACTCATTTTTAGTTGCCAGTCAGATATGACAATGGCACGGAATTGTTAACTTCACTAAAACAATCGACATCCACGTACATTTCAGATCATATTCATGAGTGGAGACGTCGACGACGTTTAGTGAAGGTATTTATTCCAGATCAAATCTTGGCTGAGTGGTTTGTAAAATCTTTGTTGCCAAGGATCACTGAAGATGTTGCTAAAGTCGGAGTTGTTACTGAGGAGCAAGTGATTGCTCAAGCACAGTACCTTGACTTGGTCTATACTCAGTCAGGTATGTTACACGAAAAGATCCCCGATCTTCCCAAGTCAAATCAAATCACTGCAGCTCCTTCGGGATCTCATGCTGCTGACGGTATGATCGGTACGATTAACACTAAAAGTAAGAAGAAGTCTTCCAAGAATTCTTCTCCTATCATAACCTTGCCTGATTCCCGACAGGAGATTCTTCTGCAGAGGTTTCCGCCGATATTCACGTTGTAGAGTCATCTACGGCTAAATCAAAATCCGGTGGGAAGAAAAAAGGAAATAAGAAGAATAAAACGGAAAAAAGTTCAAAGGAGAAACCTGAAAAGGCGGAATCCAATGATGAAAAGTGCAAACCTCGTTATCCTTGTCTCATTTTTTACGAAGAACATTTAAAAGAGACTGCCCTCATCGAGCAGAGGTTGCGAAGATCGTCAAAGGTTCCCAAACTCCTGCTGTTTTGAAGGATCCATTTCCAAGTCAAGATAGCAAGATGATAGGTTCATCCTCGAGTGCCAATGAAGAACCCATATTGATGATGTCCCATGTGAGGATTGCGACTCGATCGCAAGATTATGGTATTAAGAGTCCTGTTGATGGTAAAGAAGCAGAATCTTATCATTCTAATCCATCAACCTCAGCTCCCGGTTCCGATCCACTACAGATCGAGAAACCTAATCCAGACTTAGTAATCAAATCGCCTGCCAAGGGTATACTTCGAAAGTCAGCTTTCAATCCACATGCGAGAGCGGCTCAGAATTATAACATTGTTGAGGATTTAGCTGTTTCACCCTCAGCAATGTCGGCTTTGGAAGTGCTGCAATCATGCCCAGCACAGTGTAAATTACTTTTGTCGGCTATAGGAGCTGTTGATGTTCAGGACCCGAACCTAATAATTTTTGATCTAGAAAATAGTACACCACGGTTGCCCCATCAAATGGCTTTCCAGATCCCAGTCATAGTAAAAAACAGGCCTATTCATCGGACTGTAATTGATGAGGGAGCTTCAACGTGTATTATGTCGATACAGTGTTGGAGATCGCTTGGTTCTCCTTCACTAAATCAATCTCCGACAATTCTTAAGGCCTTTGATGGCTGTGGGTTTCATCCTTTTGGCATTCTACAGGATTTGCCTATAGGGGTTGAAGGAAAAACCGTTAGTCTAGATGTGGAGGTGGTTGATGCCCCTCTAGACTACAACCTTCTCTTGGGTCGAAGTTGGTCTTACACTATGACAACGGTCGTTTCATCGATCTTTAGAGTAATAAAATTTCCACATAATGGAAAGATCATAACCATAGACCAAATGGCTTACTTTTCATCCAACCCAGCCTCTTCGGAGAGTATTCAGCATGTCGGTAAATCGACTATCCCATATAAGGATGTTGGAGTAGGATTAGTTAAAGATGTCGGTTTACTGGGAACTTTTCCTTTTCCTCCAATCAACGCATCATCTTCATTTGCAACCATTCATATGATTACATCAGACACCATTTTTTATGACGATCCTTGGATCGTTCCTTTTGAATCTGAAATAGACTCGTTTGGTAATTCCATGCCTTTGAGTCCATATGAAATTGCCTATGAAGCTGTGCAGTCTTTTGCCGACCCGTGTTCAACCGAAAATGACTTAATGAATGTGGTCAGTGAGGAATCACTTTTCACATCAACCTCAGATTTAACTACGTTTTCTGAACTTGTTCACTCTGATGAGCAAATTCGTGAAATCCTATGTGAAGATGATTTACCATGGGAAGATCTCCATCACAGATCTTCGTTTTTACCTGAGGATGATCATTTTGAAAATGTTTTCTCATCAATCTTTATGACTGAATATGTCAAGGAACCTCAGAATCCAATGAAACATCCCGATTCAGAGTTAAATTTGGGAAACATCTCTCGAACTATCCCCATTGACATTTCGGTTAAGTTCGGAATTGTTGAGAACATTCATATAGGTGCCTCGTGTACAGATGACGAAATTCAATTATATAAGGCCCTATTTCAAGAATTCCGCGACGCGTTTGCCTGGTCCTATGAGGAAATGCTAGGAATTGATCTCGCGATTGTTGTTCATGAGATCAAGACTTACCCGGACGCTAAAACCGTCCGGTAACGTTTGCGTCAGATTCACCCACGAAAGGCTGCTGCAATTAAAGCAGAAGTTGAGAAACTGTTGAAAGCAGGTTTCATTTATCCGATCCTGTTAACGAATTGGGTATCGAATATTGTTCCGGTTAACAAAAAACAGGGGACAATAAGAATATGCATCGACTATAGGGATATTAATCGAGCCTGTCCAAAGGACAACTACCCAACTCCCTATATCGATCAAATCATTGATGATTGTGCCGGCAGCGAAATATTTTCCTTTATGGACGGTTTTTCCGGATACAATCAAATCAATATTCTACCTGCCGATCAACCAAAAATGGCTTTCATTTGTCCATGGGGGACATTTGCTTATTGAAAATTACCTTTTGGGCTTAAGAATGCTGGAGCAACTTTTCAAAGGGCGATGTCTTATGCGTTTCATGACATCAAGCACATTGTGCAACCCTACCTCGATGACTTGCCGGCTCATTCATTACATCGAGTTGATCACGTCGTCCATTTACGAGCAATCTTTATGAGGTGTAGGCATTATCGTATTCGGTTGAACCCACAAAAATGTGTCTTCTGTATAGAAATGGGTCGATTGCTGGGATTTGTAGTTTCGAAAGCTGGCATTCACGTTGATCCCTCGAAGGTCGAAGCTATTATCAATTTGCCTCCTCCTTCGAGTCTTCGCCAACTCCAAAGTTTGCAGGGGAAAGCAAACTTTTTACGAAGATTCTTTCCTAACTACGCCGAGGTTAAAAAGGGTTTTACACGGTTGTTGAAGCAGAACACTCAATTCTCTTGGGATGAGATAGCTCAAAAATCTTTTGATGCACTCAAACACGCGTTGACCCATGCACCATTGTTGCATCCTCCCAACTACAACCAGGATTACTTCTTGTATCTCGCCGCCTCTCATTCCACCATTGGAATGGTCTTAGTTCAGGAAGATGAATTCGGAACGGAACATGTGATATATTACCTTAGTCGAACGTTAAATCCAACTGAGCTAAAATACTCACATGTGGAGAAATTGGCATTGGCAGCCGTTCAAGCTGTCCAACATTTTCGTCACTACATTCTACTACGCAAAACTACAGTAATTTCAGATTGCAACCATATGATCTACATTTTGACCAAACAATTACTAGGGGGCAAGTACTCTAAATGGATTGTTATCCTACAGGAGTTCGACTTGGAGTTTGAAAAATCTAAGTCTAAGAAATCTTTAGTTTTTGCAGAGTTAATGTGTGATTTCCCGCGTGCTAACACGAAAACTGTGGCAGAGGAGCCCATTGCGGATGAATCTTTGTTTCTAATCAGCACTTTAGATCCGTGGTATGGGGATATCATCGTCTATCTCCAGACCCAATCCTTTCGGCTAGAAATTTCAAGGTCGGAACGTCAGAAAACTCGATTCCAGTCCCAACAATACAAAATTATTGGAGATACTCTTTATCGCCGTGGGGCGGACTCTATTTTTCGATGTTGCTTAACTCACAAAGAGGCTGAGAGGGTTCTAAATGAATGTCACTCTGGAGCGTGTGGCGGTCATATGTCTGGGTATGCCACAGCCCAAAAGATATTGCGCGCTGGCTATTTCTGGCCGTCCTTGTTTAAAGATTGTATTACGGCGGTCCGAAAATGCCACAACTGCCAGATTTTTTATCGTAATATGCACGCTCCACTTGCTCCTCTCCACCCTATAATTGCTGTTGGTCCTTTTGCCAAATGGGGTATCGATTTTATTACATGTAACCCTCACTCGGCTAGGGGGCATGCATATATCATCCTTGCGGTAGATTATTTTACTAAGTGGGCCGAGGCGATGCCTACATTCGAGGCAGATGACAAGACAGCTGCAATTTTCATGTTCAATCATATAATTGCTAGGTTTGGTGTCCCACAAGTGATAATCACTTATCATGGGCGTCATTTTCGAAACGTTATGATGACCGAACTTACAGGCCAGCTTGGTTTACGTCACGATAGTTCAACTCCTTATTATCCACAAGCGAATGGTCTGGTTGAATCTATCAACAAAGTTTTAGTTATCATGGTCCGACGAATCATTGGGATTCATTGGTTGAATTGGCACAACATGCTATTTTCAGCGCTTTGGGCGTACCGAACTTCAGTAAAAACATCAACAGGGTTCACTCCTTTCCAACTAGTCTATGGTTTGGAAGTTGTGTTACCCATTAAGTGCGAAATCCCGTCACTGCAAATGGCCATCGAGTTACTTCCAGCTACTTCCGAAGAGGAAAAAAGTTTGCTAGAAATTTTTCGGAAGGAGACCTAGTGTTATTGTATGATCAAGCTAATGATAAATTAGGCGCTGGGAAATTCGTTCCTATGTGGCATGGTCCCTATATTGTTAAGAGAAAGCTAGCAAAAGGGGCCTATGAATTGGTAGACTTTGATGGGGACTCTTTGGGTAAACCCAGAAATGGCCTTTACTTGAAGAGGTACTATGCTTAAAAGATGGGGTATGGAGATTTTTAGTTAGGATAGTTTTTTCTTTCTAGCTGGTGTGTTTTAGTTTAAAAAAGTGTGCTTAGCTTAGAGAGTGTTTTTTCATCATTATTCCTGCTTATCTTGGTTTTACTCTTGATATTTCAAATTTCGATGCCTCTCCAAACATACATGTCGTAATACACGGAACATCTCTTCCGCAGCTTGGGTTATCTATTCACCCTCTGACGAGTTAGTTTCTATGCATGGGGTAAGCCTCAGTCAAACAACAAACAACATTACAAAGTATAGTGCAGTGATTGAGTTATTATCTGAATCTATTTCATTTGGGATTCGGAGTTTGATAGTGAGGTTAGATTCCGAACTCGTTGTATTACAGCTTAATAGAGTGTATGCCATTAGAAATCCAGTGTTATTAAGAATATTTTTGAGAGTGCGTTTCTTGGAACGTGAGTTTGATTATATTGAATATCAACATATTCCAAGGTCTTTAAATACATTAGCAGATGCAATTGCTTCTCGAATGTTAAACAAACATTTGCAATAATCATACATGTAAATTTAAAACCATTCCATAACATGATTTACAAGATAAGCCGGTAATAGTGATATGTATATAGGACTGTGTCAAAAAATACATCGTCTTCGATCATAGGTTGAAAAACAACTTATGATCGGCAAAAATTATAAGTACAAAAAACAAAAATGTCACATGTGCCCACAAAAGGCGATCATCCTATCACTGGTGATGATCTCTATAAGAAACCACTGCCCAGGCTACCTTGCAAAGGAACCTCCTAAAAGGTCCCGGGACTCCAATCACATAGAGCTGAAGTCGACGAGGAATGTCGTCTATAGTGGTCTCAGGAATATCCCCTGTCAAGCGCTCAAGATGACCCTCCAACTCAGCCAAAACCTCTGCTGATTTGTCCTGTGGGGCTGGCGCGGGTGCAACTGGTTGCCTCCTCTCGAAAGGTCGGAGAGTGGCTGGTCGCTGTGGACCCACATCTGCATTTGAATTTTTTACTGTCAGTTTTGAGACGATGGAAAAAAAAAAAAAATTAAATAGGAAAAGTTGAAAAGGATTTTACCTGACTCGTCCCACTTCTCTCCTGGTGGAAGAGCCATGTCTGGGTCACCACGGAAATCCATCCCAGTGTAAGGGAAGTCGTGAATGGAAAATACCTGACTTTCCAACCATTGGAAATACTCAGGTTTGAACCGAGCAACTTCTGTCGTCTCGTCCGGGTGACGGGCCATGACTGCGACCCATCGCATCAGTTTGGGCTCTCGAGGAAGCCCAGCTCCAATAGTAAGGTGTTGTGGGATCAACATAGGAACCCTCTCCAAGCCAAAACTCACGACCAAAGCCCCATAACCAAAGGTCTTTAGTCATCCACTCTTGGCCCTGGTCAGTTGGCCTTTCACATTGGCCAGCACAACATTGCACCAGTTGAAGATGGTGCCTCGAAAGCAATCAACTGCCATACGCATCTGGGATCCGGTGGCAATATGTAATGCGGAAGCTCCGCAAAGTCTGGTGACAGTAAACGCAATCACCATGAGCTCAGGATGGGATATGGTCTTTATGTCTATCCCTTTGTCTTTAGCCTGGCTGTTGCAGTACTCTAGCCGGAGGCTATCGACAGACTGGCCACCTAGCCTAGTCCCGTATAGAGTCAAGTCTTCACCTCTCTTAGGCAAACCAGTCAAGAAATAAATGTCCTCTGGCTCGATTTCGAGCTGGTGCCCGCCAATGAAAAAAAACTGGTCCTGTATGCTTCATCTGTCAACCAGCCACTGTAAGAAATCCACCTGAGCCCTCATGCCAGGAATGGTCCAGAATTTGTATAGTCCGCATGCCCTCAAAGCATCAAGTGAAGGCTGATGATTCCATGCTGCAGTATCCACGTCCTCATGCTCTCGTTCATGCCAATCTAGCATGATATACTCTCTGCATCAAGTATAAAGATTAATTAAATTGCTAGAAAACATTTTGATTGGTCCATTTTTGAGAAATTTTGGGTTCAAAACCCTTGCGCCGGGGTACGCACCCTCCGAGTTAGACACAGTGCGTGGGCCCACACTTTGTCTACACGGAAGGTGCAGACCCCGAGCTTTTTCCCAATGGAGAAAAAGTCGGGGTCCGCGGGTCCGCAATGGTAAACCTGTGGACCCCCGCGCGCGGGTTTTGCGCCTAAAAACCCTCCCAAAAAATGAAATGAAGGACTAAATCAAAAAACTAAATGATTGAAAATGAAGAGTAAGATGATGTGGATTACCTGGAGAAGACGACGCTCGATTTCGACGGTTGGATTTTCCACAATCTTCACGGGAAGTTTTCTAAGCAAAAGCACTATTTTCTCACCCAAACTCGAACGGTAAAAATGAATTGACAAAGCCCCTTTTTATAAGTTTTTTGAGTAAATAAATCACAAATTTGTTTATGTTTCACTTTGAAAAGGTATTTTGCAACGGTTTTATCCATTTCAAACAGGTATGAGTAATGTTTGTGTTTTTGTGCAGAATAAAGGATTATTCAGGCGAAATCTATCATTTTCAATGAAAAAACAAGTAGAGTCATCTTTAAGCCCTTTTCTGACTCCTAAAATATGAAAATATTGCCGAGCGTTTCTTTTACACTCGTTAAAACGGAATTAAAAGACGGTCTACTTACAGCTCTTTTCCGACCGTAAAAATATGAAAAGATTGCCGGATTTTTGTCGTTTCAAATTCGATATTGGTTATAAAACGACATGTCATTGATCGCTTTTTTACTTTTTCGGATCAATGACACTAATAACGAAAAGTACTCCTTGGTCGTGAAAGATCAAGCGGTTCTCTCAAGTATTATTTTATACTTTTTCGGGCTTGGGAGACACAAATTTACGAAAAAGGTCAACCCTGGAGTCTTCTTACGTTTTTTCAGACTCTCTAAAATTGAAAAACGCCGAGTTTCTTCTATACTGGACTCGTTAAAATTTCACAGTAAAGGACCTGTTCAATTACAAACAGGAACGAACCACTCCTTCTTAGGGTTCGAATCTAAACTAAGTTGGACTCATCCGAAGGATGAGCTTATAATCAAGCAAATGTTATCCTCCTCAAGCTTTTCAAAAATAAAGAGGTACTTGCCAGAAATGGTGGGGGAAAAGAGAGAAAAATGAATCTGTTTGTCATACTTTGTAACCACTCTTGAACACGACACTTTTATTCACCTGGGTTGGGAAATCCTTTGCCTAACAGTTGGTCAAACCACATTGAAAGTCTTCAGCCGGTTTCTGGGTATTAACTTTGGGTCAATTGTTACCAAGCCATCTGTCGTGTCATTATGTGTTCAAGAGGTCACTGCCAATAAGCCATTCATCTGCAAAATATCTGTCATCCATCTTGACCATCCCTGAGTCAGTCCTTTCAACTAAATTTCTTCAACTTGATCTATGATTTCGTGTTGTGGGCTTGCCTACGACGAATCGCTTTCTATCGACATCAACTCATTATCTAGAAAGATGATCTAGGAATCGTCAGTACCTTGAGATCTGCATACCTCAATGGCAGGTTTCTCGCCTTTGACGACAGTTTACATCATTGACCCGTGATATGTTCGACATCAACACATTTACTCACATCTCATGGATTGTACTGGGTACTTTGAGAGCCATTGACATCACTTGTGGTTTCTCTCACACTTGTTAACAGTTTACATCATTGACTGGTAATCAAGTGGTTTCTACCATGTTCGACATCAACACATTTATTCGCATGGATAGAATCGTACTTTTTCGGGAAGTAGAAATGAAGACCCTGGATCTAGTTTCCACCATCCAGGCTGCGAGGAATTTTGTATTCATTGTGTTGTGGACTATTTATAAACAGATGGTTGCGTCCATACTGTGTTCACACAAGTCTATACTTGTGATGTTTTACAAGATCATTCCTATATCAGAGCAGTAGATATTTTTCTAGTTAGTTTTGATCTGAGTATGGGAATGCCTACCTCAGCGATGATATGATCTCATATATATATCTTGCATTGAAGTTTTTACAGGTTCCGACCAGGCTCTCCACAATATGATCCTCGAAATGATAAAGTACTTCACTCTTCCTATATGGTAAATGAAATCCTTATCTACTACAGACTTCGCACTTTAGGGGGCAATCTGTTACACAAAAATATCGTCACCATGATTATTTGCAGTCAGTATGGGTCTATCATCACTTGTACTGTCCTCCTAAGCAAGTCTAAGACCTCAGCTCTTCAAATCAAGCTTTGGAAATGGGAGAAAGACATTAAAAATCAATGTAACTCTGGTTCCGCACTTTCTCTCATGGTCACCTACGGTCCCGCACCTTCTGTGTACAAAAGCTGCGTACCTACCCGCTCTGTCCCTAACGATGTAGGTGTGGACCCCTGTGAAAGTCAAAAGGCACAAGTTTTATCTTAAAAAAATCACTTTGGGTTAATTCTAGAGTTTTCTAGAAGGAATTTTGACGTGGATTGTTCGCTCTGAGGTGGTTCATGCATCCCAAAAGAGAAGGAGCTAATCCCTTGACTAAAGGAGCTATCCCCTTGAAGGAGGGCTTTATCCCTTTGAAGGAGGACCTAGTAACTTCCCTCCATTTCACTATAAATACAGGCATTGGGGTGAGGACTAGGGGGGTTAGAAGCTGAACATTTTGAGGGTAAATGCTGGTGAAATTAAGACTCTTTGGTTGAGCTTGAGAGGAGAGATCACATACCTCTTGGTTCCATTGGAGTGTGAGTGAAACTTGTCAAAGTAGAGGAGACATCTTGTTGGACCCTGGGAGGAGCTTGTACAGCGTCAAGGCAAAGGTTGTAAGGTTCTTCTTCTTTTGAATTAATACAATCAAACTCATTTTTCTCAACAAGTATCTTATGTTATTTGTTTCATGGACTCCTTGACTTTCATGTTAAATATGTCTTATGCAATTGGTTTTTCAGGTGCTATTTAATTTGTTTGCCTTGTTTGTGTTTGCAGATTCGCGAAAAGGAGCTCATTTGGATCAAAGGAGCGAGGGCATCCACAAGCTTGCATTGGACCAAAGGTAGGCCCTAAAAACACTTGTTTGCTATTATTTACCAAAGCATATTTAGAGAAAGATAGTGTTTGGTTGGTTTGCTTGTCATTAGGTCTTCTTTAGATTCTAGGAAGGTCTATCTTGTCCGCAAGATCGACTCATTCCGCGTGACAGTTAGGTCCCTATAATACTAGTATATTCCCCTTATTGTTATTGTTATTTTTGTGCCCCACAGAAGCTCACTATTGTTATTGTTGTACCCTGAAATTATTATTGTTATGTAGGCTTTGGTTATATTGTGACCCATTAGAATCCTACATATACCAATGAGGTCTTCTCATTTGTATCATCCAAGAGTTTTTCATTTGTGTAATGTAAAGGAGGTTCTCCCCTTGAAGAGGATAATTTGTAACTCGTTGTTCTATCTTTTCTTCTATTTTGTGAGTTGGATGCATAACACAATGTGCTTATTCTTTCCTTGTAGAAAGAACCCATATGACCTTTAGATTTAGACATAGAGTAATAATATGATAATTAATTGATGATCAAGAGTCTTCCCTTTCTATATTGATTTTTTCAAGATCTTCAAAGAGAATTCAACAATGGTTTCCAAAGGTGATGATATCAAAAACCTTTGATGCTTCCTTCAGGGAGGTCTTTCAATGAGACTTCAACTAGATCCTTTTGTTCAATAAAAAATCAAAAATATTATTTATAGTCTACATCTTCAATATTTCTTCTAATGAAGCCTTTATTTTAGATCAATAGGCCTTCTTTTTCCCCTTAGAAAACCCTCCTTATGTCCATAAGATGATCCTTCCTGCTACATTCATGTTCACTTTAACTTTGATTCCATGTTGGATTTTGTAAAGTGGTAGTGAAATTTGTTACCCTTCTTATTTTATTTATTTATATATTTTCATAAAACAAATATCAAGATAAAAAATAGTAGCAATAAAGGACACAAAAATTAGGCTCTCTCACCTAGGGAAAAAGCCCTTAAAGGGGAAAACCAAGAAAAGTCTTATCTTCTTATAGAATTTGTTTTTAGTGAGACAAAAATGACCCAAACCCCAGACCAAGTCCTTCTCTAAGTACCAATTTAACCCTTCCAATAGGTCCTTCCTTGATCCAGTACTAACCAACTTCAAACTAGAATTTCAACCTCCCAGCTTCAATATTGCTCCTTCGACCTGCAACTTTGGCGCTCTAGTAGTGACAAAAACCCTAGCCTGTATTCCTCTTAAGACCTTCCTTAAGCAAGACAACTCCTCCCAAGGTCAATGAGGTCAAGATAGAGTTTCTTTGGTGCAACAATAAGAGACCATACTTCATCCCACTGCAACTCAGATCTGCAATTTCGACCTCCTTTGTAGTTGCAGAAACCTTAGACTTTCACACGTGAGAGAGAGAGAGAGATAACTCAAAAAATAAGTATTATTCTTCTTCTAGAACTTTTCTCTTCTTTTCTTCTTTCTTCCTCGACATATATTGAACTTTTCCCTTGAAATTGAACTACTTGGTGAGTGAGTCACAAATAAGGTCGAACAACTCCTTTATATAACCTTTCGAACAGGTTGAATTCCCTCCTTTAGGTCGACTTGTATTTTTGGAGTTTCCAGGACTTTCTAGACTAAAAAATAATTATTTTTACAATTACATTTTTCCAAAAAGGGTCTTATAAATATGATTTTGACTCCTTTGACTCATGACAATAAATCATAAGACTTAACAAAACCCTAGAAGAATGAAGAACATTCTTTTACCTAGAAGACCATCAATAAGAAGCATGAAACCCATGCTTCAATAATAATGAATTTTCTTTTATTATTTTCTTTGTTACGTAGGACACATATTGAAGTGAGTACAAAAAAAGTCATTAATACCTAAACTAGTTACATTTTCAACAATTTGTGCATCTTTTAAGGATGATTTATTGTTGCATTTTCTGCATTCTAGACTGTATTACTTGTTTTTCTATGAAGATATTTCCAAACACCAATTTATTCAAGAATTTTATAATTTATTTAAGATCCATTAGTTTCAACAAAAACATATGCATGTTATTCATCCTCTAGATGTCTGTTTCAGCACACCATTATTTGGTGTTTGTTATAAAATATGGGTATTATAACCAAAATCTTTCGATTATGAAGGAGCGATTATGGGGTGCCACCTTAAGGTTTATTCCAAGCATATGTGCCAATAATAAAAGCCTATAATTGTTATGAAAATCTCCTTCTCAGGGTGTTCTTAAGATACCATAAATTTGTCCAATATACTTATGATTTGATGGTTCCCTCCATCTCTATCATTCCAGGTAAGTGTACCATTTTTCGTAGGCAAATATGTCACTTTAAGTTATTGAATTAGATCCTTGAACTCTTGGGCCTATAAGTCCAACATTTTGATATCACGTTTCCTCAACTCTATGGATTTGATGAGTTTGAAATCCCCACCTAATATCGAGAGCTCATCCTATTGGATAACACTAGTTGTTTCAATACTTCTAAGGAAGCCAAGATTTTCCGTAGGAATATTAGGACCATAAAATTACATAAGAAAACCTATCTCCTTGAATCCCACATACTATAATCTTCTTTAAATAATGCATGGTAGGGCTCTTCAGTCACAAAAGGATACTTCCTAGCACTTCCATAGTATTTTCAATCCTCCAAGACTACCCATGGCATCATGTGCTATTGAGTCACAACCTTGCCAACATTGTGGGGATATATCACTAGTTTTATCTCTTGTAGCACAACAATGATTAGGAATTAATTCTAATTTATATCCTTTAGAACTATATGATTTCAATTTATATTGAGATCTCTAATGTTCCATGAAATTATTTTCATTAGGAAAGGTGTTTAGAAGAGGAAAACACCTCCAAAAGTATGCTAACATGTCTTGTGTTGACTAAATAGTACCCCACTAGTTGGATCAAGGCCTTATTCATATTTCTTCCCTGCCTTTTATATTCGTGGAACTATTGGGGATTTTCCTTGTTAGAGAATGTGTGAAATCCTAAGTCCCTATTGGTTGACCCCATCCCTTTCATTAACACTTGTAGCTGAGCTCTTACCCTAATGTAGATTAGATTGTAACAAATTTTGTAGTGTTACGGGGTTGCATATGAGTCTTTCATTATCCATTTATCAATCCCATTAAGATATTTCTTCTCATCCATATTTAAAATTTTGACTTCCTCATCTACTTCAACCTTTGACACATCTGTTGTAGGATCCTCATCTTGGACTAGTATTTATTGATTTTATTCTAGGGTTTTTTTGTTTTTGGATGGAACATTATGTTGTATTCCTTCTTTACTAGGATTTAGATTCATGGTATCTTATAGGAATTCAAGCTCTTCTTATTCCATGAGTACTAAATATTTAATTTTGGTTTGAATAGAGACCTCTTTCCATTTGGATGGTTAGTTCTTTGGGGTTTGATTTATTTTCCTAGTTATTGTTTTTATAAAGTCTTATAAGTCTATCTGTTGGGTATCTTACTTGGGATCCTCTTGATGAAGAGGGAAATCACATAAAAAATGGCCATATTCGTGGTAGCAATGGCATTGAAAGGTATCCTGCTCATAGTCAAGATTTTGTTTGCAAACTTAATCTTTATATGAGATTTCAATAGACTCTAAAAATGGTTGAGATATATCCGTATATACACAAATTCTAGCATAGGAGGTGAATAACCCTCTTCTAGTAACTTCTGATATCTTCACAAAAGAACCAGTGTGTTTCTAATTCACTCAATGATTTCTAGATCCTAGAACTATGTAGGCATTGAGAACAATAGACCCATAATAGTGCGGCTAGAAATGGCTCTTTGTGTAGACTATAATGCTCATCCTAGAATTTAATGAATAACCTAGAATTGTTGAAGAAATGAGGGTCATTTTGGAACTTGGCTCGGTTTTCGAAATTATTGAACATAACTATGAAGAAACCCTTGGCCCCTAGTTATAAGTTGACATGACTTTTAGGTTTCCATTTTTTCTAGATCCAGCTGACTAAGTCCATTTTAGTGGGCCAAATTCTGATAAATTTACAAATAAGAGAATGATATTTCATATAATAGATGTAGTTTTTGATTTTGGTGTATATTATCACATATTTGGGATATTTCATTGTTATTGGTAAGCATTTTCTCTTGAAGAACGTATTCCATTGTTCTCTGAGTGGGGTATTTTCAGGTTTCTCCTTCTCTCTACCTCGTCATTGATTTTCACTAACCATAATAGGTTCTAATATTTTGTCACCTAAAATGATATTTTGTTAGGCAGGCATCACCCCCTCCTTCATAGGAACTCACTCACAACTGTCAAATCTTGAGGATCTGGTAAGGTCACGGTTATTATGAATATAGAGAGCCATTACATGTGGGTACCATCAAGTTGTAGAGGGTGGATAAAGGGGCTCTAAAACCCTACCAAACTTCTCCCCTAGGCATCTCTCTCTCTCTCTCTCTCTAAATTATATTGATCTAATATTACTCATAGTCAACCACAATCAACCATAATCAACCTTAGCAATAGTAAACCATCGTACATTGTAGGCCACTTGGGAAGCCATGGAAAACTAAGGTCAAATATGGTCGAAATATTTTTGTAAATAAATCATAAACTGTCATGGATATTCCATTGCACAGTTCATCACAACGGATATGATAATATTGTATTAAAAAACTAAAATTATACATTATTATAGTCATATTAAACTTTACGATTTGTAGATTTATTGTAATTAGTGCATGCATGTTAATGAAAATTATACAGAAAAATAGATGATGAAAAATTAAGCTCACACACACACATAGACAAAAAATATGCTCTCGAAAACCCTTTCGAGAGAAAACACAGCTAGAAGGTGAGGCTGCTTCACTCTCTTTCTCTATCTGGAAATATGGCTACATGTACAAATAAGTAATGCTTGTGGTCTGTGGGTTGCTACAATTCACAAATACTCCTTGTGTACTCTACCTCCTATTTGTCTTGGCTATATTTTCTCCACAGAAGGCGGGACATGTTCCTCTTCATGATCTAACATGGAAGGCTCGTAGAGTTTCAAATTCTCTACAATCACAACAAAGTAAATGTGCATATATCATGGTAAATTGAGTCAACAGGCATTATCACCCACCTTTTCTAGTGTGTAAATGGGACCATAACTTAGAGCCTTGATTTCCTTACAAGGCCCTTGAAGCCTCTCCTTGTTAAAAAGTAACCATACTCTATCTCCCACCTTGAAGGATTTCTTTGTTTTGTGATGATCATGCCTGGCCTTATACTTCTCCTGCAACTTTTGCAATGTTTCTTGTACCTGAACATGGATCTTCATAATCTTCTCTATAAAATTTTCAGCCACATCTCTTGTAAGATCTTCCCTCACTCCTCCTTGATGCCCATATGCAATATCTAAAGGTGAAGGTGGTAAATATCCAAAAAAAGTTTCAAACAAGGAATTTCCTATAGAAGTTTGGACTGCTTTGTTGTATGAACGTTTCATGTAAACCATATTTTCATCCCAGGTCTTCAGATGCTTCTAGTTGTATCGCCTTAGAAGCTGCACCTTATTCCTACTAACTACTGTTGTTTTCCATCTATCTATGGATGAACTTTTGTAGATCTCTTTAACTTCGTGTCCATATTCTCCCACAATGTAGTCCAGAAAGTATTGAGAAACCTTGTATCTCTAACTGAAATGATTCTCCTTGGTATACCAAAGTGTACCGAAACCTATCCAAATAACAATTATGTTGCTTCTTGTTCACTGATGGACTTTTTACAGGGCATCAGAACACACATCTTGTTGATCCTATCAACTACCACAAATAGGTAGTCATGTCCCTTCATGGTTGTTGGTAAACATCACACAAATTCCATGGAAATGGATGACTAGGTACATGTATGGGATGATATAGACCATGTTTCCTATTTCTAAGCTTGTTGGTACAATAAAGCATGCATCCCCTTATGAAGCTAGCTACCTTCTCTTACATCTTAGGCGCATACACATACCTCTGCAAGTTAGCCACAGTCTTCCCTACACCAAAGTGCCCTGCAACCATGGAGGTGTGAGCCTCTCCGATAAACTGCAATCACTCACCTTTAGGAACACATAGCTTATCTAGCGTATAAAGTAACGCATCATGTATATGGTAGTCAATAGTGCTATCACCATCATGCACATGAATATGACTCTGAAACTATTGATACACTTCCTTGAAGTCCTCATCATATGAATATGGCTCTCTATATGCATCATGGGTGAATGGATCCATGTGCATAAGAGTCCCCAGAGTTGTAATATTTGATGTAGGTGGCCTTGAAATCATATTGTCCAACTTGTTTGTGTTTCCCTTATTATACTTGATCACCAAAGTTAACTCATGTAAAAATCCCAGCCACTTGTAATGCCTAGTTCATTGTAGATTACTCGGGGCCTACAAGTACTCTAATGGCTGGTGATCTATGTGGATTACTATATCCTTTCCCATCAGATAGTGCTTTAACTTCTTCATCGCTTGCACCATGGCATAGAGCTCCTTATCATAGTTAAGGTAGTTAAGGAACACCCCATGAAATATTTCAGAATAATAGCATACATGTCTTCCCCCTTGCATCAAGATGACTCCTGTAACATACCCATTTTCATATGTCTCCACTTCAAAGTGTCACTGCAATTTTTGTAATTCCAGAACTAATGCTTCACTGATATTCTTCTTTAACGCCTTGAAATACCTCTGTTGACCTTCCCCCCATTGGAAACTCTTTCCACTTGCTGTTACGACATGGAGCGGTGTTGCTACCACTAGAAATGAGGCTATGAATTTACTGAGGTATTGTGCTACCCCAATGGAACTCATGATCTCAAAAACATTAGTAGGAAACAACCATTTCATGATGGCTTCCATCTTGGAAGGATCTATCTTCAACTCTCCTCCACCGATCACATACCCCAGATACACCAAGGATTGTTGCGCAAACTCACACTTCTTGAGATTTGATAATAGTCGGTGCTTCTTCAATGTTTCCAGTACCCGTGTCAAATGTGCAATCTGCTCCTCCTAGGTAGCATTATATACCAATATATCATCCAAATAGATAATAACAAATGAATGTATAAAAGGGCGTAGTATATCATTCATTAATCTCATAAACGTAGATGGTGTATTACATAGGCCAAATGGCATGACTAGCCACTCATACAAGCCTTGCCTAGTTTTGAAGGTGGTCTTCCATGTATCTCCTTCTTTGACTCGAACCTGATGATATCTAGACTTCAATTATATCTTGGTTAAGTACTTTCATTGTTGCAACTGATCCAATAGATCATATATCCTGGGGAGGGTGTATCTATTCTTGAGCATGATTTTAGTCAATGCCTTGTAATCTATACACGTCTGCCAAGTCCCATCCTTCTTTAGCACAACAATGATGGGTGACCCACATGGTGATGTACTTCGTGGAATGACACCCTATTCCAATAGTTTCTACCATTGTTCCTTCACCTCATTTGATTCTATAACAAACTACTTGTACAACCCAATATTTGGAAATGGGGAGCCCTACAATAGCTAGATCTTGTGCTCCACTTCCCTCTTAGGTGGTAGTCCTTTAGGCTCTCAAAATGCATACCTGAATTCCTGTAACAAATTCTCCAATTATTGTTTATGTTTCTTAGTACACCCCTCCAGGTATGTCTTGCCTCTTATTGGCTCCTCTTTAGACTGGCTTTCTCGTAAAATCAATAAAATGTACTTCTTGCTAGAACTGATCAATTTATTGCTTTGGTTGGTACTTACCAATGAAATTTTCGACTCACCTTTGTGTGTGTTAATGATGAAAAATTTTCCATTCTTGACAAACCTATACTGGTTGGCTCTCCTCATGAATATTGCATCACACATGTACATATATGGACTCCCAAATACGACTCTACATAAAACAAGGGGAATCACATCTAGATCTACTTCATCAATAAAATCAACACTGATAGAAAATCTAATTTTGCACTATTTATTTACCATCAAATCTACATCCTTATTTACCCATCCCAATGGATATGGGTTTGGATGATCACAAACTTCCAATCCAAACTTTATGACCATCTCTGGTGCAATGAGAATCGCCTACGATCTTGAGTCAAGCAAAGCATTAACATTTGTCTTCTTGACCTATATCTTTATATATAAGAGTTTGTTCATTTGTTTCTCTTCATTCTACTGAAGGATACTCAGATTCACTTCCTTCTGCACTAACGTACATGTGATCTTCTCATCCACGTTCAAGTTGGTTCAACTTGGTTTCTCAAATCAGTGGTCATGGGATTCTTCTTCTTGTTCTTCAGGTTTAGCTCTGGATGAAACTTCCAACAATTATCCTTTGTATGGGCATGAATGTTGTAGTGGTTGTTGGGATATTCGAACTGGTGTGTTGTCGCTATGGTATTTTTATCTTTCCGCCCTTTGCTTCTTCTTTCCCTCCTTATAAGCACCATGTTTCTAATTCCGCTTTGATCCAATTGATTGCATTCTCTTCATACCTATTTTGTCTAGGTACTGTGCCTATACACAAGCCTCGTCTAACAATTTGGACTTGAATAACATCACTTGTTCACGCAGAAGGTGGTGCAGACTCACCAAATACTTCAGAAGCACGTTTCAGTTCTTTGGAGAGATACCCAACATTATATCCATCTTTCTGAATTTTGTGGTGTAATCCTACATGCTTTGGCCTAACTTTCACATGAAGTAATGCAACCAAATCCATTGGTCCTTCATGTACCTAATGGGATAAAACCATTAGTCACCGCAGGTTCTCCCTCCAACCTCAGGGTTTCTGTGTAGCTCTCCCACCATGTAAGTGCATGTCCCTCTAATTTTAGTCACGTGAAGGATATCTTTTTCCCTTCCTTGATATGATGGATGAATAAATAAATTTCTAGTTGCTATAACCAATCATTTATATTGAGAGCATTAATATCATCATGGTATGACTTCATATCGAATTTATCTTCGATTTTAAATACGGATTGATTGATGAAACTCCAACTGGGTTGATCTTTTCCGTGTTCTTTCTTTGGCTAGTTCTCCATGTCTTCTTGATCTGTTGATCCCCCTTCTGATTTATCCTCTACATTGAAACCCTTGTCTTCTCCAAATATATCAAGCTTATTACTTAGGGTTGTCATCATGAGGTTTAAGTTGTGATTTGTGTTTGTGAATTTTTGTTCCAACTGCAAAAATTGCACCTTTGTAGGATCACAAGGATCATTTATAGATTCATTGGCCATGATTAGGGTTTTATAATTTTTGACCCCAAGGACCTAAATCGCCTGAAAAATCCACAAAATACCCAAAGAAAGATGTTCTAATACCAATATGATCCATAAAATGTCGTGGATATTCCACTAGACATTTCGTCACAATAGATATGATAATATTGTATTAAAAATCTGACACTCTACATTATTACAATTTTATTAAACTTTAAGATTTGTAGATTGAACTGTAATTAGTGCATGCATGCGAATGGAAATTATGCATAAAAATAGAGAATGACAAAATAATCTCACACATACACACATAAGACACAAAATATGCTTTTGGAAACCCCTTCGGGAGAAACCCAGCTAGAAGGTGAGGTCGCTTTACTCTCTTTCTCTGTTTGGAAATATGGATGAAGGTACAAAGAAGTAAGGCATGTGGCCCATGGGATGCTACAGTGCACAAATCCTCCTTTTGTACTCTACCCAATATCCCTCTTGGCTATATTTTCTCATCTAAGCAACACAATTCTCTCGAAATAATGGAATGTCCCTTCCTCCTAGTTCCCCGGTTATAACACAACCCAATAACCTACTAGTGGTTAAGTTTGGTTACATAAAATATTAATTAGAGTTACAATATAGAGTATTCTAGAGTATTTTACATCACAATCATGTGCCTAGCCCCTTTTCCATAAATAATGGTGGTTGACACAACACCCTCTTGAATTATAGGTGTGAAAATAGGAAGGTCAACTTCTAGGTGGCATAACGTTTGCATACAGACTATGATTGACGCGATTCTTGCACCATTGGAAAGATAACAATGTGTAGAATAAAATGAAAATATACCACACTAATGAAACAAATTTTTACTCTGCAAAATAGTCATTTTATGCCTCAAAATTCTCCCGGAAGGTTTCAGACCCCATTTCGCCAAACTGGGTCCTGTCGGTAAAAATGGTACTCTAAGGTGATTCCTCCACTTTGTCCACTCTAAAATCATCAAGATGGATGAGAAAAACATATTGATCGAATTTGGATCACATCTCCCCATTTTTGGAGGATGTTGGTCCCCAAACGCTTCTATTGAATGAGGTGAGGAAATTTTTCCTCCACCTTCTCTTTGGTATATCATTTAGCCTTGCCTAGAAGCTATCCCTTCAAAAAAATATGCTAAAGGTCATGCTACCCATGTCTTGTAGTTCTAGAAATCCTCTACAGAATTGTATCTGCTGCCAACTTCGTTGAGCATCTGATGCCAAATCCTCCACATAAGGTAGGACTCGTTCCTCTTCCTAATCTAGCATGGAAGGCACATAGAGTTTCAAATTATCTACATTCGCAACTGAGTAAATGCAGATATGTGGTGGTAAACCAAGTTGATAAGCATTATCACCCATATTTTCCAGTATCTCAAAGGGATCATACCTCAAATCCTTCATTTTATTACCAGATTCCTGCAGCCTCTCCTTTATCAAAGTTAACCATACTCTATCTCCCACCTTGAATGATTTCTTTATTTTGTGTTGATCATTCTTGACCTTATACTTCTCCCATGACTTATGTAGTGTTTCTTGTACCTGTAGATGGATCTTTCTGATCTTCTCTAGAATTTTTTCAGCCCTTAAAGCATCTCCTATAAGATATTCCCTCACTCCTCTCGCTACCCATATGCAATATCCAAAGGTGAAGGTGGAAAATATCCAAAAAAAAATTCAAATGTGAGCTTTTGTGTAGAAGTGTGGACTTCTTTGTTGTTAAAATGTTGTATATAAACCATATTTTCATCCCAGGTCTTCGGATGCCTCTAGTCGTATCCCCTTAGAAGTTGCACCAAAGTCTTGTTGACTACTTCTGTTTTCCCATCCGTATGTGGATGGAATGTTATAGATCTCTTCAACTTCATGTCCATCTTCTCCCACAATGTAGTCCAGAATGCACTGAGAAATATTGTATGCCTTTATGAAATGATTCTCCTTAGTATCCCAAAGTGCACCTAGACTTTTCCAAACAACAAGTTTGCTACTTCTTGTCCACTGATGGTGTTTTTATAGGGCATTAGAACACACATCTTGCTGAACTTGTCAATTACCACAAGCAAGTAGTCATGTCCCTTCCTAGTTGTTAATAAACCTCCCACAAAGACCATGGAAATGATTTCCATAGGATGAGTATGTACAACTAAGGGATGATATAGACCCTGTTTCCTATTGTTAGGATTGCTGGTACATTAAATCATGCATCCTTTTATGAACCTAGCTACATGCTCTTGCATATTGGGCCAATACACATACCTCTTCAAGTTAGCCATGGTATTCCCAACACCAGAGTTCCCTACAACCTTGGAGGTGTGATCCTCTCTAATAACCTACAATCACTTACCTTTAGGAACACATAGATTATCCAACCTGTAAAGTAACCCATCCTAGAGATGGTAGTCAACAATGTTATCATCATCGTGCACATTATTCTCACTTTGCAACTGTTGATACACCTCATTGAAGTACTCATCCTCTGAAGATGCCTCTCTATAGGCATCGTGGCCGAATGGCTCCATGTGCATAAGAGTCCCCAAAGTTGTAATATTTTTTGTAAGTGGCCTTGAAAGCAAGGCGACCAACTAGTTTGTGCTCTCCTTATTATACTGCATCACCAAATAAAACTGTTGTATAAACCCCATCCACTTGTAATGACTAGTCTGTTGTAGCTTACTTTGGGCATGAAAGTATTGTAATGAATAGTGGTATGTGTGGATTACTGTCTCCTTTCCCATCATAGTGTGCTTCAACTTCTTCACATATTGCACCATGACATAGAGCTCCTTATCATAGGCAGGGTAGCTAAGGATTTCCCCATGAAATACTTCAGAATGGTAGAATACAGGCCTTCGAACTTGTGTCAAGACAACTCTCATAGCATATCCACTCACATCTATATCCACTTCAAGCAGTCGCTGCAAGTTTGGTAATTCCAGAACTGGTGCTTAAATGATCTTATTATTCAACCTCTTGAAATCCCTCTACTGACCTTTCCCCCACTATAAACTATTGTCACTTATTGTTATGGCGTGGAGCGGTGTTATTATTGTTGAAAATGAGGCTATGAATTTCCTCCAGTACTCTGTTGCACTAATGAAACTCCTAATCTCAGAAAAATTAGTAGGAATTGACCATTTCATGATTCCCTCCATATTGGAAGGATCTATCTTCAACTCTCCTCCATTGATCACATATCCCAGATACACCAAGGACTACTGCACAAACTCTCACTTCTTGAGATTTTCTAGTAGTTGTTTCTTCTTCAATGTTTCTAGCACCTACATCAAATGTGAAATATGCTTCTCCCAGGTAGCACTATATACCAGTATATCTTCCAAATAGACAATAAAAAATGAATCTATAAAAGGGCACAATATATCATTATTAATCTCATAAACATAATTTGTGCATTAAATAGGCGAAATGGCATTACTAACCACTCATATAAACCTTTCCTAGTTTTGAAGGCAGTCTACCAGGTAGCTTTTTCTGTGACTTGAACTTGATGATAACCAGGCTTGAAGTCTAGCTTCGTGAACTACTTTTCTTGTTGTAACTAATGCAATAGATCATTTATCCTAGGTAGGGGTTATCTATTCTTGAACTTGATTTTGTTCAACACCCTATAATCTATACACATCCGCCAAGCCCCATCCATCTTTGGCACAATAATGACAGGTGACCCACAATGTGATGTAATTTTTTGAATGACACCCTATTTCAGCAACTACCACAACTGTTTCTTCACCTCACTTGGTTCTATAACATGCTTCCTGTATAACCCAATCTTTTGCAAAGGGGAGTCTGACAATAGCTGGATCTCGTGCTCGACTTCCCTCTTAGGTGTTAGTCGTTTAGGCTCTCGGAACACATCCCTGTATGCATGTAAACACACCTCCAATTGTTGTTTATGTTTCTTAGTACACCCCTCCAGTGTTGCCTTGACTCTTATTGACTCCTCTTTAGAATGAATTTCTCATAAAAAAATTAAAACATTCTTCTTTTCTAAACTAAACTATTTCTTGGTTGGTTGGGACTTACGAGTAAAATTTTCAAATTTTCTTTGTGTGCGTTGATGATGAACGATTTTCCATACTTTATGACTCAGTACTAGTTGACTCTCCTCATGAATATTGCATCATGCAAGTATATGCATGGACTCCTAAACAATACTCCACATACATTAATGGGAACCATATCTAGATCTACTTCATTAATAAAATCTACACTGATAGCAAATCTTAGTTTGCACTGTTTATTTACCTTCAACGCTACATCCTTATTTACCCATCCCTATGGATATGGGTTTGGATGATCACGAACTTCTAGCTCCAAATTCTTGACCAACTCTTCTACAATGAGATTCACCTGCATCTTGAGTCAAATAGAGCATCACTATTTGTCTTCTTGACTTGTATCTTTATATGGAAGAGTTTGGTCATTTCTTTCTCTTCCCGCTCTTGAAGGATACTCAGATTCACCTCCTTCTGCAATGATGTATAGACAATCTTCACATCCACGTATGAGCTGCTTTCAACTTGGTTCTGATATTAGTGGCCATGAGATTCCTCTTCTTGTTATCTATCTTCTTTTTCTTTGGGTTTATCTCTAGATTCAACTTCCAACACCTCTCCTCTATATGGCCATGAATGCTACAGTGGTTGTTGTGGTTGCTAGGATATTTTCACTTATGTGCTATGGTTGTTGTCTTTTTATCTTTTCACCTTTTGCTTCTTCTTTCCTTGCTTAGAAGCATCCTATTTATCCTTCTACTTTGATCCACTTGATTGTGGTCTTTTCAAGCATATGTTCTCTAGGTATTGTGCATGTACACAAGTGTCATTCATTGATTTGGGCTTGAATAACATCAATTTTTCGCGCATATGGCAATACAAACCCCCCAAATACTTGAGGAGTACATCTAAGTTCTTTGGAGAGATACCCAAAATTATAGCCATCTTTTTAAATTTCTTGGTGTACTCCTGCACACTTTGGCTCGGATTTTTCCTGAAGTAATGCCACTGGATCCACTGGTCCTCCACGTACCCAATGGGATAAAAATGTGACTTAATAACACCTTAATGATGGTTCTGAAATCCTCCTACTTAGTCACTAGAGGTTCTCCGTCCAACCTAAGGGTTTTTGTGTGGCTCTCTCACCAAGTCAATGCATGGCCCTCTAATTTCAGTCGCATGAATGAGATATTTTTCACTTACTCAAACTAATAGACACTCAAATAAAATTCTAGTTGTTGCAACTAGTGGTTTAACTTTAGAGCGTCGATCTCATCGTGGTACAAATTGATATCGACTTTTTCTTCCAACACTCAAACTAGTTTGATCTTTTTTGGGTTCCTTCTTCAGCTGGTTCTTTGACTCTTCCTGATCTCTCAATCCCCCTTCTAATTTCTCCTCTTCATTCGAACCCCCATCTTCTCCAAATATTCCAAGATTATTGCTTACAACCACCATGATGAGGTTTAAATTGCGATTTATGTTTGTGAATTGTTGTTCTAACCGTGAAAACCACACCTCTGCAAGATCACAAGGGTCATTTACAGATTCATTGACCATGATTAGGGTTTTACGGTTTTCAAACCTGCCCACCTAGATCCCCTACAAACTCCAGAAAATACCCAAATAAACCTACTATGATACCAATATGATCTATAAATTATTGTGAATATTCCACTGGACAGTTCGTCACAACAAATATTAATAATATTGTATTAAAAATATGAAAGTATACACTATTGCAATTTTATTAAACTTTAATATCTATAGATTTAATTGTAATTAGTGCATGCATGCAAATGGAAATTATGAAGAAAAATAGAGAAAGAAAAAATAATATCTCACACACACATAGGACACAAAATATTCTCTGGAAAACCCTTTTGGGAGAAAACCCAACTCGAAGGTGATGCAACTTCGCTCTCTTTCACTGTCTAGAAATATGGTTGCAGGTACAAAGAAGTAAGGCTTGTGGCCAATGGGCTTCTAGTGTGAAAAAATACTCCTTGTGTGATCTACCTCCTATCCCTCTTGGCTGTCTTTTCTTAGCTATGGAAAAAAATGCTCTCGGAAGAATGGACTGCCTCTTCCTCCTAGTGGTCCGGCTATAACATAACGCGATAGACTACTAGTGGTTAAGTTTGACTACATCAACTCTTAACTAGAGATACAATATAGACTCTTCTAGAGTAATTTACAACAAAATCACGTGGCTAGCCCCTTTTCTATGAATAATGGGGGCTAGTGCGACATCCTCCTGAATTATAGGTGTGAAAACAAGAAGGTAACCTTCTAAGTGGCATAAATTTTGCATACAAACTCTGATTGACACACTCCTTGCAACGCTAGAGAGATATTCGTGTGTAGAATAGCATGAAAAGATGCCCCCATTAATGCAGAAAATTTTTACGCCTAAAAAATGTTGTTTGATGCCTCAAAATTCTCTTGGAAGGTTTTAGACCCCATTTTGCCAAACTGGGTCCTGCCGATAAAAACAATCCTGCGAGTTGATTCCTCCACTTTTTCCACTATAAATGCTTCAATATGGATGAAAAACAATATAATGAACCCATCCGAATCAGGAAATGTGGTTGTCCATTGTCAACTATGGTCAAAATATTTTGCAACATTCATGTATTTAAATAACAATGTTTCCTTAGGGTTTAACATGGTTGATGATGTATTTTTTAACATTAATGTAACATCAATCATTGTCAACCATGGTTAAGATAATGTAAAATTGTAAGAATTAATAACATTAAAGTTACATTCGTAGATTAATGTAACATAAATTCATTGTTATATTTGTGGTTGACCATCATCAATCTCAGTCAACCTTGATCATCCACAATCAAAACTCCTCATCCTCAATCAACCCCGTCACCATGGTAAACCAAGGTCAACCATAATATTCCCCTTAACTCTTGGTCAACCATGCTAATCATTTCCAGTCATGGTCAACTAAGGTCAACCATAGTAATCATTATCAATCATGGTCAACTTAGGTTTACCATGGTATTCATTGTTAATTTTGTTCAACTAATTTCAACCATGGCAATCATTGTCAATCATTTTCAACTAAGGTCAAACATGGTTTACCTTGAAAAATAATGGTTACCCTCTTCAACCATGGTCTAGCTCATCAACCAGGTTTAACCCCATCAACCCACTTCAACCGTTAATTTGACTATTTTTTAATATTAATGTAACATCAACCATGGTTAGCAATGGTCAACCATAATCTTTCCTATTAATCACTACTTGAACATGGTAATCATTTTTAGTCATGGTCAACTAAGGTTAAACATGGACTACCTTGACCAACAATGGTCATCCCTCTTCAATTTTTCAATCAACCTCATTAACCATGGTTAACCTTGTCAACTAACTTCAACCATTAATGCAACCATTTTTGTAATGTTAATGTAACATGAGCCATTGTGAACCATGGTCAATGTTAATGTCACATTAATGTAACAATGTAAGAATATTGAACATTAATCTAACATTGTTAAATGTATTTAACATTAATACATTGTTACATGAATATTTAACCATGGCCAAACTCAATTAACCTTAGTGAAACCTCTTCAGCCATGGTTAACACTTCCATCCCACATAAGTTTGCCCTCAACTAGAATAACCACATTAGTAAATCTTATTTATATAGGTAGATCAATGATATTTTCCAGATTTTATATACCAATAGATGTATGAAAATGACGACAATCAATATATGTAACCACATTTACTAATGTAATTTTGCTAATATACTTTAAGAGAATTTATTACTTACCTTGTGTTAATAACATTGAAACTATATCCATGTTTTATTGTTTTACCATACTAAACGTTTATTCCTCCTCTGTCGTTTAACAAATTTTCAGTTTCTGAGTTAACTTTAGATATTTTAGGGAGGCTACTATTCTGGTGAAATATGATACACACAAATCTGTAGATCCATTCCAGAAATATACAATTTTGAATCAAGACAATCTAGGAAACTCACTAAAGACGGAATTCACAGTAGAGATTAAGTCAGGGTTTTGAACTCAGTAAGTCCTGAATGATTGCAGGAAGGAATTTCATGGTTTTGAATGACCATACAGAGACATCAGAGGTACTTTTCTATCAAATTCTTAGATATTTTGTTTTTCCACAAAACTTTAGATCCTATGTCTTTCGTAGGGTGTTTCAGCTATGAATTATTCCAATGGTTGTTGTAAAATGTGTCACAGAAACGCAATTATAAATAATGGCACAACAAAATGTGAATTGACACATAATTTTATTAAAAAAATAACATATGTTTCTAATTTGACGTTATCCAACAAAATTTTAATAAATTCATCCGTCAGACTGGAATTCACCAAAACCATCCTAGAGCAGGCCAATAACTACTAACGATGGTTCCATGGGTAATGGTTCAGGCTAATGAAAATAATATATTAATATTGGTGCCTATTGTTTGTTTGTTTCTTTCGATAAATACTTATCTAATAATATTTTCTTCTTAGAGATTCAGTCATAAATGATTGTACTAGTAGAGATTTTGTTATGAATTTCTATAGAAAGCAGAGTCTCATCTACCAATTGCATCAACAATAGTCATGAGTGGGTACACAAAGTGGTGTGTTACAAATGGATTGCATTAGCAGATATTTAGTTATGAATGAGTACATAGAGAGGATTCTCATAGCCCCTGGTAAAATAAATATTACCCAAAATTATACTTCCTTCAAGATATGATCAGATACTATTTTCTTTCACAAGACATTTAGTCATTTCGAATAATTTCCCCGAGAGATGTATCATAGATACTTCAAGCCCAGATACCATATTTGTTACAAGAGATAGTGGGGATTTCTCATTCACCATGAATGATTTGAGCAGGTGAAACTGGGTGCCTTTCTTTAATATATTTGTGTTACAGAAAGAACCATGCTACTAATTCATTTCTTTTGAGGAGAGATTCAAGAAATAGTGAATCAAATGGGAACTGTGTTAATGATGCAATTGCATGAGTATTAAAGAGAATTAATATCAACAAGACATCAAATAGGTAGATATTCTAGATATAAGAATGTATGTATTATGATTATTAAAATATAATATTTTAGTATTAATTATTGAAATAAAATATTTTTAAAAAGGTTTGTCAAAAGAAGAAATTAATGTGTGTTAATTTTGAAGAGCAACAAGGTATATCTCAATTGGTATTTTTGTGGTGCGATAGTTTCTCATATGTTTTAGTTTTCAGAGCTCGTATGAAACCAATTTTTGGAGTTAAAAAAACCACTTCAAGGAAAACTGTAAAACTATGGGCCAGGAAAAGGCCTAGGATGAATAGTAAAAAATAAATGTTATTTTTTTTATTTGAATTTATTTTCATAAACAAAAAAGCTATGATCAGCCATAAAATTATGGGAAAAAATGCTAAAGGAGAGTTTCATTTATCAGACAATTATTCCTCTCCCTAGAGATAAATCATCTATTCCTCTCCCTAGAGATAAATTATCTCAGATGGGACAAAGGAGTCAAGAGGGTGAGAGGGGAGAAAACATGAGGAAACCTTGAAGACTTGGTATGTGGTTGGAGGAATACCAAGTGAGGAGAATGAAGTCCTAAACCTGCATTTTGACATTGTTAAATGTAAGAAGGACATTGTCAGGAAATGATTCTTAAGTTGGTTGGCCAATGGAATCTAAGCTGAGACTTGTATGCACAGTTTATCCCTGAAACTAGACCTGATGGAGTTAGAGAATGTCTACGGTTGGACCTATCATGGTCACTGATTAGATAAGTGTTTAGAGGTGAAACTAGTGTGGGGCGAGGGGGGGTAGGGGGGTAGGGGGAGGGGAAACTAGACGTAAGTGTCATTCAAATTGTTTGGGTGGATCACTCTTTTTCATGGTGATTTTGTGGTTGGACCAAAAAATTAAGAAATGATAAGTATTTGACCTAATATTAATGATGAATTATTTTTTGTCTCATGTATGTGAGTAATATTTAATGCGATAAGATATGTTCTTTGTTTTTGTGTATGGCAGTTGGTTGTAATTTATTGTACTGACAAAGGAGGATGACTATTGAAGTAGGTTAGTTTCAAGCCAAACTGATTTAACAGTAGCCCAGAAATAGTGTTGGCTTCATAATGGAAGGGGACTGGAATACATGAGAAGGTCCTAGGGATAGGTCTTGCTCAAGGAAAATTCCATACCAATTATGAAAAATAATAACAGAAATGACCTTAGAAGATTATAATCACCTAAACTTATTTTAAAAATGAATAAAGACAACACATGTGTATCTTATAACTGAAACCCATGAAGTAAATTGACATTTATATGTGGTGTATCCTAACCATTCATATGATAGTTCATGATAACTAATTCAAAAAGCATAGATATAAGTTATAATGAAAATATCAAAAAAGAATTATTTAAAATAACTATGAAAAGGTGAATAACTAATACACGCTGAGTGTGGTAGAGACAAGATATCATAATTCTTTAAACAAAATCATATTGCAAAGGAAAAACTTTATGAGTGAAACTCTCAAAACAAAAATTTACCAGCAAAATATCATTGTAAGAATACCATCAAACTCTGGATGTCTTTATATCTAAACCGTTCAACCAAGGAAAAATACCCGACAGTCAATAGAATGAAGGAGTATGTGCACTACAATGTCACAGAGAAAACAACCAATATAATAGTTAACATTATTGAAAATTCATAAAAAAATATAGAGCTAAAACCATTGTTGCATGCAAACTACAATTGTCCATAGAGAGAAAGTATCAAAGATTATATTACACAAACTATGTGTCACTGCAATTGGCTCCAGGGAAAGGGTGAGAACCATTTGAACAAGAAAATCAATCCAACAATCAAACACTTGATGCAACCCTAAGGGTTTCACACCCATTGAATAAAATAATAAGTAAATCATTTTCTTTCCTTTAATTTACAAAAAGGCTACAATGTTGAAACCTAAAAACCATCTACGGATCTAACAAAAGGGAATTTTTTAAATATGGGATATTCCATGCAAATAACCCGAAAGACTTCAAGAACCTAAGAAATACTTGATGTAAACAGGAATATTATTATTAGAAGTTGTAAACCGTGGAGAAAAGAGAAAGTCGTAAGTTCAACGAGCTTGAATGAAGGTGATATAACCAAGCCTGGTTGACAATTTCCAGCAGAGGAAAGTTGGAAACTAATACAAAGTGATACGGTAAACCAAAAGATAAAATAATGTAAGAAAGGCTGAGATAGTCGACTTGTTACATTCTTGGCTTAATCATTATTTGAAGCCTAGAAGACAAGCAAATTTCGAGGCTTAGTTTGAGGAACTTCACCAGGAGGAAAAAAAAAAACTATAGAGAATCCCTAATTTAGAGGAATATTGTTACGTTTCGTTTGATCAAAAAGCGAAACGGGGTTCCATAACGTGAAGAAGGGGTCAAAAAAATATTCCTTAGCACAAAAAATATACCCAACCTTATAATGGAACCAATTCGAAACGTTAAACCTACAGAATTTTACATGGGTTAGCAAAGAAAATAATCATAACCAACCCTGGAGGGGAACTGTAAGAGTTTCCTTATCAATCCTGCAAACGGAAAGAGAATGAACTAAACCATTGCCAAGAAGGAAAATCATTATGACGTGAGGAATTAGATATCTAAACCCTCGCTGACAAGGGTCAAAATTTAGGTTGGTAGCACAACGAAAGGGAGAGGAGGTTACTGAAACCGTTTGATGTTCACCATAGCTGTAGGGCCAAAACTCTAATTCTATAGTTGTATATCTAAACAAGATCTCGGTGATATGCATTCGAAAATCATTTAGTGGATGCCAGTTGTGGAATCAGGAAGGTTCATTCCACATCCGATCAAATAATATATATATATAGACACCAAAATCAATGAGAAACTCAAAATTCTCTTCCAGGGTGAGGAACCAGACCTGACCAATTACTAATGAGGAGAGCCACGTATATTTACATATGTATTTCGTTAGATGCATAAAAAACACCCAATTATAAGCCATGGGAAAATAATAGATAGATACGGTGAGCCCTCGTCCTAAGTCATGAAAAGGGATTCATGTCCAATAATACTCTATCATAAACATGATTAATTTAACAAACAAATTAGTAAGTGTTTTAAAATAGAAGGGAAAAACAAAAAATTACTATTACTTATTCCTCTCCCATTGTAGAAGCTTATTGTTGCATTATAAATTAATGATAGTAGCAAGGATTGAGACAGATTAAAAAAAAATATGGAGGTATTACTAGTGGATGTTACAAGTGGTATTAGAGCTGAATGGTTCAACATCGTGGCATATTTAAGGGAAAGATAAGTGCAAAATCCTTATAGGAGTACATGGAAAGTAATTCCATTAGGTGCATTAAGTTATCAAAGTATAAATTGATTTATTACTGAGGATACCCTTATGTCGGATGTCTAGCAAAGCTAACAACTATGTCGGCGACCTAAGTATTAATACATGTTAATTATTAAAACCTATCCTGTGACTATGGAATAGTGAACATAGAAGACATTTATGGTCTTTAAAAATGAGGTATATATATAAACAAAGCATGAGACATATACATGCGTAGATTAAGTATCAAATCATATATTGTTAGACAATTATAAAATATCAAATGGCCATGTCAATAGAGAAGGCAGGGTGTTGCACCTTTAAAGTTTTTGGGGTTGTCTATACAATGATTACATGTTTCTAGGTTTCGTTAAATTGTAGAAATTATGCTTTGACACATAAATTATAAGATTAAAAGTTAAATTAAACATCTAAAATTAAATTAAACATCTAGCATGGATTGTTGAAGATGGAGACAAGTATGAAAGGGGTTAAAGTTCCTATCAGTAATAAGACTTAAGTGCCACGTTAGATATAATTAGGAGGTAATCACCTGATTGGTATACATTATTTCCTCGTACATATACTCGATGTTGACCAAGAACCCAACTGAGAGAGTGAATGAGAAAATACTTGGTTATAAAAATAAACTTTCAAATCATAATAAAAGAGTGATCCTACCTGTGTATGGACAAAAAAAACAATGAAAGAGACTTTAGTAACATTGTGAAACCCTCACAATAATAAGTGCATCAAATGCTGAAAGAATATATTGGAAACCCATCATAAAAAAAGGGGGGGAAATATACACAAAATAAAGTATATGTAGAAATTAGAAATGGGAATGAAAGGGGTCAAGGACCCTATAATACGTAAAGTAAAATCTAATATATACTGGAGCTATACAACATTTATGAGTATAAAATATAGGTATAAATAGGTGTCGAGGGTTGGAATGGTTGGAATTATTTCACACAAACTAAGTATTAGCAACTGATATGGTTGATTTTGACAAATGTGACAATAAAAGATAAAATCTATATGTGAATAATGTACGTAAGGTATAAATAAGTCCAATGCTATAATACTAGTTGGTACATATTTCATGACTGATGGAAACAAATCTCCAAACTAATAGGGGAATTAATGATTTTTTTCACTTAAAAGTATTTTAATAAAGGAAGCCGCAGGAATAATGCTTATCACAGTAGAGAAATTGGCACAAATAATCAACATGGGGAATTGTAATAGTCAAGTGGTTGACAACTATAGTAGAATTGTTGGATAAAATACCCATCAAGAACTAGTGGCATTTAGATAAGTGGTGATAAAAACTATGGAAGAAGATCAGTGTTGGAAATGGTAAAGTAAGCACTGTAATTTAGACCTTTAAGTTGAAAGTATCATGGTAATTGTATCTAGGGTATTCCTTGATGCCAAATAGATATGGAATCAGATCAGAATAGTGTTGTCGATGTCCAGAAAATATATCCACTTTACATCAAATTTAGCAAGTATAAAGTGAGTAAAGCAAATACCAATTTCAAGAAAATGAAAATCAACTAGAGAGGGAGTCCAATGGCCCCTAAAAGATAGAAAATGAATCTAGATAGTTTTGAAAGTCCTGTACATTTTGGACGCAAAAAGCCCAAGAATTTTGTGAATTAGAGACTCACAATACTTAATCATATAATGATTTTCTAAATGGTTTATTATAGAACTTCCTTGCAACTGGGAAGGTTAAGTATGGGTGAGAAACAAGTGACAAGAGAATTTCGATCGATTAAAATGACTGCTAATGGTAATTTTGATATCTAAAGGATAACATATATATATGTTAGGAACACATGAAAATGAGTGTGTATACTATATACTTTTGAGACTTAGTTGTCTTAGTGGGGCTTGAAGAATGGATAATGGGTATAGGTGGAATGTAGTAAAAAACTGATAAGTAGTTGAGTAAGGTAACCCAAGAAAATGTGGCACATAACCTTACGAAAATTAAAATTGTGCTAAGGATGATGCTAGTAGCTTATTAGCACCAACATAACGTATGCTCGTCGTCAGGGGATGTGTTGACATGGGAGATGCAACGTACCACTAATCAATATTATTCCAAGATAAGAACTTTAAGGAAATTTAATATGTATTTTATAAACACAAGTGGAGTTTGATGAAGTGTTACACAACATTTTGTCACTGTCCTTGTACTCCTCATTCCTTGATCCTGGAGGACCTCTACAGTGAACTCCGCATGCTTTGCCTTCATGAATAAACTCCCATTGTGTCCCTCTTCATGAGCAGATAAATTCCCTTTTGCACCATTTCCCTGAAACTTCTACTTTTCCCAGTTTACAAGACTGAAACTAATGACCTTTGTCTACCCCGCACAGATGTGCAGAGATTATCACTACTCCCCGCATCGACTGGAGCGACTGATCTGTGTTCCAGTCATGCCAATCCTGTTATGGAAAGTTTTTTAAATTAGGAGACGAATCTTCCAGCTCTAGAAGCTTGATAACGAAAGTATGGTAAATGGTTTGGCCAGATGGGGTCGATGATGACAGTTTGCACCCTTTTCCCCTATAATGATGGAACTAACTCAAGGGATAAGACCTTCTCCCATGAGAAGAGGATCCATCTCCCATCCATT
This sequence comes from Pinus tabuliformis, assembly GCA_031772625.1. Lineage (NCBI taxonomy): Eukaryota > Viridiplantae > Streptophyta > Pinopsida > Pinales > Pinaceae > Pinus > Pinus tabuliformis. Next base: position 9,262,818 of record CM062807.1, on the reverse strand, counting down.
TTTCCTATATAAACCTCCCTTCTTCCCATGCACAAGCTAGTTAAAGTGTTGATGTTGGTGTGTTTATACTATTTTGGTTTGGAGTAGACAACAAGTTATTACTAGTTGTAGCTATCTAGTTGTGTGAGGGAGAAGTGTGATTTGGTTTAAAGTGAAGCCTAAAGGGAAGAGATTTAAAACTATTGTTGATTGATGCCATCATGGAATGCTAGCAGAAGTGTGTGGGAACCTGGTCTTGTGAGAGGAAGACTACAATGTCAAGATGAATGGTTGTAATCTCTCTTTGATATTAATATATGCAACTATCGATTGGTTTCCTACATGTTTTGTAATATTACATATTCATGGCTTAATGTTTCTTGACTTGTTAAGTAGGTTGAATTGCAATTTGTCTATTATCATGTTTGTTGGCTATTGTTGTTTACTTATTTCAGGTGCTTGAAGAAGGAAGCGAGAGATAGCTGGAGCAAGTAAGCAAGGACATCATCAAAAAGGATAAGTGGACCAAGAGGTAGGCCCTCTTGATTGATTCTAACCTAAGGAAATCTTCCATGGAATGTATCTATTGTGGCTAGACCCATTATTGGGCTAGAGGAATTCGTTCATGTCCGCAGTTATAATTTTATTTCACCACAAATTGGCGACTTCATTGGGGATCCCAATCCTTTTGTTTGTCTTCGATTTCATGATTTCGTGAGAACTTTTCTAATTCCATGTTTTCCCTTTGGTTCTATTTCTTTTCTCTTGCTTACTGGTCTGAGTCTAAAATTCATAGTAGCAGATTTGGTCCCTGTTTCAAATTTTTTTTTCTTAGCTCCCTTGATTAGTGCGCTTAATTCGCTAATAGTCGTGCCGATCAGCGCGAGTTGCTGAGAAACAATCATGCCGACCAGTCTCTGGAGCTTGTTGTCAGTGAGGCAGTCGCACTGATACTTGTAAGTGGAGATTAGGGCTTGACCTCAATGTTGGCCAATGTGTTCTGCTCTTGTGGTTTTGACCCCGTAAGACTTTTGGACTGTTTTCTCCGTGATTAGAAAGCTACTTTTCATTTGGTTTTGTTTTCTTGTTGGTTTATCATCTTTCTGCTTGATTGATTGAGTCATTAAGTGGCTAGCGACACTAGGGCATCTAGTTGGTCATCCATTCAGTAGTTGTGAACACAGTAAGTCGGGTGTAGGTGTGCTTACACTTTGCATTTTGTTTTTGGTCCTTTTTAGGATTTTGACCTCTTTTTGCACAAGTTCGAAAATTTTTTGTTTGCTTGCCTAAACATTTCTTTTCCGACATGGATTATGTTGCTTGTCTTGTGTTTGGTAAATTCGGTGTTTCATTGATCTAAATGAACTTCTCTTTTCATGTTTTCATCTACTTGAAGAGCTTATTGTCTCAAAAATTTCTCATTGAAAGATTATATGTGAAAAGTTTGTTTCGTTTCTCCATGAAAAGTATGAAATTCTAGCCTTTTGCATCATTGTGCTACGATAATTTGCATCATTTAAAGGACTAGAATTGCATCAACATTTGAAAAAGGAAGAGAATTTTTTGTTTTTGAAAGGACTAATAGATAAATTCTTGTTAGGAAATTAGGAACTGGAATGCATTTTTCATTAGTTTATTTTTTGAAAAGGTGTAGCGAAAGATCATTTCATTTTCAGTTGCTTGATTGTTTGCATTTGATTGAGTAGTTTCTACCCTCTCTAGTGTAGTCATTTCATCGAATTGAAAGGGTCTTGCCTCATTTAGTTGCATTTAAGGTTTTTCAAGTAGCATCGCTAAGACCTGAAAACTGAAACATAACTCAAGATCAACTTTAAAATGAATTCAATTAACCTAAGGTGCATTTGACATTAACGATCATACCTAGAAGGTCTAGGCTAGAGACGTGTTCCAACATCTTTAAACCTAGCAGTTGTCGTTAGCTTCGGCATTAGATAGCGCTAGTTGAAATTCGTGCTCCCCATACCGTCGAGTATATAACGGGATACCCCACTAGGCTGCAATCCTTTTATCCTTAGGAAGCCGAGTCAGCCACCTTGCAAACGTGATACACCAAACACAACATTCGAGGAGATTACCTGCTCGTCCTCGATTACCTGCTCGTACTTCTTGGCTCGCCAGGAGGTATTCTGTAGTTTATGATTGCCTGGTAATCCTATTTACCTAGATCATCTAGAGAAATCATTTGATCTTTTTGACTCATTAAACTTAAAAGATCATTTGAGCACTTGTCCTTTCGAGCTTGTTTCCAAACAAAAGCAATAGAGTCATCTTTGTTTCTTTCTCAACTCTTAAAAAATGAAAGATAATCAATATTTTATGTGTCTTAATAATTGATTACCCATGATCCAAAATACCCTGTTAGTCTTTTTCTGAGACCAAATTGTGAGTTTCCTTAAAAGAACATTTTAAAGCCTTGAAGTTATTTGTTTCATTGACTAAGACAAGGTCATCGTGGCTGAACCATCTAGTTCACCCAATTCCTCTTCCTCTCCTCCATCTAAAATATTGTCTGAGGAGCCATTTCCTGAGTTACCAGAGTCACTCGTGGACCAAGATTTTGAACTTGCAATTGTTTTGAGTATTCAACCATTGTAATCTCATCCTCCGCCTACTTTTGATACTGGGTCATCTGCTGATCTTGGCCTAGAATCTCTGGACAATGCCATTTGAACTCCAAAGAACTTGCTGACCACTAATGGTCAACTTGGACTGGTTATCTACCCTCTGAACCCTCTGTTCGACCATGTTGTGATATCATCGCAGCATCCTTACTGTCCATATGACTAGCTAGGTGTTCCTTTGGAACAATCTCCTCATACTCATTCGACCATTCATCATCTTTTGTTTTCAGACATGGAACTCGAAGGCAATGCTCTAGTCACATCTCCAGATGAGTCCAAAGTTTCTACTCCACACAGTATTGAGGGGGAAGAATTGAAGTTTCCTCCCAAGGCTTTCCCCTTTTTAGAAGGCATTCTCGCCAACTTGCCACCCAACTACACGTCTTTGGTGCAGTTGGTTTCAGGTATAGTTAGTGTGTCATCACTTTACCATAATCCTGTTTAGGCGTTAGGTGCTAGGCCTACTTCAGGTTCATTCGTTACAAGCAGGACTTTTCAATAGGCTGTTACTTCAGTCCCAGTGTAACCCACCATTCTAAATACTCTTGTATTGTCAATCCCAATTACCCGTCAAGCACAACCGGTAGTGTCAAAGATTGTTTATGTCAGTTCCTTCATCCCTCTAGTCAGTGGCCAGATTGTGCCACTGTCTGGGGGGCAGAACCTAAATGTTTCTATGGTGTTAGGTGTCACTAATGTGAGCGGCTCACAAAATCACATGCTTGGTATAAACCAGCCTTCTTTTGGTATTATTGATAACCATGTTGATCCTACTGGATCAACCAATGTCTAGTACCAATAGGTTCAGAATCTCGTTGGCCGTCTGGATTTAGCAATGTTTAGTATCAGTAGCCCTATGGGGCTTAGGTCGAATACCAAAATCCTTACGTTCCATATGGTTCTCAAGGAATGGTTAATCAACCTTACACCTTCCAATTTGGACAGTACATCTAGCTTGGCTATGGCTGGATTCAATTCAAAAATTTCCCGCGCACTGTTTAAGTACCCTTGCAAAAACAAGGACAATCTCTACAACAAGAAGGGCAGCCTCTGTTACCACAAGGGAAACCTTTGTTGCAGCAAGGGCTCTGCGCGCAACAACAAGGGAAAATTATCCCACAACAAGGTCAACTGCAAAAACCGCAAGGTCAATCCTTACAATAGTTGTAGCAAGACGTGCAACAGCAGATGCAATATACTCTACACTCCTGTCAACCCATGTCCTCACAGTGCCAACCTCTGCAGCCCTAGGGACAAATTTTGCAATCGCAATGTCAATCCTTGCAACAGAAAAACCAACCAGGGAAACAACAACCCTTGTATACATATCAACAAGGTCAAACCTTGCACGAGTAGGGTCAAGGTCAAGTCCTACAGTAGTAGGCTCAAAATCCTCATGTCCTAGGTCAACATGTTCAGAATCCTGCCAGCCAAGGACATCGGGGACAAAATCCTTACGTCAAAGGGAAAAAAGTGTATCAACCTTATGCCCAAAGACCGCAGGTCCAAAACCCTTTTGTTCAAGGACAATAGGTCCCATATCCATATGTCCAAGGTCAACAGGCTCAACGGCCTTTTAACTCGTACGTTTCTTATCAGGAACCTATGACTGGATAGTTCGTATTCAAGGTCAAAATCCTCCCTATGGTCAAGTTAATCTCCAATGGGGGTAGTCTCAAATGCCATATGGCCAAAATCCCCCATTGTGGGGCCAAAATCCTTACTAGTAGGGATGGGCTCCTCCCTATGGGCCCACTTATTGACCTCCCATGCCTTTTAAAACTCAATTACCTTTCTTGACTACACACAAGTTACCAGATGTATCACGCCTTACGAATTATCCGATCCTTCATTCACCGTACTGGCCTCCGGTGCCATCCAAGATATCAAGCGATTGCCCAAAGTTCGATGGGAAAGCTAAAAAATATCCTCAGGCCCATGTGATGACATATCACCTTTGGTTCTCGTCAAACTCGTACATGGACAATTCCATTCGTCTTCGTCTTTTCCAACAAACCCTCATAGGTGCTACAGTGAAATGGTACATTGAGCTACCTCGAATTACTTACTGTGACTTTAACTCTTTAGCCATGGGTTTCCTCATGCATTTTCAGTTTCTGGTTCACTATGAAATTGGCACCTATTTTCTCACATCGCTTAAGTAAGATACTTTGACACACATCTCTAATCACATCCCTGAATGGATATGTAGACGTCACCTAATCAAGTTCAAGATTGTTGATCAGTTGCTCACTGAATGGTTTACGAAATCATTCGTGGCCCCAATTGCTCACGATATAGCTATGGGTGGGTGCGCCATTGAAGAGCAGGCCATTTCTCGTGCCCAGTACTTGGATCTAGCTTACTCTCAGTCTGTAACTTTATATGAGTTATTATCCAATGATCTGCAACCATCACCTGATCCCGTAGCATCAAAGTCACCAACTATTCCTCCCGTTGATGGAGTTATTGGTTCAATATCCCAGATCCCTACTAAAACTTCTTCTAAATAGAAGTCGGTCTCAAATGCTGTACCTAATGGTTCATCCCAAAACCCACTTGGCCCTGGTAAAACCTTAGAGATCCACACTATCCAGTCTACTGCAACGGACAAATCCTCGAAAGGAAAGAAGAAAGGCAAAGGCAAAGCTAAAGCTGATGCCTAGAAATAGGGTCCTCCCAAATCGTCTGTTAGGGAATCTTTGCAATAGAAACCTAAGTATCCCTACCTCATTTGTGAGGAAGATCACTACACTAAGGATTGTTCCCAACGATCTGAAGTTAGTCGCCTACTCAAAGGGACCCCTATTGTCCTCAAAGAGATGTTTCCATCTCAGTCGACCCAAATGGTAGACCAACCCCAATCTGCTTCCTCTCGATCTCAAGTGTTCATGATGAGTACAACTATTAATGTGGCTACTAGATTGAAAGACTATCAAACTCCTACTTCAGCAGCTAGGAAGAAAAAGAAGTTGCACCTTCTTCTTCTACCCTGAGTTCTGGCCCTCTGCATATTGAGCGCCCTAACCTTGATTCTATTATGGGGCCACACTCTCGAGGTGTACGACAGAAATCCTCGTATAATCCCAATGCCCAAGCTGCTCAACACTAAAATATTGTTGAGGATCTAGCTCAGGCACCGTCAGCTATGTCAGCTCTCAAGGTACTCCAAAGCTTCCCATTGTAGCGGAAGTCTTTGTTGTCAACTATTGGGGACACCGATCCCACTAATTCCAATTTGATATGTTTCGATCTAGAGAACTATGTTCCACGACTCCCTCATGAGATTACCTTTCTTATTCAGGTAATCATCAATGAGAAGACCATCCACTGAACTATCATTGATGAAGGTGCTACCAACTGCATCATGTCTACTACATGTTGGAAGGTTATTGGTTCCCCTACACTGAAACAATATCTAAACACTTTGGAAGCTTTCGATGGGCACGATTGGTGACCCTTCGGTGTTTTAACTAACCTTGCCATCACCCTTGAAGGGAAGATAGTGCAAACTAAATTAGAAATTGTTGATGCCAATCTTAATTATAATCATCTACTTGGTCGAATTTGGACTCATGCCATGCATGTTGTGGCCTCCTCATTATTTTGTGTGATCCATTTTCCCCATCAAGGTAAGATTGTCACCATCGACTAGTTGACTTTCTTTGCCTCTTCCTCCTCGGATGGCAATGTTCTGTATGTCAAGCACACTGGTGCTCCCTATGAGAGTGTGGTGGAAAGTCTCTTCAAAGATTCTACCTTAATGGGAATTTTTCCACTCCCACCTCCTCATGTTGCCTCTGTCAACATGATCTCGGTCAAATCTAATCCCTGGGTCATACCTGCACCAGATCTTGTTGATACTTGGGGCGAGGTTATGCTGCTCAGTCCTGCCGAAGTCAATTATGTGGAAATTGTTTTGGCTTTGAACAATGCATTTCTGATTCTCATATGTCAAAGACCTCTCTTGATACGTACTCTCAATCCCCTTGGCTTGGCACTTTGGAATCGCCTAATCCCTTAGCCAAGACCTTCCTTGCTGATGAAGGTATCATGGAAATCATGTCTCTCGAGGAATCACCATGGATCGATACTCATCATTGCTCCTCATTCCTGCCTCGTTCGGCAGTCATGTCTATCACTTTCGAAGAGTCCTCTTCTCCATTTCCCCCACCGATTTTTACTCATTAAGTATGGTCAGAAGGAAATTTGGGTAATATTATCCAAACATTCTTGATTGACATTTCTATCAAACCCGATACCGTTGAACACATTCATGTTGGGGTATCTTGTTCTCCAGATGAGTTCATGACATATACTTGTCTATTTCAATAATTCCATGATGTGTTTTCATGGTCTTAAGAAGAAATGCCTGGCATTGATCCTAGCATTGTAGTGCACAAAATACTGACGTATCCGCACGCGAAGCCCATTTGCCAACGGCTTCGCCCGGTGCACCCTAGGAAGGCCACTACTATTAAGGGTGAAGTTGAAAATCTTCTCAAGGTTGGGTTCATCTATCGCATTCCCCTTACAGACTCAGTGTCCAATATTGTCTCGTCGACTAAAAAGAAAGGCACGATATGAATTTTATGGATTATCGAGATCTTAATTGTGCCTATCCGAAAGACAACCATCCTACTCCCTTCATTAATCAAATCATTGATGAATGTCTCAATAGAAATATCGTTTCGTTGATGGACGATTTTTCTAGTTATAACCAGAACAACATCGCACTAGCTGAATAAGAAAAGAGAGCCTTTATCTGCCCATGGGGTACGTTTGCGTACAAGAAGCTCCCTTTTGGCCTCAAAAATGCTAGAGCCACGTTTCAATGGGCAATGTCATATGCATTTCATGATATTCACAACATTGTCCAACCTTACTTAGATTACCTTCCTGCTCATTCTCGCAAGTGCCAAGATCACCTAGACCATCTTCGACAGATTTTTCTATGCTACAAACACTATAACATTCGGTTAAATCCACACAAATGTGTTTTTTGCATGGAATCTGGATGACTCCTCAGCTTCATCGTTTCCAAGGACGATATTCACCTAGATCCGTTAAAAGTTGAGGCCATTGTAAATTTACCCCCTCTATCCTCACTGCACCAACTCGAGAGCCTGTAAGGAAAGGCCAACTTTCTCCATCATTTTATACCCAACTATGCCAGACTAGCCATAGGATTTACCTAGTTGCTCAAAAAAGGAATGCCCTTTGTATGGGACGAGGTGGCCCAAAAATCTTTTGATGATCTCAAGGCCGTCCTTGTAAATGCTCCTCTGTTGCATTTGTCATAATATTATCAAGATTACTTCCTTTACCTAGCCGCGGTCCCTAGCAGCATTGCTATGGTCTTGATCCAAGATGACAACGAAGGCAACAAACATGTAATCTACTACCTTTGTCAGAATCTTCTCGACACTAAAATGCGTTATGCACATGTCGATAAGCTGGCTTTGGCTGCCGTTGAGGCTGTTCAACGTTTTCAGAACTATATCCTTTTGCGCATGACTACAATGATTTCTGAAAGCAACCCTATGACCTATATCTTGACTCGTCAGTTGTTGGGGGACAAGTATATTAAATGGATTGCCATCTTGCAAGAATTCTATTTGGTCTTCACTACATCCAAATCCAAGAAGCCACTTGTTTTCGCCTAATTGATGTGTTCCCTTCCCTCCAAGGCTCTTCCTATTAGTGCAGATGAATAGCTTCCAGATGAGACCATTTTCCTAATTAGCACCCTTAATACATGGTACGATGATATAATCGTGTATCTCCAAACATCCACGTTCCGGTCTGTGTTGACCAAGGATGATCGCTGAAGGATTCAGCATAACTCCCAACCCTACTATATTATTGGTTATACTTTATACCATGTCAGTGTCGATTCAGTTCTTCACTGATGCCTTACGATCGAGGAAGCTAAAAAAGTTCTCAATGATTTCCACTCGAGGGCATGTGGTGGTCATATGTCTGGTCATGTTATAGCTCAAAAAATCCTCCGCGCTAGTTATTTCTAGATGTCTATCTTTAAGGACTGCATTCTTGTTGTTCATAAGTGCCACGAATGCCAAATTCACTAATGCAAGATGCATGCCCCACCCACTCACCTACACCCCATCATTAGCGTTGGTACCTTTTCGAAATGGGGCATCGATTATAGGACCTGTAACCCTTGTTTGGCTGGGGGGCATGGCTATATTATTGTCACTGTGGTTTATTTCACCAAATGGGCCGAAGCAATGCCTACATATTCTACAGATGGTAAGACAATGGCTCAATTCCTTTTCAACCATGTTATTTCCAGGTTCGGTGTACCCCAAGCCATTGTCACAAATGATGGCTCCCATTTCAGCGATTACATGATGGCTGAGCTGACATCTGCATTGGGCTAGCACCACAATGGCTCGACCCCATATTACCCTCATGCCAATAGCCAAGTTGAAGTTGTGAATAAGGTCTTGGTCACAATGCTTCAGCATACTAATGGGGTGCACAAGTCCAACTGGCATCTCATGCTCTTTTCAGCTATGTGGGCCTAGCGAACCTCAACCAAAGATGTAACTGGTTTCAAACCATTCCAGCTAGTCTATGGTCTAGAAGCAACATTGTCGATCAAATCTGAGATTCCTTCACTCAAGTTAGCTGTTGAACTCCTCCCTGAAACATCACCTCAAGAGGAACACCTCTTATACTTAGAATGACTGGACGAGACTCGTTGTCTCGCTGCCTTGGTCATCGAACGACAAAAGAAACAGGCCAAAACCCATTTCGATCAGTCGGTCTCCCCTCGCACATTCTCTTAGGGTGATTTGTCTTATTATACGACCAAGCTAATGATAAACTGGGGGCAGGAAAGTTCGAACCTATGTGGCATGGGCCCTACATCGTGACATGTGTTTTACAGAAAAGAGCCTATGAACTTATTGATTATGAAGGAAATCCTCTCAATAAGCCCTGAAACAGGCCTTACCTCAAAACGTACTATTCCTAGGTCATCTTGCATGGTTAATTATGTACATTAGTGTGTGATTCATTTTTGTATAGCATGGTTTTGTGTGATATTTTCAAGCATCTTTCCTGTTTACTATGATTTTATTGCTTTACAGATGTTTGCGACTCCGCATGTTGGTTTCACTGATGGTGCTTGCCGTAGTACCCGGAACCTATCATCCAAGGCATGGGCTATTTATGACCCTAACAGTGAGTTGATTGAACTTCAAGTTATCTGTCTAGGTCACACAACCAACAACATTGCTGAATACGGTGCGGTCATCGAACTGTTGTCAGAAGCCATTGCTCTGGGCATTAGAGAATTGGTTGTCAAGTTGGATTCACAGCTTGTCATCCTTCAACTCAACGGGAAATATTCCATCAGGAACCCTCAAATATTGAGAATGTATCTTCTTATCCATCTATTGGAAAGGAATTTTTATTACATTACATATCATCATATTCCTAGACACATGAATACATTGACATATGCATTAGCTAATTACATGTTAGATAGACATTTACGAAACATGTAAAAGATAAAACAAACCATTTGCACCATAGTAGATAGGAAAATACAACATCTATATATATATGGTGAGAATGTTTGATACATCAAGACCCAAAAAATAATATGTGTGTCTAAAATAACATCGATAGCTCGCAGGCCTCATACATCCGTGCCACGTAGGCCTCAAAAAATCTGTAAGTGCTGGACCTAGGAACTAATCAGAATGGTGATCATGATAGCATGATATGACTCATGCAACACGAGTCAGCAATCAACGGATCCAATCTTAGACTCCCACCATGTGTCTCTGGTATTGACGGGGAATGTCTCCTACCCGAGCATACTCCGGGATACCACGAGTTAACCCCTCAAGGTTCCTCACGATCTCCTCCTTATTGTCACTCCCTTCCTGGTAAGGGGTGATAACATCGATAGGTCTGGGGACGCGTCGGGTATTGGGGACATCCCAGCTGGTCGCTTTGGTTCAACGCCTGCATTAACAAGAGAAATGTTATCAACACATATATACCAAAAATAATTAAAAAATCTCAAAATCAAAAATTTGATTTTTTACCTTCGTCATCGAATTCCTCTCCATATGGTAAGGGCATGTCGGGATCTCCATGGAAACCAGTGCCGCTGTATGGCTAGTCCTCCACCACGATCTTCTGTCGTTGATGCCATGAAAAGAATGCAGGTCGATATGACATATGATGACCCCCAGTGATCCTGGGCCTCAAATGGCTCTAGTGGGACATTCGCGAATCACGTAGCATAGGAGGATCTACCTCAGTTAGTTGATACTGTAATAGTGGTACTCGTTCCAGGAAGAATATCACAAGTACAGATCTAAAGCAAAATTTCTTCAGATTCCCCATTTTGGCTTTGGACAACTAACGCTTGATGTTCATATTCATGGCCTCTACCCAGTTGAAGATCGTAGGAGCTGTGCAGTCAATAGCATAAAGGAACTTCAACTTGTTAGTATCATGTTCTACCTAGGACCCTACTACTTTGTTGATAGTCAACAAAAGCACCCTCAGTGTCATATCCCGCACACTGGAAATCTCTATCTTCCCCCTATTGAATTTTAGGGCCTCAGGGAAGTGTTTGGAAAGCAAGGAAGATATTCTTGCCCCAATCGGATGTAACCCATACAAGTTCATTGGCTCCAATCTGCGAGATAGTCCAATGATTAAGTATATATCTGAAGTTTCCAACTCCAACTCCTAGTCGCCAATGACAAAAATCTCTCGATTAATGTCCCAAAGACTAATCAAGTATCGAAGCAACTCGAGCTGGGCTGGCATCCCTAGCGTAAGAATGAATTTTAGGATCCCGCAAGCCCTCAAAGCCTCCAAGTAGTTTGTGTCATTCATTTCCTGGGTGTCAACATCTTCATGTTCCTATTCTTTCCAGTCAACCATTTTCAACGATTCTCTCCTGCAAAAGTCGTTAATTTGAGTCAATAATCATCCTTGGCACATAAAATTTAAGATTAAACGGTCAGTTTTTGAGAAAATAGGGTTTTGTCCTATCTATGATGCTAGCACGTCTGTTTTAAAAATAGTTGTGCTGATCAGTGTGGGTGGCTTTGTTAATCATCCTCAGCCGGCGCAATTCTGTACCCGAAAATTATGCCGACCAAAGGCGAAAAAGATTTTCAAAAACCTCCTGAAAAATATAAAAAAGAGGTTAAAAGCACAAATAAAGAATATAAAAATGGAGCTCAGGGCTTCGGCTATTACCTGGAACTGGTGGCTCTTCAATTGACCTCCCGGATCTCCCGCAATCTGCTCTAGAACAATTAGGGAAAAAGTAAGTAAAAAGCCTTCACAGCAAAGGTAAAATGGTAAAAATATATTTACTTTTCCCATTTTTATTCATTTTTTCATGAAAATGTCAATTTTTTGTAAATATTTTGACCTATTTTACCTCAAGGACTCGATAATATACTTTAGCTTACTTGTACAACGACAGGTGGTGGATGTTCGACGATGATGATGAGTCACATTTCAACTCTTTTCTCGACTTATTAAAATCATATGAAAATATTGCCAAGTACTTTTTCCCTTTTTGACTTGTTAAAGAGAATAAAATGGGGGGTTTGCTTTCAGCTCTTTTTCGACCCTTTAAAAACGAAAAGATGGTTGAGCCCTTGTCATTTGGAACTTGTTAATGGATGCGAAATGTCGTGTGCCCAATATAAGTTTATCCCTTTTTCGAGCTGGGAGGCACTATTTACGAAAAAGGTACTCCTTGACTAGAATGGTCAAGTGGTTCTCTCAAGTATTGTTTTCTACTTTTTCAGGCTCGAGAGACAAAAATGTACGAAGAGGGACCATGCAGAGTTTTTGTTTACGTGTCTTTTTTAAACTCTCTAAACATCGGATTGGTCACCATGACGAACATGAGCTTCTCGTTCCTAGGGATCGTTAAGCTTACTAGGTTGGATTCCTCCAAAGGATGAACTTAGAGTGCAAGCATATGCTATCCCCTTCAAGCTTGCGATTAAAAATAATTGGGGTACCTACCAGAAATGGTGGGGAAAAATTTGGAAATCTATCAGTCGTGTCAGCATCTCACTCTTGAACATGACACTCTTTACTTCGTGTCGGGTTGGGACATCCTCCTTTGTATCATTGACCTTCCTAGGTTTGGGCCATTCATTTTTGCCTTCCATTTGATCTCTTCCATGTCATCATGACCACCGATCCTATGGATCCAAAAGCTGCCAAACTTCGAGTTGTGTTGCAGATAGAGTTATCCTTCTGCAGTTACACTTACCTCTGATTCTCTGTATCATCCAAAATCATTTTGCATCCTCTCACTTCGCATTGATGATGTGGGATTCATTATGAACCTCCTTCGACACAGTCGCTTTTTGTCGACTTCAACTCATTATTTGGGAAGTTGACTGAGAGACTCCCTTCCAGTACCTTAGAGCTTGCATGCCCTAATCACAATTTATTCACTCTCGATGAGAAGTTCACATCATTGGATTTCAATTGAGTGATTTCATAGGTGTTTGAATTCAGTTCCTCTATTCACATTCTGTGGATTGTGCTGATAGTACCTTGAGAACCATTTTCATTATTGGTGGTTTCTCTCGTGCTTGTTAACAATTTATATCATTGAATGGTAATTAAGTGACTTTCTAGCATGTTCGGCATCAACACATCTATTCACATGCTAGAATCTGTACTTTGATTAGGTTGTGTTGGAGTGAAATACCCTAGATTGAAATCACAAAAGTCTAGGTTGCGAAGTGATGTGACATGGTTATGATGATATGCATGTCTCTTTCAGATGGCTGGCTGTGACTAGACCATGAGTTATCATATGTGATCCTTCTCTTTGGCAGATGGCTGCACCCATACCTGGATCCATTTACATGATCATTCTCTAGATGGATGTGTCCATGCCACGATTCATGTGTCATTCGATAGAGATCTCAATTTATGTATATGTATATTTAGTTGCTTGCAGGTTTTCTGACAGCAAACCAGTTCCCCACACTTATTTATAAAGCATTTCATCCCTCACTCCAGCTCGGCCTTCATGCTTTAGGGGGCATATGTTACACAAAATTTGTTCATTGTCCCTATACTCTCTATTCCTTGATCCTGGAGGACCTCTATAGTGAACCCCACATGCTTTTCCTTCATGAAGAAACTCCCATTATGTCCTGCTTCATGAGCAGATAAATTCCCTTTTGCACATTTCCCCTGAAACTTCTATTTTGCCCAGTTTACAAGACTGGCACTAATGACCTTTGTCTACCCCGCAATGATGTCCAGAGATTAGAACTACTCCTCGCGCCGACCAGAGCGACTGATCTATGTTCTAGTCACGCTGATCCTGTTATGGAATTTTTTTTAAATTAGGAGCCGAAGCTTACAGCTCTAGAAGCTTCGTAAGGAAGTTTGGTAAATGGTTTGGACAGATGGGGTCAAGGATGATAGTTTGGGCTCTTTCCCCCTATAATGATGGAACTACCTCAAGGGATAAGACCTTCTCACATGAGAAGAGGATCCATCTCCCATCCATTTTTCCTATATAAACCTCCCTTCTTCCCAAGCACAAGCTAGTTAGAGTGTTGATGTTGGTGTGCTTATGCTATTTTGTTTTGGAGTAGACAACAAGTTATTACTAGTTGCAGATATCTAATTGTGTAAGGGGGAAGTGTGATTTGGTTTGGAGTGAAGCCTAAAGGGAAGAGATTTAAAACTATTATTTATTGAGGCCATCATGGAATGCTAGCAGAAGTGTGTGGGAACCTGGTCTTGTCAGAGGAAGACTGCAACATCAAGACGAATGGTTGTATTCTCTCTTTGATATTAATATATGCAATTATCTATTGGTTTCCTACATGTTTTGTAATATTAAATATTCATGGCTTAATGTTTCTTGACTTGTTAAGTAGGTTGAATTGCAATTTGTTTATTATCATGTTTGTTGTCTATTGTTGTTTAATTGTTTCAGGAGCTTGAAGAAGGAAGCAAGAGATAGCTAGAGCAAGTAAGCGAGGACATCATCAAGTAGGAGGTAGTCCCTCTTGATTGATTCTAACCTAAGGAAATCTTCTGTAGAATGTATATGTTGTGGCTATACCCATTATCGGACTAGAGGAATTCGTTTGTGTCCGCACTTATAATTTTAGTCCACCACATGAGGTGTTTGATTAAAATGAACATATGCTTACAAAATCAATATATCAAGATAACCACACTAAGATGATGTGTTGAAGAAATTGATGGGCACAAAAGACGAAAAAGGGGAAGGGATTTACCAAGCTCCTTAACTAATGGTTTTCAAAACACAAAGGATGCAAACCCCAACAACAGGGCTAAGAAGAACTCATAGGTGCAGTATGTCCGAGAAGTGCTATTACGAGATTTGGTGACGTGAATTTCTTGTTAACTTTTGTCGATTTTAAATATACCATACTATTCCAAGTTGTGCTCTTGAATCATCATATTGATTTTATTTAATATTACCTTGTAATTTTTAGCCTTGATGGTACTAGGAAAAATTAGAAGTAGAAGATTGAAACCAAGAAAAAATAATTAAATTATAAAACCTTGATCATGGATTCTACAGGTAGCTAACATGGACATAAGTAGGTTTAGTTGACAGAGGACAAAGATAATATCTACCATAGAAAGGGTAATGGAAGCAATTGTCCTAGAACTTTGGCAATGTTTTCTTGTGGTATATTTGATACCATGGATTTGAGATTGTGTCTAAGAACATACTATTGGTTGCAAGAATTCCTGGAAACAAGGTAAGGAAGTCCTCCTTAAACTTAAAAATTAAAATAAAATAATAATTATGAAAATAAGTATGATTACTGTGGGGGTGGTTTGATAAGAAAATTAGGAAAAACCACTACTTAATAGCATATCACTAGATCTTACATGTCAATTATATTAAAATAATTTTCCGATGGATGAAGTGAATAACATGTTTTGATCTATCATATAAGAAAATAACTATATTAGAGAAACATGGTGAGTGTGAAATAGATAACACAAAACAGTGAAATTCCTTGACTATACGTGGAAGAAAAATTGTGTACGTCTTTCATCAACCACCTATAATGCAAAATGGTGGTATAAAAAAGAGGGCCAGATTGAAGGAATTTTTAAATGTGAATTCCTGGTTTTGTGCTAAAATAAAAGAGCAAAGTAGCCCCAATAGACATAATTAAGTGTACCTAGACAAAGTACACAAAATTATAGCTGCCTTGAGCATGGCAAGAAAGGGAAGTAACCCTTAATGTTACTCATGCATGATTAAGACATATGTACCATTTGGATACTAAAATAAAAAGCATAGTAATTATACTAGATACAATAGTACACTAATTTTAGTCCATAATTTAAAATAAATAATAAACAAACATAAAAAAAGAAAGGAAACAATAAATGGTTTCTACAATATTATTACTATATATGCAGTGTAAGTGGAATTAGTATTATAGGGTTTGGAATTTACAACGGGATCACATAGTGGGATCCTTTTCAATTGGCATAACCATTGAGTAAGTAAAATAATTTAGAATGATGAGTTTACAATGATGTTGCTAACTCTGCTTAAGTTCAAGTTATTGATCCTTGTTGGGTTGTGATGCATGTTGATGACCTTTGCTGAGTATATAAATAACAAGTTGCAATGTCTGTAATGAAGATATATATATATATATATATATATGGATGGAAACCAATCATCATAGTGATGGTGGATGTAGGTCGTATTAGATGGGGGAATCCTGGTTGAACCTTTGAAAATTCTTTATCAAAGAGAAATTATGCTATAAAAGCAAGTGATTACTCAGGTTAAGTGCAGTTGAATCACTTCATCTTGGAGAGGGTACATGGGGAGATGAATATTATATGCATGAGGCATATTATAGCCTATTTTGAGGGCTAATGAAACACTGGGGATGACGTTTCGCTCAGGGGGGGCGGAGATGTAACACCCCTCGGTAAAGTTATAAATGTTTTGTTTTACCAAAAATGGCTTGGTAAAACTATGGCTTGGGAAAATTCCAGGGATGAATGGTGAAAAAAAAATATTTCGTTTATTTGAATTTATTTTTATAAATAAAACAAGTTATGGTCATCCATAAAATTATGGGAAAAGTGTTAAAAGAGAGTTTCATTTACTATGTAGTTAGAAGACAAGTATTCCTCTATCTAGAGATAAACCATCTTAGATAGAATGAGGGAAATAAGAGGGTGAGACGGGAGAAAACCTTAGGCATCCTTGAAGACTTGGTACCTGATTGCAGGAGGTCCAAGTGAGGATAATGAAGTATAAGCTTATGAACCTGCAAGAGGCCATTGCAGGCACGATGTTGTCAAGAAATTATTCTTGAGTTGGTTTTCCAGTGGAATCCAAACTAAGAACTGTGTACTCAGTTTATCCCTGAGAATTGACCTGGTGGGGTCAGATAATGTCTAGGGTTGGACCTGTCATGGTCATTGATCAGATAACTGTCTCAAGGTGAAATTGGCTCGGGGAGACAATTGGACATAATTTCCATTCTCATTTGTTGGGTGGAGCACTCTTTTTCCTGGTGATTTTGTGGATGGAATAGATATAAAAACACATATAAGTATTTTACCTAATATCTATTATGAATTATTTACTATCTCATGTTTGTGAGTATTCTTTAATGTGATAAGATATGTTCTTTTTTTTGTATGGAAGTTGGTTGTAATTTACTGTACTGACAAATTAGGATGACTAGTGAAGTATGTTAGTTTCACGCCAAACTGATTTAACAGTAGCCCAAAAACATTCTTAGCTTCATACTGGAAGGGGACTTGAATACATGAGTAGGTCTTAGGGATAGGTCATGCTCAAGGAAAATTCTATACCAATCATTCAAAATAATAACATAAATGACCTTAGTAGATTATAATCACCTAGATTATTTAAAAAATGAATAAAGACAACACATGTGTAACTTATGAATGAAACCCCTTTAAGTAAATTGACAACTATATGTGTTGTATCCTAACCATTAATATTATAGTTCATGAGAAATAATTCAAAAAATAGAGATATGAGTTAGAGTGAAACTACTAGAAATGAATTATTTAAAATAACTATGACAGAATGAACAACTAATACACACTAAGTATGGTAGATACAAGATATCATAAGTCTTTTTAAAAAAGTAATTCAAAGGAAATGTGTTTATGAGTGAAACCCTCGTAACAAAAATTTACCAATAGACTATCGTTGTAAGAATACCATCGAACTGTGGATGGTTATGTATCTAAAATATTCAACCAAGGACAAATACCTAATGATCAAAATACTTAAGGAGTATTTCCAAAACTATTTATACAATTTCACCAAGAAGAGAAACAACCAAGAAGATAACAGTTAACATGATTGAAAATTCATAAATAAAACTTACATAGTTAAACCACCGTTTCATGCAAAATATAATTCTCCATAGAGAGAAAGTATCAAAGATTATATGAAACAAAGGACGTGTAACTCCAATCAGCTTTGGGCCAAGGGCCATAACTAGTTAAAAAAGAAAACTATAATTTTATACTCCTATATGTTGTTTCAATTATTTTAGCCCAAATCAATTACTTAATTAGAAATATTTGAATATAAATTAATATTTTTCATCAATCAATAGTAAATAAATATAGAATAGTAATGCACTGACAAATAGGAGACAATTAACACATCAACTAGAGACACTAGATTTGGTCAATGACCAAGGAAAAACCCCCCAAGAGGGAAAACCCTTTGTAATTATTCTTCTATTAAATTGTCATAAGATGTTCAGTAGAGATTAAAATGAGCTCATAAAAAATATCCAACAATATCAACCAAACAATATAAAAAATATGATCCTAGCAATAATATTAATTAGATTTATCTTTCCCAATCTGCGGTCATGTGCAATCAACTGTGAAACTAAAACCCTAGATCCCAACTGTATGGATGAAGTGTTATGTGTGTGGCTAAGCTGATCCAACCACATGCATGATCTTGTGTGTCTGTAGTTATGATTGAAAAATTCTTGTGTCAACCCTGCAACTAGAAATAAAAAACCCTAATCACACATGTGAGCTTTAGACCATGCAAATTTAGACTTGTACAAACCAAACATCGTGAACCACTCTTCATACCTATATGAACCAATCTAATGAAGAGAGAGAAGAAGAAGATGCTTGATTATGATGATTTCCAAATGAGCTTGAGGTCACTTATATTTATAGGCTTCCAAGGGTGTCCAATTTCTAGTTAGGGCTCACCTGATCAAATGTGACATTGTGAGCTTCAATTTAAAAATACACTTTCCCTTGTCCAAATTGAGTGCTTGAAAATAGAAATTTGGTCCTCTATGAAATAGGAATCTAGTCCCATGATTGGAATTTTTCACTGAACTACCAAATTAATACTCACTCTCAACTAGGGATAAATTCCAACTCCATCGTTTAATCATCATAGGTATCCTGTCATTATCTCACATCCCATCTCTACTCAACTTTATGTGCTGAAATGTTATCAATGTTAAAGAATAACAATCATCAAGGAGATACAGCTACCACCCTCTCGTGACAATGAGGAAGTTCCTATTGGACACTCTCACCTCATGCCCATGATAGTGGGGAAGGTATTATGGGACACTCTCACCCCAAGTCATCTCATAGGTGAGAAATCATCTTCCACCTTTTGTCGAGAAATAGGCATGATACAATATCGCATCCATCCTATTACTTCCTAATCTTTCCAATAATGACTCTCAGGAGTCATGTGGTCGAAAAAATTACATTGTAATTCTTTGGTGAGATACCCGACTCACCAAATGTAAAGATCACACGCCCCCAAGCACTTCTTAACTTGTTGGCCAAATAGGGAGTTGTAATCCCAACAAACCCAACTTGTGGATATGATGAAAACTAGGGTATACTCTACTAGTCCAAGATAGGGGAGCAACATCTTCCATCCCTTGGGTGACAGATAGGGGTGATACCCTATTCTACTAAGATCCCTCAACACTAGGAGTCGTTCATCTCAATTCCTCACCCAAGGAGCTCAGACAGAGGGTAATAGTTGGCTTAGTGTCCTCAATCAATGATGCCCCTTATCAAGAGGGGTCACATCCATCAGTCCAAGCTTCTTTCTTAGGACCATGAACTTCCCTTTCGATAAAGCATAAGTGAGAATATCTGTGATCTGCTCATCTGTCGATATGTGATGGAGTCTAACGACTCCTCTCTGCACCATTTCTCGAATGTAATGATATTAAATCTATATGTGCTTGGACTTTTCATGAAATATAGGATTCTATGCCAGATAGATCCCTCTCTTGTTGTCACAATATATCACTGTAGTGTCTAGGACCTACTCAAACAACTCTCCAAAGAGCTTTCTCAACCAAACTACTTTGCAACTAGCCATGCTACCGGAAATGCACTTTGCCTCAATGGTACTCAATGCTATGGAATTCTGAGATATAAGGCTATTAAAACAAAATCTATAAGTGGTTTTCCTGTCAATAACATTTATTTCCAAATCAACATTGGTATATCAATGTTGTCAAACATCTCTAGCAGAATATCTCAGACCAAGGGTGATCGTCCCATGTAAATATGTCCAAATGTGTTTGGTAGCAACCCAATATGCGTGGTGAGGTTTGGTTATGAATTGACTCAACGTGTTCTCTGCATAACATATGTCCAGAAGAGTTTCCACTAAGAACATCAAATCCCCAATCAATTATCTACACTTAGATGGATTCGCCAAATCGGGTCCTGCAGCTTCTCCACATAACTTGTTGAAATTCATTTCCATTGATGTGGCTAAGGACTCACATTCCATCATTCCAAATCTTTCTAACAAATTCACGACATATTTTCCTTATGAAAGGAAGATCTCACTGGGCCTTTTCCACACCTCACGATCTAGCAAGTAGTGCAAGAGTTCAAGGTCCTTCATCTAGAATTTAGATGCTATCTTCCTCTTACACTTGTTCATCATGGGCTCACTACCTGTCATAAATAGATCATTAACATATAAAACCAAATCAATGGCATACCTTGGACTACCTTGAAGTATAGGTTGGGATTGACATTCACTAGTACAAAATGGCTAATTAGTTACTAAAACGACGACTAAAAAATGACTATTTTGCAGTCGGTGACTAGTGGTAGATAATTTATAGTATCTTATAATGCGACCAACTTTTAGTTGTTTCTAGCTTAGTCATTAATTGATTGTCTCAATTTTATCATCTAACAATATATTTAGTCATTAATTTGGTCATTAATTTAGTTATTGATTTAGTCATTAATTTCCACAATTAATGACCAAATATACAACAAAATATATTACTATATGATTGTCTGAGAAAACCAATTAATGGCCAAAGAAATATGACCAAAATGTTGGTTGTGTAATAAGATACTGTAAATTAGTTACTAATAGTCATATATATGCAAATTTTAGTTGTCTTTTGAAACCAGTTAATGACCAAAGAAATATGACTAAATTTTTGTCATGTTATAAGATACTGTAGATTAGCTACTAATAGTCGTATATATGCAAAATTTAGTTGTCATTTGTAATGAAAATTTAATCACTTGAAGTAGTCATTTATATTTTTTATGGTAGTCTCTTATTCATTATGTAAACAACTAATTTAGTAGTTTATATGAAATTTCATTTATTTTCATTAATAATCATTATAAACGACTAATTTAGTCGTATATTAATTTTATTTATGTTCATCATTATCCAATATAAACTACTAATTTAGTAGTTTTAGATTGATTTTATATGTTCATTATTAATCAACATAGATTAATTAGTATGATTTTGCGACTAAATTAAAAAAACATCATACAATGTGAATTGGTTCATCTAATATGAAAATTCAAAATTACACATGTTAGTTAAAATACTAAACAATATCAAGTGCAACTATAAATAATTTCAACCACAAAAATTATATTATATGAAATGTTGATTATTACAGTATGAGTTTCCAACTTAACATTGGTTGGACTACAATTTACTCATGAAATGTTGTTTCATCACTATAAAAAATTATCATTGTGTTGTCAAGTCATTGCAGGTGAATTCACCAACTATGAAGACTTGAACATTAGTCTCTATGTGTGTGTCTTATGTGGGATATTGGCTTTAAGGGTACCACTAGACCGGTTCTCTTCTCTCTCTTTTTGCATTTTCCACTCCAGTGTTAGTGTTCTCCCCTCACTTCAAATCCTGCTGCTTACCATCAATACTAAGTTCCTTTTCTGAAAACAAAAGAACCTAGAATGCAGAGTGTAAGACATGAAAGACGATGAACACTAGAATATAAATGAAAGTAGACTATAAAGGATTTATATTACATATACCTCAACATCAACAATGTTAAATCCATTCTTCCCCATAAGAGCAAGAAACTTGAACAAGTTTTCTTCAGTTGAGCGATAGTGGCCACTATGTGGCCAGATGACCTGTATAAACAAATTAAAGTCACCATAGAAAAGAACACCTTAGTAACTTAGTATTCAACCTTCAGGGAAAGCTTAGGCACAATCATGCCAACTAAGTTACATGCTAAAAATCTCAAGTTGTAAATAACTTGTTAAAACAAATAATCTGAGGTGTGATGTCTAATCCTTTTAATTTTATTCGCAACAACAATTTTTTGTCTAATGCATGAGCTTGGTCAAGTATATAAACACCATGTTCTCAAATAACAACATGAAAGTAATTATTTCTACTAATCATGAAAATATTTCAATACAAAACAGTGTTGAAAATAGCAACAAGAAATGCTAAAAATAGAAGTGCTAAAAGTAGCACTGCTATAAATAGCATTTCAGGATACATTCCAATTTTAGTTAGTCCCTGAACTAAAATTGAGAATTAAATTCGAATTTTATTTTAGCAGTTGTTTGTAAAATAATTAATTAATTCAGCTTAAGTTAATTAGTTGTAGAAAATCAAACATGAAGTCTATGTGAAGACATGCAATAGTTTCCCCTTTGATTGAGGAAGTGATCCCTTGATTCAGGAGATCAGGATGAGTTGTACTTTGAGTTGTAATTAGTTAGCTCAGTTAACTGAGTTAAGTCTAGTTAAATTAGTTCCAACAATTTGTGGAATTGATTGTGAGTTCAATTAGTTAATGCATGCACGCATGTAACTACGGCACTTCAGATAACTAAATATTCTCTCATAAATAACTCATGCATGTCAGTTCAGTCAGAGAGCCAGTTGATATTAGATGATGTGATAGTGTACTATCAGTTGCAAAAATATTCCATTGAGGATATCTCTTGCATGCAGAAGAAATTCATTCCTTGGAGATTGCGCAGTTACTTCTGAGTTTGGAGAGTTGTGTGAGAGGTCAATTCACGCAAGTAGCAGCCAGAGGACCCAGGAGAAACTAGGCAAGGAAATAGGAGGCTTGGAGGGCTAAAGGAAGGCATATGTTATGTCTATTCAGTCTATGAGCAGCATTGAGGGATTGTACTTAGAGCTGGATAGCATGCGAGCTAAAGCTTTGTGTAATCAGGACATATTTCTACTTGTATGATAATACAGAGATCGACGTTTTTAGCTAAGGATTTTCCCAGAGTATTCTTCTGTGTTCATGTGTGATTGATTTCTCATTCTCTGTTATATGTGTTCTATTTTATCTTGCTCAAAATCGATTAAGCTTTGTAGAAGTGAATCAAGTATTTTGCTTTAGTATATTGCATTATCAGGGGATCTACAGTGAGAAATTCTACATGGTATCAAAGCAAAGAACAATATACAAAGAAGGGAGAAGTTCGAAGTTTAAAGTTCCTGATCATAGATTTTGAATTCTTATCACATCTTAAATTTTAGCAATGGAGTTCAACGGTTTGAGACTTGAGTATGCCCTTCATGGCAGCTCAAATTATATAGCCTGGAAGGATTGCATGGAAGCGGTATTAGAGGACAATGGTTTGAAGGAATTCATTTATCAAGAAGTCCCCAAGCTAGCAACAATTAATGCCCAAGAATTAGCGGAATGGAAGAAATGTGTGGCTAGAGCGAGGAGGATTCTTTTGGAGGGATTTTGAGACCACATAGTCTCGAGTCTCCATGGGAAGGAGACACTATTTTCAATGTGGAAAACATTGAAGGATCTATATCACAACAACAATGATCATAGGAAGCTAGCGCTGAAAGACGAGCTTCGGAAAATCAAGTGTGAAAATGGCGACACGAGCTCTACATATTTGAACAAGCTCACCACCTGCAGGGATGAGTTTGGAAGTGTAGGGATCATGACAGTCGATGATGACATGGTGAGTCTTACTCTCCTTGGTCTTCCTAAGAGCTGACATAGCTACCAAGACTCAGTAAATGGAAGAGAGAAACAACTAGATTGGGAACAAATTTGGTCAGATCTGATGCAGGAGGAGACAAGAAGAAGCACCAGAGATGGATCTTCATCAAAGAAAGATGATGAAGAAAATCCAACCTTAGCGAGTAAGGTGAGGAAAGGGAAAGGGAAGGTGTCCCATTCCAAATCTAGTTCTTCCCATGGTGGGAAGAATATTGTCAAATTGAAAGTGAGATGATTTCATTGCCATGAGGTGGGCCATTATGCTACAAATTATCCACAGAAGAAATCCAAGAAGGGATCAGATGGTGAGGCACTGGACTCACAGTTGGAATTGGATTTCACCCTCATCGCATGTATGTTTTCATTGATTGTGGGGTGTGTTTGGTACCTAGACAATGGAGCTTCATTCCACATGACTGGTGACAAGAATATTTTTCAGTACCTTAGAGGAGAAGGACCTCCAGATGTGGATTGAGATGGGCGATGATAGAAAGTACAATGTTTCAAGTGAAGGTATGGTTGTGTTTCAGAGGGAGCATGGAGCTCTCTCACCTTGACTGATGTAAAGTGTGTACCGAGTCTGAAGAAGAATCTTGTGTCCATCGCTATGCTGGAAGACAAAGTCTATGATGTAGTCCTTAGCAAAGGAAAGCCATTCCTGAGGCATATCGAAACTAGACAGACCAAGAGGATTGGGATTTGAGTAAAGAATCTCTGCAAGCTGGAGGTAGATGACTATGCTGCATTGAGTTCCAAAGCAGAGTTAGTGCAGAGCCAAGATGTTGGTGAGCTATGGCATAGAAGATTGGGCCACTTGCACCATGGGGCCTTAAAGATCATGTAGCAGATTTCTACCGGACTTCCCAAGGGAAAACTAGAGCAAATGGATACATGCAAAGGTTGTACCTTGGGTATGTATGTGAAATCTTCCTTTCAGGATTGAGACAGTAGAGCTAGAGAAATCCTAGAGTGAGTTCATACAGATGTGTGTGAACCATGCTCTATAGCCTCCACCGCTAAACAAAGGTACTATGTTATTTTTATTGATGATTTTTCTCGTAGATGTTGGATCTACTTTATGTAGAAGAAAGATCAAACCTTATCAAGGTTTTCTGAGTTCAAAGCCTTGGAAGAGAAAGAATTTGGAAAGAATATAAGGGCCTTGTGAAGCGACAATGGTGGAGAATATGTCTCCCAACAGTTTAAGGACTTCTGTGCAACAGAAGGAATTAAACAGGAGTTGACGGAACCCCATAACCCACAGCAGATGGGGGTGGCTGAAAGGAAGAATAGATCGATTATGGGAGCAACTCGAGTGATGTTGCATGACCAAAGCATACCACTTCATTTATGGGTTGAGGCATGCAATATAGCAGTATACTTGCAGAACAGAAGCCCGCATCGTATACTGGGGATGAAGACACCAATAGAGGCCTTTTCCGGGAAGAGACCAGATGTGAGTCACTTCAGGATCTTTGGATCATCGATTTATTGCCATGTGACCAAAGATGCCTGGAAGAAGCTAGATCCAATAGTTGAGTTGGGGATACTTGTGGGGTACACTAATACACCCCACAACTATCGGGTGTTCTTGCCTACCAGTCAGAGGACAGTGGTATGCAGAGATCTGAAGTTCGAAGAGCAGAAATCCATGCGAGTATCACTTGAGAGGGAGCTCAAGTTGCATGCAGTGGAGGAACTTTTAGTTCCTAAGGAGGAGGGGCCTCATGCTGATGCAGAGCAGCCGCATGTAGAGGATCTGGGAGTGGAGACATCCACTCATGCTGAGTCTTCTAGGGAAGTTGAAAGGTTGATGCTGGATAAGAGAGAGAATGTGGGACAACCATCCTCTCAGCGTAGACAGAGGTGATCACCCGAGTGGTACACTGCCTACATGGCCCTGGTTGGGGAGTGTGTAGAGACCGAACCTTCTTCTTTTGAGGAAGCAGTGCAACAACTAGTCTGGGTTGATGCAATGGTGGAGAATTACAACTCCATCGTTCAGAACTATGTTTGGGATGTTGTCCCAAGACTAGAGGACAAGTCAATAGTGAGTTCCTAATGGCTTTACAAGGTAAAGCAAGTAGCTGATGGCAGTGTTGAGAAACATAAGGCAAGGTTTGTTGCCCGTGGTTTCTCACAGGTCGAGGGGATTGTCTACGATGAGACTTTTGCTTCTATAGCAAGGTACTCATCTATCAGATCAACGTTGGCACTATCAGCTTAGATGGGTTGGAAGATCCATCAGATGGATGTGAAGACTCTGTTCCTCAATGGCAAGATTAAGGAAGAGGTGTACATTGAGTAGCCGGAAGGTTTTGATACCTTCAATCATGAGTCACATGTGTGCCAACTTAAGAGGTCTTTGTACAGGCTGAATCAAGCACCTCGTGCTTGGTACACCAGGATCGATAGCTATTTCGCCAGGTTGGGATTCACCAAGAGTGAAGAAGATGCAAACCTTTACCACATCATGGTAGAAGGTAAGCCATTGGTCATCGTTCTTTATGTTGATGATCTGATATTGACAGGTGATGATCAGTTGATCAAGTCTTGCAAGGAGGACCTTGCAAGAGAGATCAAGATGAAATACATGGGTCTTATGCACTACTTTCTAGGCATGGAAGTGTGGCATCAAGGCAACTATGCCAATGAGATGCTCAGTCGGTTCCACATGGAGAAGTGCAAGCCCATGCAGACTCCTCTAGCTAGCAACTGGAGGAAAGAGGATGCTACTTCAGGTGAGCTAGTAGCTGCTACTATTTATCAGTAGCTTGTGGGTTCATTGATGTATCTAGTGAACACGTGACCAAATTTGTGTTTTGTGGTGAACCAGCTGAGTCAAGCTATGGTTCAACCTACCAAGCTGTTTTGGAAGGCAGCAAAGCATGTGCTGAGATACCTTAGAGGCACATCTCATTATGGATTGTGGTACATACGGACAAAGGGAGTGAAGCTTCAGGGCTTCACAGATGTAGATTGGGCAGGGAGTCCATCAAATCGGAAGAGCACTTCAGGAGGAATCTTCAACCTCGGTTCAGCTGCAGTTTCTTCGTACAACAAGAAAGAAAGGTCAGTTGCACTTAGCTTAATAGAGGCTGAATACATGGCTGCTAGTCAGGTAGCATGTGAGTCCATTTGGATGCGGAAGATTCTAGTTGGATTGTTTGGTTAGAGGATGGATCCAACTATGATCTATTTTGATAACCAGAGTTGTATCAAACTCTCTGAGAATCTAGTATTTCATGACAGGTCCAAGCACATCGATATCCAGTATCATCATCTTCGAGACTGTGTGGTGAAGAGGATCATGTTGTCGCTGTATGTTTCGACTGAGGAACGAGACGCAGATATTTTGACTAAGGCATTATCAAAATGCAAGTTCGAGTTCCATAGAGACAGGATTGGGGTGACTAGTAATCCCTTTCTTGTTGAGAGGGAGTGCTGAATAACAACAAGAAATGCTAAAAATATCACTGCTATAAATAGCATTTTGAGATACATTCGGATTTTAGTTAGTCCCTGAACTAAAATTGAGAATTAAAATTCGAATTTGATTTTAGCAGCTATTGTAAAATAATTAATTAATTCATCTTGAGTTAATTAGTTGTAGAAAATAAAACATGAAGTCTATGTGAAGACATGCAACAGTTTCCCCTTTGATTGAGGAAGTTATCCCTTGATTAAGGAGATTAGGATGAGTTGTAATTAGTTAGCTCAGTTAACTGAGTTAAGTCTAGTTAGATTAGTTCCAACAGTTTGTGGAACTGATTGTGAGTTCGGTAAGTTAATGCATGCATGCATGTAACTACTCCACTTTAGGTAATTGAATATTCTCTCATAAATAACTCATGCATGTCAGTTTAGTCAGAGACCCAGTTGAGATTAGATGATGGGACAGTGTACTATCTTTTGCAAGAATATTCCATTGAGGATATCTCTTGCATGTAGAAGGAATTCATTCCTTGGAGATTGTGTAGTTACTTCTGAGTTTGGAGATTTGTGTGAGGGGTCAATTCACATAGGTGGTAGCCAGAGGACCCAGGAGGAACTACCCAAGGAAATAGGAGGCTTAGAGGACTGAAGGAAGGAATATGTTGTGTCTATTCAGTATATGAGTAGCATTGAGGGATTGTACTGAGAGCTGGATAGCTTGTGAGCAAAAGATTTATGTAATCCGGACATATTTCCACTTGTATGATAATACAAAGATCGGGGTTTTTAGTTGAGGCTTTCCCCAGAGTATTCTTCTGTGTTCATGTGTGATTGATTTCTCATTCTTTGTTATATGTGTTCTATTTGATCTTGTTTAAAATAGATTAAGCTTCCGCAAGTTTGTTTGTAGAAGTAGATCAAGTATTTTTCTTTAGTATATTGCATTATCAAGTGATCGATAGTGAGAAATTCTACAAACAGTTAAAAGGATATCAATCAATATCGTGTAATATTAATTTCATATTCAAGCTTTGGTTGTTGTTTAAACAAACATAATACCAATTACTTTCAATTTCATAGTTAAAATACAAAGAAAAATCGAAATAAATGTTCAAAATAAAATCAAACAATAAAGGGAGGATACCATGGAATGGACATTACAATTATAAAAAAATTGTTTACCTGTCCATCAATATCTTATCACGCATTCATAAAACATTTTCTTGCCCAAAATAACCATGAGGTGAAAGAATCACAACATTAAAAACCATAGGAATACTTACTAGAAACATTTCCAAAGTTGATGGCTGAAGTGCCTGAAGGATCTCCAACAACAAATGAATCATATCCAAGACATGATCTCTATATTGTCCCCCCATCCTTTTTCTAATCACATTTCATGTAACTTTCCCACACCCGAGTCAAGTAACAATCAAATGAAGGAATTGACATTTGTTTTTATCTTTTATATGTATAAACTTTGAATATAATTTGTTTTGGTAACATATTAATTCATATTTAAAGCCTTCCTGTCATGAGAATGTATCAATTAAGTAGAACATCAGAAAAATTGACCTCAATGAGGTCCTCTAACAATTTCTACAATATCAATATTTGTCTTGCTGTGATATCTTGGATAGAAAAAAGAACATATCTGCAAACAAAAAATCCATATATTACTTATGTTCAAACTATGTATATGGTGTCTTCTTAGGTAAATTTTTAAGATGTCCCTCTACCTTTACCAAAGTAGATTGTAGCTTGGCTAAACTCTTTATCCTTTCACTCAACATCACTTTCTGCAAGATAAATGTCAAACATTATGCTTTCCCATTTCTCAACATGCTAGATATGATAAATTGAAAGGAACATAAAAGTAAGAGAAAACCATTTTATAACCAAAACAAATAAACAAACAATTCCTCTAATAAAACTTCACAAGTCAAAAATTACTCTACCATGTGCTCAAACTAAAGGTGATATTCTTTGAATCATCTTTAGGTCATATTTAATGGGATATTCGTATTTTTACCATGATTTCAATTTGGTGCTAAAAGAAATATAAATCTAGGTTATTATCAATGGAATTGAAGTATAATTCAAAAGAATAATGTAATTATAAGGTATGGAGAGAGAAACATCTTCATAACTAGGATTCTCTATTTTAGTTTGGTTTGAGTTGAGTTGGTATTTGAATATATAGTCTTCTCTAAAGCAGTGAAATAGAAAGATGAGAATCTAAATAACCCCGTGAATTTTTAATTAATTCATATTATATACCTCTAAAATAGCTAGGTCATCCTTCTCTGCTATTTGATAGAGATTTATTGGCATAGAATAATAATGAGTTAACTATCAAACACAATAATGCAATATATTAACCAAGGAAATAAAATGACATGGCTTTGGTATTGTGTGCTCGAAGGAAATCCAACAATGGTTGTGTTCTTTCTTTACCATGAAATAATATTGAAGACAAATGTTGGTTCAAAAATTAAACTCCCTTACCAATAGGAGATGGTTATGTTGGGTAAGGAAAGGATGAATTGAAGGGCTCGAGGTCTAGCTCCAATACATAGTTATCCTTGTCACTAGAAAATACAAAGTTGTCATCATTTTCTTATCCAGGTAAAAATAAAAGTGAGTTTGTATTTGTGCACTTGTGATAGTATATGAAAAAGAGAGCACTAGTGGAAATCAAAGTGTGTTGTCCCATCATTCAGCCTAATAGAAAACTTATATATTCAGTTGTTGACTACAATGGAAATCAAATGTAAAACCCACTCAACTTGATCTTTACATGACATAGTTGTAATGAACTAGTACAATAGAATCATTCTAACCCATAAACAAGAGATGATGAAAAAGAATAATGGAACATTATTTCCCACCACATAATTGGCATGAATAAAATTTCCACAAAATTCATCCAAAAAATGAGAAGAAATTATGGCAAAAGAACATATCATTAGTGTTTTCTACCCTCTTTAACACATGTAGCCTAGGGAAGTAAAGGAGGCCAAACCTAACAGGATTCCAATTGTGTGGGATATTAAAATAGAAATGTAGAAAAACACGCCTGCCAATTCACAAAATTTCACTCTAAATAATAGAGCATGTTGAGGATAGTAATGATGAAAATAGATCATGGATTAAGATCAAGCCCGTTATTGGTCATCAATTACCAAGGCGGTTGGTATTTTTTACTTGTAAAAAAAATATCATAATTAATGTAATAAATATGTGGATCTTTTTGTGATTTTTTAAACATTTATATTATGGTTTCCTTGTAGGAAAGAGTGATGAAAGTTGTCCAGGTTTGTTCAAACTGGTTTCTCCTTTCATATGCTTAGGTGAATGGATGGAGAGCTACCTTTCTTCGGTTTGGAAATTTAGGTGTCCCTCCCTTTCATTCAATATGTGGAGATGCCCCACCATTGAAGGATCTTGATAGTCTTGAATCCAATCTTACAGACATAACAAATGGATCTGGTCCAAATCAAGATGTTTTTATGTTGATTGGAGAGGGAGAAACAACTCAAGAATTGTTTAGTATTCCTCTTGTGAAGTTTGAAATATAGTGTAGGAAAAATGGTTTATCTATTTGTGGTGGTAGGGAGGTAATGTTTTTCCAATTGCTTCGCTTAGAAGAAGAAGAAGAGAAGCATAAGAACCAAGATATAGATGAGGATTTTAGGTATGGGTATAACTTTGCAATCAAAGGGAAGCATGCAAGAGAAACTGATGCTTATATACAATTGGGAGGGGAAGGTAGAGCATGGGTGAAGAAAGAAAATCCATACTTTATGATGATAAGGGCTATATATCATTATCATCATATAGGAAAAATGCTCAGGAAGAATCATACTTACGCTCACAGGTTGAGGAACGTGAATCAGTGGATGCCTCTTACAGTGGAACTTTACTAAAAAATGTTGGTGTTGTGATGGTAGTGTCACAGGATGTGCCCCAAAAGTTCAAAATATTCTAGGCATTCTTAAGGAAAATTTCTGTCTCTACTCTTTAACTCATATTTCACCCCATCCACATTTTGATAGACCAATTATCAATATCATAGAATGATATTTTCTTTAATGAAGGAGTCCAAGGGCTAACAATTTAAGGATATGATTTTTTTTTTTAAATGGACAGTCGTGTCTGACTTGCAAGGACTTGGGTGTCAAACTTGCTGCCCAACAAATGTTATTCACATGTCAAAATTTTGAGTATGACTTGGGGTTGAGTTTGAATGAGATGATTTTGCTTAATATTGTTTAGTCAAGGAAAAGAACCAAATTTAGATTCCATTTGAATTATGATTCATGAAGCATAGTAACAGAGTTGGTGAGCTTAATAGGGCTCATCCTTGTCGTGATGTGTTACATTCGAATGGCATGAATGTATGAATTTAAAAAGGCTGAGATGTGATATAAATCTTGGGAAATTTTGACCAAATAAATAACCCAAACCTGAAACTTAAGATATGATATAAATCTTGGGAAATTTTAACCAAATACATAACCCAAACCTTAAACCTAGTAGTGTGAAATCCATTGTTTGAAGTGTGGCTATTGAAGACAAATTTCTTAAATACTTTTAAAAATTAACATACAAATCATTTATAAAATCATGGAATTTCGTTTTCAATCAAATGTCAAACCATATAACAATTAAAGCGATAACCCGCAAGGACAATCCAAAATTGACAAGGCATGTTGAAAAAATGTTCAAAACTCATTGAGAACATCCTAATCCTATAGGCTACTCATCTAAAGCAACTGAAGATGTTACCTTGCCTAGGAAACATGGAATGTTAATTATATAAATGACAAAAAGATAAATAATTAAAACTGACTATTAGAACCAACACAAACAATGAATGGTAAACAAAATGAAAATGGGCAAAATGTTGCATACCCACTCCATGAGACTTCCATCTCCTTCCATACTAGAAGTTGCCCAAGACTAAGCAGGTCATTCCACTGGTGTCCACATTCTTGTATCCATAGTAGAATTCATCCTCGTATCCACATACAACCTACATTGGTCATACCCTTCCATAAAGAAAAAAATAAAATAAAATGAAGCTTGAAAGCCTTTTTACTCGTCAACGGTTTAACAATTTTGAGGCGTATATTTAAAAAGAAGATTCTCATACCAATATCTCGGCTTCCTTTGAAACTCTATTCAAATACATCACCTCCTCCGAAAAATTTACATATCGTGGGTCGTCATAATTCAAGTCATCAATTAAGCGAAGTTATATCATCTCTAGAGTAGGGGTTCTCTGAAGAAAGCAACCTAATACACTAATTTCCCTATCATGAAATTCAGTTATGTCTAAATAAACCAGTATATATGGAGATGAGAGAGTGGGGATCTGAGACGTCGAGGTACGGGATATTTTGAAAGTTCCTGCATTACATTTCAAAACCAGAATAAGCCAACTATGCACTCATTTACGAGGTAAAAGACATAAATATTTATTATGAACATCATGGAAAAAAACAATGGAAGAATTTTATGGTCTTTTCACATCTTATAGCAGGTTAACTTTTTTAATTTAGGTAGTGTAGATTTTCATTAAGTAATAGATATGAAACAAATTCGTTATTTGGTTTTGTTTCATATCTATTGGATATACTGAATCTGCAAACAAGACATAATAATGAACCAAAACATAATAGTCAACCTAAGCTATGTCAAAAAATGCTTTGTATAATTTTTTTTATAATATACCTGACAACTAAGTAGCAAATGCAAACATCCTTAAACATTGAAACATGTTGTTCAGTCCACATGTAAAAGAAAAGCATAACTTTTGTTTTTACCAAGATAAATTTGTCACCCATTAACAAACATTGGAGATTAGGAAGACTCTCGAACAAAAAATTGAGAAGAAACATATTTCTTTAAGCAAAGGCACAACACATATGACCAACTCCTTTAATGATTTAAAGCTCCCCATCATCTCAATCAATATGTCCACAAAAAAAATTGTATGCATTATCGGGATATGAGTCCATTTCCAGTAAGGTAAAATTATTTCCACGTTGCATATTGAGTCTCAAGATAGAGCATGAAAGCTCTTGAAACAATATCCCATTCACTCTCAAATATTTTATGATGTATGCCCCTGCACACACATACAAGACAACTTGAATTTACAGTGGCTTATATTTTATCCACAAAAAACCTGCATTTACACTGGTTTCATTGTAAAGCATTGAAATTAATAGTAAAATATAGGTTCACATGATTATGTTTGAAGCAATGTGCTTGAAGAGGTTTTGTCCATATCTAGCGGCTATTTGATGCAAATTCAGTGATTCCTCTTCTCAAGACCTGTTGAACTTTTGAAGGCTTGAAAAATCGGTCTACAACAAGGGGGATAACCACCCAGTCTAAACCTTGAAAGCAGCTCCTTTTCCATTTGGAATAGTGGCTTCGACTGGGGATGATGGGACTAATTTCCCAATCTGTTTGTGATGTGTGTACTAAGGGGATTATGTTTTTTTTGCTTGGGTTTTATGGGGTGAATGCCTGTTCTAAATCTACTCTGTCTTATAAACTATCATATGCAATTTATCCTAATGACAAAAAACATCTAACTTTAAACTATCCCAGGAGTGATGTCTTACTTATGTGATCTAAAATAATTTCTAACAGCAATTGGTAATATAAATCATTCAATCACCACTAGAAAAGAATCCATTAAAAATGATTGTTTCATATAAAAAGTTAGCCGAAACAATTATGAGAAACATATCACATAAAAATTATTAATATACTGAGCATAAAAAGAATAGTTATCACCATACAGAAATGTAATAATGACAACTAAACACTCAGACTTTCATATATCAATAACCGAAAATAATTTATCACTTGGCGCATAAGTAAATGGTATTAGGAGATAAAAATACCATTGGTAATAGGTTCCACTCATGAGCTTCAGCGATATAGATTTATCTTCAAATCATTCAAAATTCACTAAGAGTACAAAAGTGAATTTCAGTAGCACACATCAAACTCATATAAAAATAAATCTTGTTCCATTCATTTTATCAAAACCTCCTTAGTGGGGGGCAAGCTGCACATTCTGAAGAATTGTTTTTGATAAAACTCTGGACCCATCTATAAATGCATGAGAGGGGTTTAAATACTATTCTAATGAAATCTAAAAATAAATATTACAAAAATAGATGAGGAGGTTTAAACCACCTGCCTCATTTTAAGAAAAAATGAACTAAAACAAAACTAAAACTGTATCTATGATAAATCTTGTATCTGATCTTTTAAATTGCAAATGTCCAGCATCAATTTCAAGAGCGTCAGTTGGCCAACTTCAACTCTTAATTGCCCTGCAATTATGGCATTATCTAGCGCTGGCACTATCTTCTCGGCAGAGGTTATAAGGCATTTCAGGGTCATCCATTAGCTATGTGGCTTTACCAAGTACTACTAGTATGTGTCCCAGTTTAACCCATTTACCTATTTAATTGACTCAGCCTTTTCCTTTACTATTTGTTTGCACTTTGTTTGAAGCTATTGTGCCTTTGGGAGGAATCCTAGAGTAGTCTCTGATATCAAATTGGCCTTGTACAAATTTTCATTTATGCACTCAATGACACTATTTGCTACTGTCGTTGCCTCTTCCATCGCCTGTTCTGCTTCTTTAAGCTGTGAATCCCATTTCGTGAATAACATTTATTTGTGCGATTTGTCGATTCTGGGAAATTAAGCTCTTTTACCTTCTTCTAATCTTTTCCAGTTCAAGAAGTCTTAAAACGTCTTAAAAATTGAATCATAATCAAGTCGTAATTCTACGACTTGATTTGTAATGTTATCGCTCGTTTCACAATGGGAATTCCATTGCGAGATCTTCTAGCAGAGTATTTATTCCTGTTGCAAGAGTTGGGCATTAAGGGCGAGTGCTTCTGTGAAAAATTCCCCAATTTTGGGATCTTCCTTATGTAGTTCTATGATAGCTTGTAATTGTTCTTCTTTATTGGCCAAACTATTTTGATGATTCAATTGCATCTGCTAGAAGTCTTGCTGGAGTTTTGCCACTTGTATCTCTGCTTCTTGACCGATGTTGGCCTGTTGTAGTTGTTGTTCCAAAAATAGAATTTTGTCCTCTTTTTCTTTTAATAGCATTTGAACTTTAGCCTCTTTATCAATTTTTGAAAAAGCATATGCCCCTGCGATCTGAGAGAACCTAGTTAGGTTTTCTGATGGGTCTGTAGTTGGATCCTTCCAAAGAACATCCAGAGGCTCATCCTATGGAGCAAGCACGACATCTATTTTCCATTAATTCCTTTGTCTCCTGACAACAACTTTATGTTGCAAGCTATAAAATACGTCTAGAGGAGGAATATCCTCTATCTTTAGTACAATCTCATATGACGGGGCAAGAGGAATATGCTCTATCTCTTGAGTATTAATTGCCCATTCTACCACCATTTCTATGGTTGTCTCTCCTAGGTTTGTCAGTGGCTCTGTGCTTTGTTCCTCAGTTTTGATTAACTCATTAAAATTTTCCCATTCCTTTTCTAGATCCACTACAAGTGGCTTTGTTAGCTTTGCGAGGGAAGTGGGAATTTTAGTTTTGTTTTGGGGATAAAACCTGTTGATCAGGCTTCTCTATAGAATGAGTTGTATCTTTAACTGACTGTTCACTTCTGCTGTTTTCACTTTTGGACTGATCATTGGACTTTTCAGTTGATTCATTTTCAGAATTTCATTTAGACTTCTCTTCTTTTGAACTACCACTTATGCTAATACTAGGAGTGGGCTCCCTTATTGGTTCAATGAGCAATTGGTCCAAAGGGACCTTTTTTAACCTTTGTTTTCTGTAATTGTCAAACTTTTGAAGTTCTTCTTGGTTAAACTAAATTTGTGCCACATGTAGAACCTATTTGAAAGTGCACTTCTGCAAAAAGACATCATCAAAGGAGCCTTCTTCATTGGTAAACACTTTTATTTTAACTGCTACAGTAAAATTCTTTACAACACCAAAGGGATCGTACTGCCTCCAAGGGAACTTTGGTAGTTGTAAACATAGCATATTATCAACCTATTTAAAAGCATGACACAGGGAACTGAGGCCAGATGGCCTTCTTAGAATCCTTGAGTACTTTACTCATTCCCCCAACACCACAGGTCTGGTAAGTTATTTCTCTGGCCATTAGTTTGTCAGGAACATACAAAGGAAGGACGTGGGTTGAAGCAATGCTGCCAAATACCCTGATGTATGTGAAAAATTCTTCCCCAAACCACCTTCCCACAGGGAGAATGTCAACTTTAGCTTCTGGGGAGAATCTTGGGGCATCTTTGTTGTAGAGAATTCTATGGATAGGGAGCATCACTCCATGACAAATCTTGTAGAAATGTGGGATGAAATTGGATTCCCACAATTCATTGTGATAAACCTGAATAGGAAGAGGGTTTTGTATTTTCCATTTCCACCCCATGATAGGAAAATTGGAGACAAAACAAATGGCATCCATGACGTAGGCACTTAAAAAGAATGGAGGGTAAACTCTTTGAGCAAAACTTCTTTTAGTTCGATATCCTAAAATAGCAAAGGCTAAATTATCTGATAAAATTTGGGCCCAATCCGTTATGGTGGCATTGGTGGCCGCATCCAATAAAGCCAACCATTCTGATGAAAGCTTGTTGATATTTGACTTCCAAAATAGTCTACATAACATTACAGTGGCAAAACAGTAAGGAGAACAGAGGGAGCTAGTGGTGTACATACCGTTTTTATCCTTCTTTAGTTGTTCCTCATTGGCAGACTAGCGTTTTGTGTACTCTGCCAAATCTTCGTTTCCTTGGCAAATTTTTCTACAAATTGCTTGTTGTAGGTAGCCTGAGGTTTTGGCAAGTGATACATGCATCTCAAATTGCTTGCGATAAATGACCCTAGGGCTAGTTGATTGGCTGTCTTGAACTCTCTATCAGATATTTCTGCGTGATCTATAACCCATTTCACCATATCCGTGTTGGGGAGTATCTTCGGCTCATAGCAATACGGTGTAGAACAAGCATGCAAGCTCAGTTAGGGACACTTCGAAAGAGCTGAATCCATCTATTGTAACTGTAACCTTCATAATTCTCAGGTTTTCCTCTTCTAACAGTTGGTACATTGCTTCCCAGGTAGATAACCTTGCTACCTTAGTACAAGCGGTGTCCATGAATAACAGAGTCATTTCTGTTTTACCAGATGTGGGAGCCTTGCCTTTCTTTCCCATTATGCTTTGTGTGCTATTCCTAAAAGTTGTAAGCAGAGAACAAAGATACGATAATGATGATAGTGAATAACGAAAAAAAATAAGGCGACGGGAAAGCTTTTAATTCTAAATCATATCAAAGTATATCACCTTTCATCAAACAGACCTTTTACCCTTACCCGAATCGTTTTTAATAAATAACCACTAATGGACTATTAAGCTAAAATTTATTGTTCATAACTTTGCATCGAACAATAGAAATTACTGTCATAGAACTTAGAGCCCTTAGATCTGCGATAAAGAGATTTTGGGATTTTCTTCACAATATCGCAAATCACGATATCGCAAAACTTGTAATCCTTATTTTATTGCTATATCGGGCGACTGTGATATGCGATTTGCGAGAGGCTATCATATTTCGCGATATTGAAGTGTGCTATGTAAAGTGGCTTCGCTAATTTTATAATTTGGGATGTGATAAGGTTGTAGGACGTAAGTTCTCACATTGTCGCATATCACGTTTTCGAGGAGTTCTTTGTGTAAGAGATGCCTGCCATGATCTTTTTGTGATGCAATACTATTGTTTAAAAAGCGGGTTTTGTGAAAGGTTTACCTAATATTTAAGACTTTTCGCTTACAAAGATTTTCTTGGGTTTTATGGTCATATAGCGCTTGGAGTATGGAAAAGGTAAATTTACACGTTTTAGCAAGTTTCACCTTGATATCTTGTTTTATTCTTAAACAAAAAGGCAATATTAAGTGCTAAGTTTTGATTTTTTGGAAGGGTCCCCATTTATTAATGTTATTGCTAATACTAATAAAAGCGGGGTTGTTGATGGTCACAACAATTGGCGATTCACTTGAAAGAACCAGTTATCTCTGATAGTTTTTTGAATTTTCTAAAACTTCTAAAATACAAATGGTTTTGGAAAATCAAAATTTATTGTAGAAATATAAGGTAAATAGTGTTATTTGCTAACAACAACATCTTGTTCCAACTATCCTAATTCTGATTATCTTTTTCCCAAAGTTAGTAATTATACTTACATCAATCATTACTTGGTTTATAAAGATAAAAACAAATATATCTCCATAGATTAGTTTAGGTGTACTCATTTGTCGTAGGTAGAGCCTCTGCTACCAGCAGGCATCCATAGCCTCGACAAGGTTACCTATTACCCAACAATGATCCAGTATCCTACTTGAGAAGTATGCAATTTACAAAGATAAGTCCTCATATACACTTATTTCTTTTTCTTCTCTTATTTCTCTTTTAATTCTTAAAGAACAATGTCCTGGTTTGGTGGCCAAAATTGACAGTGCCATTCACTTGATTTATAACTTAACTGAACAAGCTGGCTCCTGATGAGACCCTTTGCATTTTGATTGAAACAATCTCGAGTCATTACCCTGTTTTGGTATGCAGTCTGGCAATGTCAGTTAGTTATAATCTTTATGATCATGATAAGTTGGCTCTTGATGAGACCTCTTATTCTTTAAGTTTAAAGTGCATAATTAGATTACTCTTTGAATCTTGCAATTTCCTAAAGTGGGGGGGAAGTCATTGGTTCCTTAAGAGTTCTTCTGGATGACAACTGTAGAGTTTAAAAGTAGTTTTTCTGTAGATAATCTTTGTCTTGTTATTGTTACTTTTCATGACTGATATGAGGAAAATTTCTTTCTAAGGTTTGATTTTAACCAAAACTTGTATAGTTGAAACAAAAGAACAAGTAAAAATTTTAAGAATGATAGCACTTGGCCCTATGTTTCAAAAGTAAAGATTAATTTTTATAAGCGCTTCCACTTATACAAGTGAAAAACAAAATTGACAAGAGACACTATTCTTTTCGCGGAAACCAAAAGTAAACATTTTCAACCTGGTTTATTATCAAAGAGAAAACTAAACTAAAAATAATAATTTACAGAAAATAGAAGAGATAATATTCTATGGGAAATATTTTTTAAGGGTATGTCCATTAACAGGTAAAGACTCTATTTTCCCTATTAAATCTTGTGGCATGAAAGTTTATGGACCTATGATTTCAACAATTTGGAATGGTCCAAGCCACATCCGTTGGAATTTAGTATGCTTGCCTTTCTCTTCA
Organism: Pinus tabuliformis; assembly: GCA_031772625.1. Classification (NCBI taxonomy): domain Eukaryota; kingdom Viridiplantae; phylum Streptophyta; class Pinopsida; order Pinales; family Pinaceae; genus Pinus; species Pinus tabuliformis. Next base: position 9,223,027 of record CM062807.1, on the reverse strand, counting down.
TGGGCTTTATCCCATTTCAATACTAAGTCTCCAAGCTAAAAGTCTTTTCTAGATACCCAGTTTGAATCAAAAGAAGCTTTTACTAATTGTTGATGATGCACATGGGTTATTCTAGCTTTTTCTCGTTCCTCTTCAAGCTTAAGGATCTGCAATTGTCTTAATTGCAAGGATGAGGAAGGAGTTTCTTCAATGAATTGAACCAAGGCTAAAGAAGGAATAGCTAGATTTGCTGGGAGGACCACCTCTTTCCCATAAAATAAATTAAAAGGAGAAGTGCCAATAGAAGTTTTCTGAGTTATTCAATCTGCCCAAAGAGCATACATTAAAGATTTATGCCAGTTTCTATGATTTTGATCAATAGTGCGTTTAATGATTATAATAAGGTTTTTGTTTGTTGATTCAACCAACCCATTTCCTTGCGGATAATAATTGGCAGAATACTTAAGCTTAAAACATATTTTGAGCACAAATTCAATCATAGCATTACCTGAGAAATATGATGCATTGTCAAACATTAAAGCGGAAGGTAAGCCAAACCTGGTAATTATGAATTGAACTATAAACTCAGTGATATTCTCAGAATTGGATGACTTGAGTGGGACTGCTTCTACCCATTTAGTAAAGTAATCGATAGCAGTAAGGATGTATTTATGCTATTTAGAAGAGTGAGGAACGATCTCACCTATTATATCTAATCCCCATTGTTCAAATGGTTGATCAATGTTGACTGGTTATAATGGCAATGATGGTTTTGCTCTGTCTTCCAGCAACAATTTGACAAACTTGGCACCTTCTTACATAGCTATGTGCATCCTTAGATAACATTGGCCAGTAGTAGCATACGCGCAAGATTTTGTGTTCTGTGGCATCACCTGCATAATGTCAACCTGCTAGTCCATCATGAAGTTCCTGCAATACTTTTTTAGCTTCAGATTTCTCAAAGCATCTAAGAGAAATAGAATCATAATTCATCCTAAAGGGTATATCATTTACAATTTGGTATTGCTTAGCTTTTAATCTCAGCGCTCTTTTCTTTGTATGATTCAAATGTGAAGGAGCATATCCATTCTTTAAGTAAAATATGATATCTACATATCTTGATTCAACCTCGTTTAGGCTTACCTCACGCATTTGTACTTCACTGTCTAGCGACTGTGTTTCTGACATGTGCGATGCTCCAGCCAACATCCTCCAAAAACCTTGACCTTTTACAATATTTGTTGGTTTGATTTTAGCATCATATTCTTGTAGGGTTGTGACCCAATTTGCCCTCTTTTCACCTACATATTTCTGTACCAAAAGATTTCTTACCGTTGGAAATGGTACTATTATTTTCATATGAGCCATGAGAAGAAAGGGTCTAAAGTGTTTAATTTCTTTGAATATAGCATAAGCCTGTTTCTCAACATCGGAGTAATTTAACTCAGCTCCTTGCAAGTTCGAACTGAAGAGGCAAATTGGGGCTTTGGCTTTATCTTGGTTGGCCTGTGTGAGTATTACAACATATGATTTCTCAGAGGCAAATGAATACAAAGTGAAAGGATTAGAAAAGTTTGGAGTCACTAGAGATGGGGCATTTATAGTTGCTTGTTTTATCAAAACAAACACTTCATGTTCTGCATGACCCTATTTGAAAAGAGAGTTTTTCTTTATCATGGATTGGAGGGGCAATACGATTCTTGAAAAGTCGGGGACAAATCTTTTGACGAAATTAATTTGACCAAGGAAAGACTGCATCACCTTTTTTTTATGGGGTAGGGATATCTCAGAAATTTCCTTAATTCTATCTAGATCAATATGGATTCCAACTTTAGACACTATAAATCCAAGAAGCTCCCCCTCACTTAATGAAAAAAATGACTTTTTTGGATTAAGTGAGTTCCCATAATTTTGACATCGTTGGAAGATCTGTTTTAAGTCTCTGAGGTGACTGCTGCATTTTTTAGAATAGATTGTTATGTCATCTAAGTAAATCACCACTGACTTATTCACTAATTCTTTAAAAGAAATGTCCATTTCCCTTTGAAATGTGGCACCAACATTAATCAGCCCAAATGGCATCTTTTGATATGCATAAGTGCCCCATTTTGTTCTAAATGTAGTCTTAAATTGATCGTCTGGGTGGACTAAGATTTGGTTATACCCTGAGAAACCATCTAAAAAGGACATCAGTTCAGACCCTACAACTGATTGAAATATCTATTCCATAGGGGGTAGTGGAAAGTTATCCTTTTGGCAAGCTTTATTTAGATTTCGAAAGTCAATACAAATCCGGATATCTCCGTTTTTCTTTCTGGCTGGTACCAGGTTGGAAACCCATCTGGAATGCCTAACATGAAAAATAATCTTGGCTTTTAGTAATTTTTTAAACTCAGACTTAATCTAGTTTTCCAAATTATGATGGATTTTCCTCAATTTCTGTTGAACTGGCTTTTCATCAGTGATCATCGGAATTGTATGTTGTATAATTGAAGTGTTGTAAGTTTTGATATCATAATAATTCTAGGCAAAGACATTTTTGTATTGTTTTAATAGTCAAATGAAAGATACCTTTTCCTCGGGTGTTGGACCAAGACCTAAGTTGACGTTCTGTGGTTTTATGTCAGTTCCTAGATTCACTAATTCATATCTCAGAGTTGAACTCTAAAGTTTTGAATTGGTGGACCTTTTGAATCTGTCCTTTAAGTCATATAGGTCCTCCAACTTGACTACGGATTTAGGTATAGCATTATTGTTGCTTCCTTGTTCCAGCTGCTTGTCATGTTGGTCTTCATCAATTATCTGATTATTGTAAGAGCCTTCTGAAGTTAGAAAACTTACAATATCAGGGTCATCATTGAAAACTCTCCAATTGGTAATATTATCAGGAATGGAGGGTCTAAAGATTAATTCAATCGAGAATCTGTCTGGACTATAGTCCTCTGATGGAATGAGCTTGGAAGCCACATTAGCAAGGAGATCAGCACTAGAATTTTGGATTCTGGGAATAGATGATATATTAAATTCTATAAAGTGTGAAGTCAGGTCTTGTACTAACGATTGATAATGCTTCAGATGTCCTAACATACAATGTATAGTATTTCTTACCTACTTAATAACAATCTCAGAATCTCCAAAGACTTGCAGATATTTGATATCAAGCCTGATTTCCTTGTACAACCCTTGAACTAACGCTTCATATTCTGCAGCATTGTTTGTTCAATCGAACTCAAGTCTACATGTTAGCATGGTTTTCTCTCCTTTGGGACTGACTAATATACAGCTTGCTCCTGATCCATCATTAGACTTAGAACCATCAAAAAATAATTTCCAAAACAAAGTTTTATTTTCAGGTCTATCTACAAAACTAATGCATCTAGAAGTGTCTGTTTGAGAGAAATTTTCTATCTGAGATAAAATTTAATTTTCTAAAAAAGGTGCAGTATGAGCATTGAAATTCCATAAAAACGAATCAACAAAATAGTTTCCAATTATATTACTGGTGTACACTATAGGTTCATTTTCTCCTTCTAACTCCGTTACTATATACTTTTGGTGTCTTTCTCGCTCAACCTTTATCTAATTTTCTTTATCGTTATAAGGGAGCCACATATGAGACCAGTCGGTCACAAAGTAACCATGAAGCTTCTTTGACCAATCCCTACCAAGAATTAGTCCATCAAATTCAGGAATGTCAGCGACGAGTATATCAATAACTTGACATACCTTTGGATTTGATGAAAGCCTTATGGTCACTTGATTAAGTTCACCAATAACCTCGAATTGAGACTGATCTAGTTGTACTATGCGTACTGCATATTTCTGAGGTTGGACATTTAATTTTGCGCAAACCATCTTAGGAAAAATATTATATGAAGCACCAGAATCTATCAGGTAGTTATGCAAATTTTTATTCAAAACTTAAAAGGTAAGGAGAAATGGCGGAGTATGGGATTTTGACCTTCCTCCAATCAAAGCAATGTCAGTTGGATCGACTTTATTTGACATATTAGTCAGAGGTATTCCCTTTTCATAAGTAGATTGAGAAATTACAGCGACAGGTAGAGGCACAATTGGTACTGCATTCAGTTCTTTCAAGAGCAATTTCTGTTGATGCTTTAATTTGTTGAGCTCATGAAAAGTAATATTAGCCCTAGTCTTCTTCATATCTTCAACAATGTTATACTCCATTCCATCAGAGATGATAATACTTTTAGATGGAGTTGTTGAATCAGATTGGACTGGGTTTGCCTGAGTAGCCTTTGGTGAGGATTTCTTACCTATGATTTTATCCTTAGGAGTTAGACTTGGATTTTTCTGCTTAACACTGGATTGTTGGAGATCGAGTTGATTTTTACTTTTGGTAGTAATTGGTAAATCATCTTGATCTTCTTCATCTAGAAGAATGAAGTCCCACATTCCTTGTAGTTCTACAACTTCATCATCATCGGTCTTTTCCTCATTTGAAACTTCTTCCTCTTCCCCTTCTGATTCTGCGTTTGTTATAGCATTTGGAGGTTTCGAACCAGTTGAAGGGTTTCTCTTAAAGGTCTATAAGGTTTCTTGGAAGAGGTATCTACTACTTGTTTATTTATATCTACCATTTCGTTGGACATGGCTTTCAAGACTTTCTGTAACCTTTCCAGGTCGAATGGGTCCTTTGATTGTTTTTTCTTAGGGTCATCTCTAAAAGACACATTTTTAGAATTTCTTTCATCTACAATGTTTTTCTTTTATACAGCTAGGATACATTTCTCTATAGCTATCACCTCTTTCATGTTTTCAGCTAATGTTGGCTTGGTAGCTCTATTTACAAACATGGCTGAATTTGAAGGCAAAGCGAAAATATACCATTCATTTTGGACTTCATTACTAGGATTCGACACTGCTGGTATTTTTTTTAATAATTTATTGAAGCGAGAATTGAAATCCTTAATTGGTTCTCTTGGTTCGACTTTCAAATTGGAGAGGTCGTTGATTAAAGTTGTTGTAGATGGTCATCTCCAAATTTTGCTAAAAACTGATCTTGAAATGTATCCCAGTTATTAATGGAGCATGATGGTAATGAGAAATACCATGATCCTGTTTCTCCTTCTAAGGTATGAAGGAATAATCATACAACTACTTCCTCTTCCATTACTCCATTTAAACTTATGGACAACATGAACTTATTTATATGCTCTTCGGCTGTTTGACCATCTTCAGGATTGAACTTGGGAAGTCATTTCTCATGATGATCTGGTAACTGTGATAAGGGTGTAGGCATGTTCACAACTCCTGGATTAGCCCATGGCCTTGGTGGTGGATTTCCTGCCATTGTTGGAGTATGTGTAGGAGTGGTAGTAGTTGAAGGTGGTTGGGTAGAGGAGGATATTGCTCCTGTACCTGTGTGAAGCACAATCTAGAATTGAGGGATGGATGAGTCAAATTTTGATGATATGGATGGGATGGTGGACGAAGATGATGATAAAACCTCACTTTGAGATTCCACTGGTGTTTTCCTAGATTTCTTACGACTTGGTAAAGGAAACTCAACTAGTGGGATTCCTAATTTTTCGTTTTGTGCTCTAGTCAGTCGTTGAGTCGGGGTCAAATGAGAAGTGAGACTACCTTGGGAAAACTTAGATTCTTCTTGAGATAAAGAAATTCCCTATAAATTATGAATTACTGTCTGTAACTCAAGAGGATCTCAAGAAGAATGATCTGGCTTTCTTGGGATTTTAGTAATGTGCTCTGTATTTTTATTTTCAACTTCTGGTTCGGTGATGGAAGATTTGGAACGTGAACGTGAAGCTGAGGGTGTGTTGAGGCCTCGAAAATCGCTGCAACAACATCGGGGATAACCACCCGGTCCGGACCTTAGTACAGCTCCTTTTCCGTTTGGAATAGTGGCTCTGACTGGGGATAATGGGACTAGTTTCCCAGAAGTAGATAAATGGGATGGATGGATGATTATAAACTACGGTAGCGATGAGCGAATAACTAAAACTATCAGCAAGAATATATTAACTATGATCTATCCCGGGGACTTATTGAGCTTTAAAGCGTAGCGTTTGATGGTCTGTGTCTAAAGACAAGCATATAGATGACTCCATCTTTAAGGCATAGATATTAATTCATTCAAGATTGCTGTGCCTAAATAGTTAAACAGAGCGATTAAAACAAAATTACCACACTTTTTCATTTATATCATTGTCACATGCATGATTGAAAAGAAAGGCACATCGTAAAACATCCAATAGTGGAATGAATAAAGATCTGCTATTACAGCGCATGCATATAATCAACAATAGCAAAAAATAATCACATAACAATTCATATAAAAGGAATGAATTCAGACATAGATAGAAATACCATATGAGTTGCTTGACACTCCCGAATATCAATCTCTATTTGTAGTTCTTTCTTCAACGCAAAAACATCCTCAACAACGACAATAGTGCACAATTGCATAAAGAAGCTTCCTTGTTAAATTAAGAACAATTGGCCCAGTTTCATAAAAGAATATTGACTAAAGCACAATAGTGCAAACTTCAGTCTATTAAGTCTGTTACAAAACTTTACGACCCTTTCCAAAACAATGAAAGGGTCTATAAATACTAAACTAATCTAAATATCTAATAAACAAAAATCCTACATAATTGGCATCAATAAATATTGATCCTATTTCCTGGAGCGATTTGGCAATCGGTGACATAATTTATCAGGTAGGCTGCTTGCCTTTAAACCTGAGCTGACTTGTCGCAAGCATTGGCTCTACTTCAGGTGGTTTGTTGAGAAGCGAACTGAGCTGGGCAGCATAGGTGGCATCCTGAATGTCGGGAATTATACACCCGATAGCATCTGTCAAACACTTAAGGGCGGCTCTCTGTGTGTGGGGCTTAATGAGGAAAAGCCAATATGCATCGAAGGTCAAACTGTTAACCCCAGCGATTAATCTCCCCTTTTCCTCCAAGTCAAGATAACACGTTTTCTCCAACATGTTTGTTGTTGTTATCTTTCCTGGTGTACATTGGGAGATCATATTTGCCAAGTAGAGAGTGTTGTTAACCAGATCAACTAGGTTGCTGGAGGTTGATTTACACCTTGAAGCTGCCCTTTCTGCTTTCATTACCTGTGTGTGCCATTCTGTAAAAAGTATGTCTTTATATGTTTCTGAAATCTTGGGCAAATTTGCTTCTCTCCCTTGATCAGAATCTTGCCAGTCAAGATATCCACTTATGATCTCGTCAGCCTGGTCTAACTCATTCCTGGCCTTCTCTACCTGCTGATTAATGGATGTAGTTAACTCACACAATGACTCTGCCTCAGTGAGTTGTTGACAAAGGAGCCTAATTTGTGATATCAATGCATTGTTTATTAGTGATGCTTCCTTTCTGAACTCATCCACCTGTGGAGCGCATTTGATTATTTCAAGCTGCGATGACAATTGAGCAATTTGCTCATCTTTCGTTTTCATCATTTGTTCATTTGCTGCTCTCAATTGTGCCAATGCTTCCGACAATTCCTTTTGTTTCTGGATTGCATTTTGGTCAATCCTTTGCCTTTCTTCTTGCAATTTCTGGGTTAATTGATCATTCATTTGCTGTTGTACCAGCAACTGCTCCTCTACTTGCGCTGCCTTCTGCTTTGTCTCGGTCAATTCTGCCTGTAGTGCAAAAATTTCTTGGTCCTTAGTCTTCAGTAGAAGACTTACCTCCGATGCCTTGTCGATTGTTGCTGCGGAATAGGCTCCTGTATACTGTGACAGCTTTGTTAGGTCATCGGAGGGGTCCAATTCCTCCTTCCATACTACATTACCCGTGACTGTTTGCTCTGGAAAGATAGAAGGTTGATCAGTCCTTCGTCTTTTCCTTGATCGCTTTACAACTGCTCTATGCCTTGGGCTGTAGAAAACATCCAGGGGAGGAATATCTTCTACCTGAAGAACGATTTGGTCGGATGGGTCCTTTGGTATTACTTCAACATCCTTAGAAATGGGTGGGCCGCTGGTTCCACTTAGAACCGAAGGTGAAGTGATGTCCTGCGTATCATTTGTCTTGGAAGTGTCCCCATCTTTTGAACATTCCAATCCACTGATGATGGAATGAAACTGCTGCCATTCCTAAAATAGTTTGGGATCTATGGTAGTGTCTACATTGACATCGGTGGTGGTCTATTTCTCCTTTTCGGCTTGGGACTCTTCCCGTTCTTTTTCCTGCTCTTTCTTCAGTTGTTCCTCTTGTTCTTTCTTTTGCTTTTCCTCTTGCTCTTTCCTCTGTTGTTCCTCTTTATCTTTCCTCTGTTTCTCCTCGTGTGCTCTCTTCTGCCGTTCTTCTTTTTCTTTTCTCTGCCTTTCCTCCTGTTCCTTTTTATGGTCCTTTGTTACCACCGGAGGTTCCTTAGATTGTTGCCGAACAGGCCCGCTTGATGAAGTTGCTGGGGTTGTTGCTAGTAAATCTAGAGGCAGAGTTTGCAACCTCTGTTCTCTAAGCTTATTGAACTCAGTCAGCCCTTCATCATTATATCTCAATCGAGCAAGTTCTTTAGCTTGACCTATTGTTTCGGCTGCAACGAATAGGTCGTCAAACCAATCTTCTTTGTGCTCGAATTTTGTTAATTTGGCCTGCTCTAGCGCATTGTAGGCAACTTTGCTTGGATCATATGGCCTGTTTGGGATAGTCGCCAGAGTTAAAGATTGAAGCTTTGTGGCTTCCTTCTCTGCATGTTTGAGATCATGCAGGGTATAGACGCCACACCTGAAGGGAAAAGAGGGCCAGCCCCTCTTCTTTTCTTTCTTGAGAGTTTGTGTAACACTCTCAGCCGTAATCTGATAGGGAATTTCTCTTGCTAGCAACTTATCTGGTATATACAAAGGGAGAACATGTGGGTCGGCTTGGCTGCCGAAAACTCTTATGTAGGTAAATCTCTCCTCCCCAAACCAACTTGCTACCGCTGTTATATCAAACGAAGCTTGATATGAAATCTTGGGAATGGGTTTGTCAAAAATAGAATAGTTAATAGGCACCATAAAGCCATTGCAGACTTGGTACAGATGGTGCTTGTAAGAGGTCTTCCATAGTTTCTGATGGTATATGTGGATGGCCATGGGATCTTGTGGCGTCCACCTCCAGCCGAGCACAGGGAATTCAGAATTGAAACATAGTGTATCTAAGATATATGCACTGTAATAAAATGGGGGAATTTTCCTTTCTGTGACGATAGTCTGATGTCTAAAGTCACGGATAGCTTGTGCTAATTTGTCAGAAAGGATGGTGGCCCAATCCATAATTATACCGTTTACAGCTGCCTCCATTAGAGGAACCATCTCTATGGTAAAATTAGCAGAGTCATGCAATCCCCATAATCTACACATCATTATCCCCGCATAGCAATAAGGAGAAGCCAGAGAGTCGACTGAGTACTTACCCGAAGATTCGTGCTTGTGTTTGGCTGGATTTTGTCTCCAATCCCGGATGGGTTCGGATTCAACTTCATTTTCATTTGCAAACTTCTCCAGGAATGCTTTATTATATATCTTCTCCGGCTTGGGCAAATGATACATTTGTCTTAAATCATCCGGCCTGAACGATCCGAAGATTCTCCCATCTCTAGTGTTGAAAGTTCTGTCCAAAATTGGGATTTCTTGAATCGCCCACCGCACTACATCTGTATATGGGAGAATTTGCTCCCTAGCCGTTATTTTGTGAAGGAAAGAGTCGGCTAAATCTTTGAGAGTGCAATCAGACTTGCGAGTAGGATCCGCAGTAGCTTCTATTACTGTCTTTGTTGGCTGTTCAGCTTCAATCAAATTGTAAGTGCCTTGCCAAGTGACTCTGGTGAGGCCCGTGCATGTAGTATCGGAAATTAAGCCCTTCTTCTTGTCCACAAGAGCCTGTCCTGCTGCTGATGTAGTGGAGGCACCTGCGGTCTTCTTAGATTTCTTCCCCATCTTGTTTGAGTTTTCCCTTTCGGATGGATTCTGCACAGAGAGACAAATGTGCGTAATACAGAGACAACAATGAAAACTTGCAAGTGATGAGAACGTAAGCATAGGTGCGTAATAAGGGATTTAGCTTTAGAAAATGGGCGCGGACACAATCCATGGAAAGATTTTAAGAATTATGATTTCATTGATTGGCCGTTTAAAACCTGTCATCCCTTAAATGCCCATTATATCGTTATTCGGCTGAATGATTCACTTAAGCGTGCAGTGAGCGTTTTGGCGGTTGAGTGCAGGTAAATGACTGCTTAATCGATCCAGCTTTAAATATGAATGAATTGCAATATCCCATCACTTAACGGCTTTTTATTGAAAACTGCGCTTCATCGCATCGCGTCGGGGGAATGAGGATTATAAAGTGCACATATAGTGTATCGCCGATCGCCGATAGCGATATCGGATCGCATCGGGGGTATGACCTGTGCGCCTTAATGATGTGCATTGGATATTGCCGATTGCCGACTGCCGATTGCATCGCATCGGGGGAAAAGCTTTGAGCATATTAAGACTTTAGTGAGGATTACCGCCGATATCCGATCGCCGATTTCGCATCGCATCAGGGCTAATGGCATGGGGCGCTTTTAAAATGTGCATGAAGTTTTGCCGATCGCCGATTGCGATATCGCATCGGCGGAAATCAATGTGCCACTTATTTATATTTCTTATGTCATTGCGATATGCGATCTTGCGATCGCTTTATCGCAATGACAAAGATTTGCCTTATTTCTTTAAATGGATTTTTCAAAAAGGTTTTATAAAATGAGTTGATTTGATTATCGGACCTTTTTGAACAATAAAAGTATTGATACCAATTAATCTTTAAAGGGACCCATTTCATATGTTAATATTTGTAAATAAAAATGATATGAAATGGGGGGTTGTTGTAGAGCACAACAGGGTGTTGGTGAGGGGTTTTACTCTTAGAATGGCGTGAAGATGTATATTTACTTTCCATTCACAGTCACGCCCTCCTAGCAACGCCAAATATGTTGAAGGCTCAAAAAATTAGTCTACAACAAAGGGGATAACCACCCAGTCCGAACCTTGAAAGCAGCTCCTTTTCCATTTGGAATAGTGGCTCCGACTGGGGATGATGGGACCAGTTTCCCAACTTGTTTGTGATGTGTCTACTAACAGGATGATTTTTTTCTTTCTTGGGTTTTATGGGGTGAATGCCTGTTCTAAATGTACTCTATCTTTTAAACTATCATATGCAATTTATCCTAATGATAGAAAACATCTAACTTTAAACTATCCCAGGAGTGATGTCTTACTTATGTGATCTAAAATAATTTCTAACAGCAATTGGTAAAATAAATCATTCAATCACCACTAGAAAATAATCCATTAAAAATGATTGTTTTGTATAAAAAGTTAGCCAAAACAATTATGAGAAACATATCGCATAAAAGTTATTCATATACTAAGCATAAAAAGAATAGTTATCACCATACAGAGATGCAATAATGACAACTGAACATTTAGACTTTCATATATCAATAACTGAAAATAACTTATCACTTGGCACATAAATAAAAAGTATTAGGAGATAAAAATACCATTGGTAATAGGTTCTACTCATGAGCTTCAGTGATATAGATTTATCTTCAAATCATTCAACATCCACTAAGAGTACGAAAGTGAATTTCATTAGCAGACATTAAACTCATATAAAAATAAATCTCGTTCCATTCATTTTATCAAAACCTCCTCAGTGGGGGGAAAGCTGCGTGTTCTAAGGAATAGTTTTTGATAAAACTCTGGACCCCCCTCTAAATGGATGAGAGGGGTTTAAATACTATTCTAATGAAATCTAAAAATAAATATTACAAAAATATAAGAGGTTGTTTAAACCACCTACCTCATTTTAAGGAAAAATGAATTAAAACAAAACTAAAACTATATCTGTGATAAATCCTGTATCTGATCTTTTAAATTGCAAATGTCCAGCATCAGTTTCAAGAGTGTCGGTTGGCCGACTTCAGCTCTTAATTTTCCTGCAAATACAGAATTAGCTAGCGCTAACACTATCTTCTCGGCAGAGGTTATGAGACATTTCAAGGTCATCCATTTTCTATGTGGCTTTATTAGGTACTGCCAGTATGTGTCCCAGTTTAACCTATTTACCTGTTTAATTGACTCAACCTTTTCCTCTACTGTTTGTTTCCACTTTGTTTGAAGCTGTTGTGCCTTTGGGAGGAATCCTGGAGTAGTCTCTGATATCAAATTAGCCTTGTGCATATTTTCATTTATGCACTCAATGACACTATTTGTTGTTGTCACTGCCTCTTCCAACACCTATTCTTCTTCTTTAAGCTGTGAATCCCATTTCGCGAATAGCATTTCTTTGTGCGATTCATCGATTCTAGGAAATTTAGCTCTTTTACCTTCTTCTGATCTTTGCCAAATCAAGAAGTTTGAAACCTTCTTAAAAATTGAATCATAATCAAGTCGTAAGTCTACGAATTGATTTGTAATGTTATCGCTAGTTTCACAATGGGAATTCCATTACGAGATCTTCTGGCAGAGTATTTTTTCCTGTTACAAGAGCTGGGAATTAATGGCGAGTGCTTCTCTGATCAATTCTCCAACTTTGGGATCCTCCTTATATAGTTATGTAGGTTTTAACCCCGTACAGAAATTACCTGCATACGAATTCTAAAACACAGAAAATAAACAATGTGAGAGCATAACACATAAAACACATATACATAGAGATTTCCCCTGGATCCCAAAACTAGGACTACCAGGTTGATTTTTCATTATGTTCCTTTCAATGTAATAATACATATTTATACATGCCGAAGCATCCAATACCATGGATTGAAAACCATCACGTCCAATACCATGGACCGAAAACCATCGCGTCCAAAAAACATGTGCGAAAATCATGCACAAAACCATAGGTGGGTCCGCCCAACCTAACATAGGGTCCAAAACCAAAATTTTCCGAGGTGCTGCCCCAAACCCCATAAGGTGGGGTTACGGGTGCCCCTCAAACCCCCTATTAACTACTTGGAAAGAATATAACACAACCCAACATTCTCTCACTTGTTGTTTTCTTTCCATAAGGGGCCACAAGAGAGCTTAGTCATTTTTCCAGCCCTGAAATGCCCATTGTCTCTCTACGCCAAGAGAACTTCTCAGAGCTCACAGATTTTGTCAATGCATCTGCAGTATTCTTCAAAGTGTCCACCTTTACCAGCAACACCTTTTTGTCTTCTATCATATCCCTCGCAAAGTGATACTGAACATTAAGGTGCTTTGTCTTAGAATGATATGCGAGGTTCTGTGCCAAGAAAATTGCACTTTGGCTGTCACAATCTATCCTTATAGCTTCCTGCACTAACCCCATACTTGAACACAATCTCCGCAACCAAGCTGCTTCCTCACTTGCATGAGTGGCTGCCATGTATTCTGCCTCTGTAGTTGACAGTGCCACTACAGATTGTTTCTTATTCATCCAAATGTCTGCACCTCCAAATAGGTTAAACACATACCCACTTGTAGATATTCTTTGATCTAGATCTCTAGCCTAGTCTGCATCAACAAAGCCATGAATATCCAACACTCTGTCCAATCCTGGTATTCCTTGGCAACACAAACCATAATCACTAGTGCCACGCAAATACCTGAAAACCTGCTTCACTGCTATCCAGTGCTCCTTCCCTGGTTTTGACATAAACCTGCTCAATACTCCCACTGCATGTGCAATGTCTGGTCTAGTATAGACCATTGCATACATCAGGCTACCGACTGCACTTGCATATGGAAGACGAGACATGTCCTCTTCCTCTTCTTGTGTCTTGGGACACTGTTCAGCAGATAACCTCACACCTACAGGAATATGAACCTTCACCGGTTTACTATCCTGTGTATTAACACTTTGCAATATTGTCTCGACATACTTACTCTGGTTTAACCAGAGCTTCCTCTTTGCCTGATCTCTTTTAATTTCCATGCCCAAAATATAGTTTGCAGCAACAAGATCTTTCCTGTCGAATTTGGAGGACAATTGGGTCTTCAAATCCTGGATAATTTCTTTGTCATTTCCAACCAGCAACATATCATCCACATACAAGACCAGATAAATAACACAGTCACCAATTATTTTAAAATACACATTGTGATCTACTTTGCTTATGGTGAAGCCAAGTCCCCATATAAATGTATCAAATTTCTGATACCACATCCTTGGTGACTCTTTTAACCCATACAGAGACTTCTTTAACTTGCATACCAGTTCTTTCTTACCCTTCACTGCAAAGCCTTCAGGTTGCTTCATGTAGATCTCCTCTTCTAGATCCCCACGAAGAAATGTTGTCTTCACATCCATCCGTTCTACCTCAAAATCAAAAGCAGCAGCAATAGATAAAAGTAATCTACTAGAAGTTACCTTGGCAACAGGAGAAAAAATATCACCAAAATCAATTCCCGACACCTGGGAATAGCCTTTTGCTACCAACCAAGCTTTGTATTTCTCCACTTTTCCTTCTGCATTTGTCTTCTTTTTGAACACCCATTTGCTGCCAATGGGTTTCCTTCTAGCTGGAAACTCCACCAGATCCCAAGCCTCATTTTTGTGCAAAGATTCCATTTCATCAATCATGGCCTCTTTCCAGAGTTTTCCATCCTCTGAATCCACTACTTCCTTCATAGTTCTGGGATCATCATCAGTAACAGACAAAGAAAAATTTGAACAGAAAGCAGATGGACTATACCTTTCTAGCTGCCTTCTTTCTTGAACTGATCTTCTCACAACCGGAGTTTGTGGCTCTTCATCTTCTGATTCCTCCTCTGCTGTAGAGTCTGATTCTTCCTCCTTTAGCTCAAACTCTATCTTCTCGGGTTCCTTTAGTTGGACTTCATGTTTAATAACATCTTTCACCTCTCTAAACACCACATCTCGACTGTACACAACCTTCCTTGTTACTAAGTTCCAAGCTTATAACCCTTTAAACCATCCTTATACCTAATAAAGATGCACTTTTCAACTTTACTATCCAACTTGGTTCTTTTCTCCTTTGGAACATGTACATATGCATCACATCCAAATACCCTTAGATGTGAAAGAGGGTATCTTACCAGTCCATACCTCCTGTGGAGACTTATCCTCCAATGTCGATGAAGGTGACCTGTTGACCAGGTAACATGCAGTATCCACCGCCTCTGCCTAGAATTCCTATCCTAACCTGGCACCACTGAGCATGCTTCTTGCCCTTTCCATCAACGTCTTGTTCATTCTTTCTATAACTCCATTTTGTTGAGGCGTATATGGAGTAGTCTTCTACCGTGATATACCAAACTTCTTACAGAATTCTTCAAATTCCTTGCTTCAAAACTCTCCACCATTATCTGTCCTCGGCACCTTTATCTTCTTCTTTGTCTAGTTTTCCACCAGAGCCTTAAATTCTTTAAACCCGTCAAAGACTTTATATTTCTTCTTAAGGAAATATATCCATGTATTCCTTGAGAAGTCATCTATAAATGATACATAGTACACATAATTACCCAGTGATGGAACCTTCACAGGTCCAAACACATCACTGTGCACAAGCTCTAATATCTATTTCACCCTCTTACCACCAGAGGGGAAACTCACCTGATTCTGCTTCCCATATACACAATTTTCACAGAAATCAAAATCCAGAGAGCTATTACTCATACCTTCTACCATACCTTTACCATGAAGTATTCGAAGGCCGTTCTCTCCAATATTTCCAAGCCTTTGATGCCATAGCATGGTCTTCTCTCCAGAGACCACTAGATTTTCTGCTCGACTTTCAGGAACCATAGAACTATTGCACCCATCAATAATAGTGCTACCTTGCAGCTTGTACAGAGTTCCAATCCAAACTCCCCGCATCAATACCAGTGCTCCCCAAACCATTTTGCAGGTATCCTTCTCGAACATTGTTTTTACACTTGCATCATCCAGCTTGCTTACAGAAATCAGATTTCTGGCTAATGCAGGAATATGTAGAACACCTGGAAGCATTCTAACCTTCCACCTTGCAACTTCAACTTTAATTTTCCACGACCAATGATTGTAGCCTTCCTGTCATCCCCCAAGAAGACATCACCACCATCATATTTATCATACTCGTAGAACCACTCTCTATGGGGAGTGAAGTGAAAGGATGCACCTGAGTCAATCAACCATGCCTCATGATCTACATGTGTACTTGAAGAAGCCAAGTACACATCCCCACCTTCATCTAAGGTGGTTTTCGCCTATGTAGAAGGAGCCTCATCAGATCCCTTTCCTTTGTCAAGAGCTTTAGATTTACAGTCCCTTTTGAAGTGGCCTTCCTTTCCGCATTTCCAGCACACCACCTTTACAGGTTTTCCTGGAGATTTAGATCTCCCTCTAGATTTAGATCTCCCACTCGATGACTTATTTTTGTTTTTTTTCTGAGACCATCCTCGTACAAACAAGGCATCACCATTCTGGCTCTCCATATTTTCCGTCTCATCTCCTCCGTCAACAAGGCTGAGACTATTTCATCAAACTGCAAGGCAGTTGCATTGCTACCTATTGCAATAACCAGACTATCACACGAATCTGGTAGAGAACACAAAAAACTGATGCACTTTCCTTCATCTGAAATTTTAATATCAACAGATGCTAACTGACTTACCACATTATTAAATGCATTCAGATGCTCTGTCACTGAGTCTCCATCTTTCATCCTCAGGTTATACAGTTTTTTCCGCAAGAACAGTTTATTCACCAGAGACTTAGATTGGTACAAAGTCCCTAGCTTGTCCCACAAAGCCTTTGCCATAGCTTCCCCTAATACATTCAACAATACTGAATCTAAGACACACAATCATATTGTGTTGTTTGCTTTCTGATCCAACTTCTTCCATTCTTCATTGGACACGCCCATTCGTTTAGTACCCAGATCTACCACGATCCACTGATCTTTATCCACCAACAGATCCTCCATCTTGAGTTTCCACAACTCAAAACTCTGACCATAAAATTTCTCCATATCTATCTTTCCACTGCTCACCATCTTCTTTTACCACCAGAATCGAACTCGCAGATCTCCCACTGAACAGGGTCTACCATAGGCCCAAGCGAAACCCCTCAGCAACAAAGGCATCCCCTTGAAGCCAAATCTACTTTGATACCAAATGTAGGTTTTAACCCTGTACAGAAATTACTTGCATATGAATTCTAAAACATAGAAAATAAACAATGCGAGAGCATAACACATAAAACACATATACACAGAGATTTTCCCCTGGATCCCAAAACCGAGACTACTAGCTTGATTTTTCATTATGTTCCTTTCAATGTAGTAATACATATTTATACATGCTGAAGCATCCAATACCATGGACCAAAAACCATCGCGTCCAATACCGTGGACCGAAAACCATCGCGTCCAAAAAACATGTTCAAAAATCATGCACAAAACCATAGGTGGCTCCGCCCAACCTAACATAGGGTCCAAAACCAAAATTTTCTGGGGCGCTGCCCCAGACCCCATAAAGTGGGGTTATGGGGGACCCTCAAACCCCTTGTTAACTACGTGGAAAGAATATAACACAACCCAACACTATCATAGCTTGTAATTTTTCTTCTTTATTGGCCAAACTGTTTTGATGATTCAATTGCATCTGCTGGAAGTCTTGCTGGAGTTTTGCCAATTGTATCTTTGCTTCTTGACTAATGTTGGCCTACTATAGTTCCTGTTCCAAAAATAGAATCTTATCCTCCTTTTCTTTTAATAGCATTTGAACTTCAGTTGCTTTATCAATTGTTGCAGAAGCATATGCCCCTGTGGTCTGAGAGAGCCTAGTTAGGTTTTCCGATGGGTATGTAGTTGGATCCTTCCAAAGAACATCCAAAGGCTCATCCTTTGGAGCGAGCACAACATCTATTTTCTGTTTCTTCCTTTGTCTCCTGACAATAGCCTTACGTTGCACACTATAAAATACGTTTAGAGGAGGAATCTCCTCTATCTTTAGTACAATTTCAGATGACGGGGCAAGAGGAATATGTTCTGTCTCTTGAGTATTAATAGCCCATTCTACCACGATTTCTGTGGCTGTCTCTCCTAGGTTTGTTAGTGGCTCTGCGCTCTGTTCCTCAATGTTGATTAACTCATTAAAATTTTTCCATTCCTTTGTAGATCCACTACAAGTGGCTTTTTTGGCTTTGCGAGGGGAGTGGGAATTTCAGTTTTTTTTGGGGATAAAACATGTTGATTAGGCTTCTCTGTAGACTGAGCTGTATCTTTAACTAACCCTTCACTTCTACTGTTTTCACTTTTGGACTAATCATCAAACTTTTCAGCTGATTCATTTTCGGAATTTGATTTATACTTCTCTTCTTTTGAACTACCACTTATGCTAATACTAGGAGTGGGCTCCCTTATTGGTTTAATGAGCAATTGGTCCAAATGGACCTTTGTTAACCTTTGTTTTCTGTAATTGTCAAACTTTTGAAGTTCTTCTTGGTTAAATTGAATTTGTGCAATATGTAGAACCTCTTTGAAAGTGTGCTTCTGCAGAAAGACATCGTCAAAGGAGTCTTCTTCATTAGTAGACACTTTTATTTTAACCGCTATAGTAAAATTCTTTACAACACCAAAGGGATCATACTGCCTCCCTGGGAACTTTGGTATCTGTAAACATAGCATATTATCAACCTTTTTAAAAGCATGACCTAAATAAAATAATGAAAAAGCCCCGCAGAATACAGGGAATTGAGGCCAGATGGCCTTCTTAGAATCCTTGAGTACTTTACTCATTCCCCCAACACCACGGGTCTGGTAAGCTATTTCTTTGGCCATTAGTTTGTTGGGAAAATAAAAAGGAAGGACGTGGGGTGAAGAAATGCTACCAAATACCCTAATGTATGTGAAAAATTATTCACCAAACCACCTTCCCACAGGGAGAATGTCAACTTTAGCTTCTAGGGAGAATCTTGGGGCGTCTTTGTTGTAGATCATTCTATGGATAGGGAGAATCACTCCATGAAAAATCTTGTAGAAATGTCAGATGAAATTAGATTCCCACAGTTTGTTGTGATAAGCCTGAACAGGAAGAGGGTTCTGTACTATCCATTTCCACCCCATGATAGGAAAATCGGAGACAAAACAAATGGCGTCCATGATGTAGGCACATAAAAAGAATAGAGGGTAAAATCTCTAAGCAAAACTTCTTTTATCTCAATATCCTAAAATAGCAGAGGCTAAATTATCTGATAAAATTTGGGCCCAATCCATTATGGTAGCATTGGTGTCCGCATCCAATAAAGGCAACCATTCTGACGAAAACTTGTTGATATCTGACTTCCCAAATAGTCTACATAACACTGCAGCGGCAAAACCGTAAGGAGAATAGAGGGAGCCAGTAGCATACATACTGTTTTTATCCTTCTTTAGTCGTTCCTCATTGGCAAACCAACATTTTGTGCACTCCGCCAGATCTTCATTCTCCTTGGCGATTTTTTCTACAAATTGCTTATTGTAGGTAGCCTGAGGTTCTGGCAAGTGATACATGTGTCTTAAATTGCTTGGGGTAAATGATCCTAGGACTAATTGATTGGCCGTCTTGAACTCTCTATCAGATATGTCTGTGTGATCTATAACCCATTTCAACATATCCATGTAGGGGAGTATCTTTGGCCTCGCAGCAATATGGTGTAGAAATGAGCATGCAAGCTCATTTAGGGACGCTTCGAAAGAACCGCATCCATCTGTTGTACTATAACCTTCATAATTCTCAAGTTTTCCTCTTCTAACAATCGGTACATGGATTCCCAGGTAAATATCCCTCCTTCCTTAGTACAAGTGGTGTCTGTGAATAACGGAGTCATTTATGTTTTCTCACATGCGAGAGCCTTGCCTTTCTTTCCCATTAAGCTCTGTGTGCTGCTCCTGAAAGTTGTAAGCAGAGAAGAAAGATACGATAAGGATGATAGTGAATAACGAAGAAAAATAAGATGACGGGAAAGCTTTTAATTCTAAATCATATCAAAAGATATCACCTTGCATCAAATAGTCCTTTTACCCTGACCCGAATCGTTTTTAATAAATAACCACTAATGGACCATTAAGCTAAAATTTAATGTTCATAACTTTGCATTGAATGATAGAAAGTACTATCATAGAACTCTGAGCCGTTAGATCTGTGATAAAGCGATTTTGAGATTTGTTTCGCAATATCACAGATTGCGATATTGCAAAACTTGTTATCGTTATTTTATTGCTACGTCGGGCGGTTGTAATATTTAATTTATGAGAGGCTATCGCATTTCACGATATTGAAATGTGCTATGTAAAGTGGCGTCGCGAATTTACTTTCCTAGGCACCCCACAAAAGAAGGAACATTAGGTTGACACCCATCAGTTTTAACAGCAACATGCCGATTTCTTGGGTAAAACAAGACCTTTTCAAAACTATTTTTCTCACTCGCATTCCTTTTATCTCTCAGAACAAAGACCGTTTCATCTTCAAGATTGGCCTAGTGAGTGTACTAATATACAACAATGGTGCTTGGTCCATTATTAGTTGAAACAAGTTTGACATTATTGATCATATCTATAAATTCACCCTCCTTTTGCCATATGTCTATAATAATGATTCGAGACAACTCATTTGCTTTGGGATAAGAACTTGAATCAACATGTATTTCACCACTTAGTAGATATTTTTCACCAGTCAAATATATAGGCTTATGGTTCAACACATTGATTTCTAATGAAGACATTCCAAAGAAAATGCACGAGTTCAAGAAATGAAGCATGTGCACATGAGAAGCTTCTAAGCAGATTTTCTACCATCCTTTCTCAATCAACAAACTCATTGGTTCTTAGTTTGGTTGTATGATGTAAGAAGCCACAGGATGAGTACACATAATACGCAACCAATATGAGTTTTGGATAAACATTATCTCCGAATGATCAAAAACACCAACATTTACATCAATAACCTTTCTCTCCCAACACCAGTCATCATCCCAATCTAACAAATCAGATGAAGGTCCATGTTTTACCTCAAGACACAATGCACCAAGTAGGATTTTCTCAAATATGAAGTCACTGCTCTCATTTTCTAAACTTAAAGAGTTAATCTTCTTTGAACCTAGAGTTCAATAGCTAGAAAAATAAGTGATATAGAAACCGAGGAGTCACATCTTGCCTTGAATATCACCGATCCACAGATATCAACAAGGGCCTTTATAAAGTCAATGCCAAACATTGGTCTAGTTACTATCACATCAATATGTGATGGTGAAAATTGAAGACCAGAATCACGTTCTACTATTGTGGTCAGTGGGGATATTCGATATTAACATGGTTGAACCTCGAAGTAGAAGTTTCCCATATCATCAATCCTCTTTAGTTGAGGCTTAACATTGTCTGGACCATGTGTCAAGCCAACTTGACACTTGCCATAATAGCCATTTGTCACTAATTTTAGGGAACCACAAATATTATAATGTGTTGCTTCTATCTTTGGGATTGAAGCCATGTTTTGCAAAACCATGAAATTCTCCAAACTACTAAACTCGAAGTGATCCTTCTCAGCCTTGATAGTGTAGTGTGTTGATGTTGCATGATCAAGTTTGTAATATCCCTGGACATATGTTGTAACTCTTTTTCGTCCATCAAATAATATCTTAACACCTTCAAAACAGACTCCTTAAGAAGTCACCACAAGTCCTCCAACTGAGAAACCTGTGACCTAAAATGGTTGAGATATATTAACATGATTATGCTCGACAAGAACCTTTATAGATGGAAGTGAAACATCAAATATTGTATTCTCACCCTTGTAGAATGGCAACAGCCTTTATTTTCCACATGGAATAAAATTAAAAGAAAATTTCCCATATGCATCAAATATTTCATGACAAAGTGCTTGATTTGGCCAAGGAGATTCTTTGATGGCACTTCACCTCATGGAAATCATCTGAATAAAGGTATACATGAACACCTAAAATAGGTTTACCCTGAGAAACAACTAAGCCATCCATATCATAACTTGGGACATAAAATATTTCATCCACTACCAAATTTCCAAAGCCCAACTCCATCTTTGGAGAGCCTCTTTGGACAATTGTTAAGAGAACATGAAAATCATGTATTTGAAAGAGAATATTATAGACAATATACTCTATAAACCTCAATCATCATACCTCATTCATAGCGCCATCCTAGCTAGGATTGACATTAGGTATGACCTTGTATATTCTTCCTATATTTAACAATTGGCTCACATAGCCCACTCTTTCCACTTCTTCACGTTTGATTTCATGGAGGGCTACTGTGTCCTCTAGACACTCATCCTTAAGGAATCTCCAAACTAATTATGCATATCAAACGAAGAAAAAGAGAGAAAAATATCATGGCCTTTCCTTTTTTTTTTTTTAATGTAGTGGGATTTGATATGACCTTTAAATATTTGTATACTGCTCGAGGATTGATGAAATTTATGTATTCATGATGGGAAGAAACCAACCTATATTTCCTTGGAGTAATATTTGTAAACATGTAACTGTCTCCTTACGAAGTAAACACATCATTAATGATATCATTGCCAGTGGAAATGAGTTCAACATTCACATTGGCACGACATCCATTTATATATGGACAACTTTCTGCTCCAACAGCCCCCATCACTCTCCCAGAAATAGTAAACCCAGTGAAGTGAAAATTGATGTTTCATGGCCATTGCAACCATTGTGATCCACTGATACATATTCACCCATTTAATATATATTCACCAAGTCAGGGAATATCAATATTTCTGACGTAAATTTTCCACTCAATAATTTTAACATCAAATACAAAACTGTCTCGTTCATCTTCACATCAAATCTAAAATTGTCTCATTCATCTTTAGAGAGCTCTTGAAACAATTTTTCATAATTGTATCGAATCTGCACAAATATATTAAAATATTTATTAATGTATGCTGCTTGATTACCAATCATAATGTTTAGAACAATACAACGCCAATAAATTTGTATTTCATCTCCATTGCACATAATTCACCTTTCTTCATAGAATGCATATGGCTTGTATATATTTTCTAAGTTCTGCAGTTGTTGTATCAAATATTTTGTAGATGATCTTGATGACCCCGCTATTAGTTTGCAATGATTCATTTTATGTAATTTTTATTATAATTATGATGATCAATAATTCTTTAGATTAAATAACCAATCTATTCCTTGAACAAAGATTATATGCAAAGTAAAATTTACATGAGAAAATTTTTAACTTTCCAAATTCCACTTATATTTATCAAAATTTGAGTAAGAAACAAAAAGTATCATACAACTTACATTGTTTGGTGAACTAACGACTGTGTCTAGAGCATGTCCATAATTCTCCATAGTATTAACGCAGGTCAATTCTTTCAACAATTTTACTGGGTTTCCTTTGCCATCAATGTGGGGATTACATTTAAAATGTTCAAATATTATTTTTAAAAATTCTTAAATTGTTATGGGATTTACCATTGAAGAAGCTACCTGATAAACCTTTACACCATGCTTTCCTGTGTCTTTGGCTGATATTTACAATTTGAATTCAACCAAAAAAAATAACGAGAAAAAGGATAATGTTTTTTTGGGTTGAAGTTTTGAATACATATATGGAAGATCGGATCTCCCAAGAGAAATAAATAATGAAGAGAAGCTCCATAAAAATCAAATAAATATGATTTAAATAATTAAAAAATATCAAATCTAAGTTTGGAACCATCCACTGTCATCTATAGATGAAAAATGTAATCTAATAAAAAATATATATATATAGAAATACTCTAGAAAACCTAAAATTAATTAGGAAATGTTTTTTCACACTTTGTTAAGAGTCATTCACCAAATATAGCACAGTATCTGGATCGGAAAGATAGTTGACCTTTGCCATAGTTCATAACAATTGGATTAATCATTTTGCAAGCTCAATATTTGATTTATCTCAACAACAATGTGAGAGTAATCTGGCAAGGTTTCCTCAACTTTTTCAAAGACTAACTTTCGAAGAAACCTCGGCATCCATTGATTGGCGGGAAATGGTTGAAACTGCCACATGTAACCAACATCTAAAGCACCCACCATGTCTCCATTACAAGGAACTTCGAATCTAAAAACCTACTAGATTTTTTCCAAGTTTTAGCAGCTCACAACATCTCTCTTTCTCTAGTTCCCAACTAGTTGTCGCTATTTCAATGCCAATAGAATGTGAAATCACTCTAATGGTTGAGATGTTGGCTTTTAGGGGCACCAAACACATGGATCCACTTAAAATCCAGGAGCACAATATGGCTTAGTTTTATCCTCCCATAGATTTGGATAGGTATTACGCGCATAGAAACAGTGCCAGATGTAAAACAATGCCTTTACATTGCCAATTATCAAGGCAAGATGATCTATAACCCTTAGCGTTTAGGGAAAAATCACCCAAAGCCCCAAATTTATGGCAATTTAAATTATTAAATTATTAAGTTTTTCCTAATTCAAAGTTTAAATAAAATAATTACAAATCTCTTTAGTCTCTTTGAAAATAGACAGCAACTTTTCATTCAAATAATATTATTTTAACTTTCAATTAATTGAAATTTATTTTATTTTAATTAACGTAAAATTGTTTTTGGTTATTTATATGTATTTTCAAAGTTATTTGTAATTTCAAATTAAAACTAAAATAATTATTGTGCCCATGGGGTAGATCTCACGTAAAAACCTAAATATGTAAAATTACATGTAAATGTAAACATAAAGGTAAATGTAAATGTTAATATTTAACATTTAACGTTGTTAATTTAATGTCAACCCTATTTAAAAATCAGTCTAATTATTATAATGTATAAACACAACATAAATTTAAAATTTAAAGAGGTTTACGAATACTAAAAAAAGAGCTATGGTAAATAAATAAAAATATAAATAAACCAGAAGTATGGTAAATAAATAGGACTTTTTTTATATTTACTCCAAAGGTATGGTAAATAATTTCTTTTCTAAATAAACTAGAGGTATGGTAAATACATAAAACCTATTTTTATCTTTACTCCATTAACCTCTTTATATTTATGAAAACTCAAAAAATAGGTTTTATTTAGGTGGATCCAGGACACATAATTATTAATACCATGGGACAATTACCATATTTATAAAAGAGGTATGATAAATAAATAAATATAAAAGAGGTATAAAGATATATAGTAAATAAATAAAAACATATCAAAAAATATTAGAAATCAACATCTAATTATATACCAGGCCTATGGGCCAAATACCATTGCAAATAAAAGAAATATGATAAATAAATAAAAATAAAAATAAACAAGAGGTATGGTAAATAAATAAAACCTCTTTTTATATTTGCTCCATAAACCTCTTTACACTTAATAACACTCAAAAAATAGGTTTTATTTAGGTGAACCATATGGTCAAAATACCATGGGCCAAATTATTATTAATACCATGCAAAAAAATACTATTAACCATAATATTAATATTAAAATATTATTATTATTATTATTATTATTATTATTAAATCTAATATTCATATTAATATATCATAATATTGATATTATTAAATATAATAACTTTGTTTTGATCTAATATTAAATTTGTCATATTATAATATATATTGATATATCATGATACATATTAGCTCTATATATATGGGAGGCAAGAACAAAGACATAAAGTTATAGAGGTGGAGAGATATTGGGAGTGACAAGGGAGAGATGAAGATAAACTAAAGGAGAGGGGAGAGGAGGAATAAAAAGAGAGAGAGGTAGAGAAGGGTAAAAGATGGAGAGGGAGACGCAAAGATGGAGGCGGAAGAGAGAGGAGAGTGGGAGGGAGATAGTGAGATGATTGGAGGGTAGAGAGAGAGAGAGAGAGACAGGAGAAGAGAGATAAAGAGGGCGAGAGAGGAAGGATGAGAGAGAGGAGGAGAGAGGGAGGGATAGAGATATGGAGTTGGAGGGGAGAGAGGGAGGGAAGAATAGAGACATAGAGAGTGAGAAGTGGAAAGAGAGAGCGACTGACAAGGGAGAGATGGAGAGAAAGGGTGTATGTTTAGGGGTGAGATAAAGAGATAAATAAGGAGAGATAAAGAGAAGGGGGGAGAGAAGGAGACAAAATGAGAGAGGAAGGGATATAGTAACATAGGTAGAGAGAGAGAGAGAGAGAGAGAGAGATGGGGAAGAGATGGGATTGGAGGGAAGAGAGAGAGAGAGAGAGAGATGAAGAATGAGAGATAATACTTGAAAGAGAGGAAAGTGATGGGGTAAGAGAGAGGATTAGAGAGAGAGAGAGAGATGGGGGAAGAGAAAGGGAGGTAGGAGAGAAACAGAGAAAGACGAAGTACACGAGAGAATATTTGACAGAGAGGAGGAGAGAGGAGGAGAGAGGGATGGATAGGGAGATGGAGTTGGAGGGGGAGAGAGGGAGGGAAGAAGAAATACATAGAGGGTGAGAAGTGGAGAGAGATAGGTAGTAATAATGGAGAGATGGAGAGAGAGTGTGTATGTTTGGGGTTGAGATAAATACAAAGAAGGAGATATGGAGAGAATGGGGGAGAGAAGGAGAGAGAGAGAGGGATATAATAACAGAGTTGGAGGTTGAAGATTAAGAGAGAGAGAGAGAGAGAGAGAGAGAGAGAGGAAGGAAGAGAGAGAGGATGTGAGAGAGTGGAGTGAGGGAGGAAAAGAGAGATGGAGTTGGAGGGGGGGAGAGAGAGAGGAAAGAAGAAAGAAATATAGAGACAAAGGTGGAGAGAGAGATAGGGAGTGATAAAGAGGATGGAGAGAGAGGGATAGAGGAAATAAGTAGGGAAGAGAGATAGAAGTGGGGGAGAGGGAGAGAAGGGGAAGAGAGAGAGAGGTAGAGGAGGAGGGAGGGATAGTTAGATAGATTGAAGAAATAGAGTGTATGTTTTGGCAGTGATATAGAGAGGAAAATGGAGATAGAGATATAGATGGAAAGTGAAGAGAGAAAAGAAGAGAGAGATGGAGAGAGGGAGGGAGGGACAACGAGATTGATAGATATGAAGTGAAATAGCATGTGTGTTTTGGGGGTTGAGATAGAGTGGAAAATAAGGAGAGATGGAGGGAGATATAGATATATATTGGGGGGGAGAGGGAAGAATATTTTTTGCACTAGATACATTGATTTTAGTGTAGACGACGATTTCTGATCCAATTTGATTTCTTGCACTAGATGCATTGATTTTAGTGTAGATGTTGATTTCTAATGATATTTGATTGCTTTCACTAGATGCATTAATTTCAATGTATATTATTTCTAATCCTATTTGATTTCTTGCACTAAATGCATTGATTTCAATGTAGATGGTTATTTATATTACTATTTGATTGCTTGCACTAGATGCATTGATTTCAATGTAGATGTTGATTTCTAATAATGTTTGATTTATTGCACTAGATGCATTGATTTCAGTTTAGGTGTGATTTCTAATCTTATTTGAATGCTTGCACTAAATGCATTGATTTCAATTTAGATGGTGATTTCTAATCCTATTTGATTGCTTTCACTAGATGCATTGATTTCAATGTAGATGTTTCTTTATAATCCTATTGCTTACTTGCATTAGGTGCATTAATTTTAGTGTAGATGTTGGTTTATAATCCAATTTTCTTATGTGCACTAGATGAATTTATTTGAGTGTAAATGTTGATTTCTAATCTTATTTGATTTCTTTCATTAGATGTAGTGATTTTAGTGTAAAGGTTGTTTTATAATCTTATTTAATTGCTTGCATTAGATTCATTAATTTCAGTGTAAATGTTGATTTCTCTTTTGATGTAATTGGATGTATGATGGTACATTAATTTTAAGGTGATCGGATTAACATTGTGCATTGATTTCAGTGTAAGCAAAAAAACTTATTGACAATGTACATTAATTTTTGTGTTATATTAATTCAACCTATTAATATTGGAGAGAAGAAGAGACAAGGAATGATGTTTACTACAATAGATTGAGCTAAAGATTTAAATTGTTTATGGCTTAACCTATCCTTTTCATATAATTGATATGAAAATATGACAATCAATATGAAAAGATGACAAAAATAAAAAGGGCGACAATAAGAATAATAGAATAAAATAGTTTTAGATTAACCACAATGAAGGCTATTTGCAATTGACTATATTCTTATTATTCACATTTTCTATCATTCAACACTATTACATTGTCCCTTTACATTCAAAATTTATATTTCATCATTTTTCATCATTAAAGTTATTATCATCACAACAAAGTTATTATCATCACAACAAACTGAGCAACTAAGAAAATTTAAAATTAAAATATACAGATTAATCTAAGACATATTAGCATATTTAAAATGATTATATTAATATTAGATGAATTTACGTATTATTGATAAAATTAATCATATGTTCGTTAGATTTTCTTTGGCTGCACATGACTAAAACCAACCTAGATCCATCTTAACTCTGGATCTATCAAGCACTGAGAAGGATCAAATCTCTCGAGGTACAAACATTTCCTCAAGTTTTGCACTCAAAAAAGAGGTTTGCACCTCAAGAGATGTGATCCCTCTCATCGCTTGATAGATCTGGAGTTAAGATGGAACTAGGCTGACTTTATTTTAAAATTGAGGAAATTACAAATATTTTTGAAAGTAACTTTTCATTAAAATAATAATTCTTTACTTTCAATTATATAAATTGATATAAAACTAGATTGGATATATCTTAATTTTAGATCTTAATTTTTAATTTACAAAGGGCAAAGGGGATCAAATCTCTTCACTTTAAAAAGGTTTGTTTATGAATAGATTGTATGCCTCTAACACTTGGTAAATTAGGAGTAATATGATTGAATTATTAATTATAATTATAATTAATAATTTTATATTTCACTTTACTTATTTTTATTCTTATAATTTACCCCAACTTTATTTTGTTTAACATTTTGCACATGAAATTTTATTTTACAGAGTTTCCTCAAATTAGACGTTAAAATTGGTTTTCAAATAAAATAAATTGGCTATATTTTTTAATATTAAAAGTTATTTTTAATTTGCCCCATGGTGTAGATTAGTTGATGATCGAATGGGTTGTTAAGGCATTTCTTATGATGTTATTGGTTTAAACTTTGATTAGCTCAGTGTGCCACGTGTGAGGCAATGTGGGTACACTTGGAGGTGATTGTGGTAGTGGATAGAATCGATCCTTAAGTACAAACATGTTATAGTTGTCTATTCTCTCATATACAAAAAAATAACAATAATAATAATCTTATTTTTTAAATTTTATTGAATCAATTATTTATCAAAATTAGATTTACTAAAATCACATGACTTTATTGGAAGTAGTTTAGGTCATGGAAATAAAGGAAACTACTTTTCTTGTAAGCATTTTCTAAATTGTATCTACACTCAAACACTCTCATAGAAAATAAAAGTCTTCACCCCACCCATCAAGCAAGCCACCCAATGACACCTTGGTGGCCTTATCTCACTCTTTAGACTACAAGAAGGATATACTTATCTAGGGAGGAATCCTTAAATATCAAGCTAAGCTAGGTCATTGAGGAATGAAAGGAAGTTCCTTAACGAAGACTAGTGATTTGACACTACTAACTCTCAAAGTAAAAGGTTAGGGATAAGTGTGTGAATAGTCAAAAACCATGAATTATTAACAAATTTTGAATGATTTTAATTACACAACTATGCTTATTCATGCAACCAAATTATACTTGAAAAATGAGAGATAAATCTTACTCAATTAACCATATATCATGAGATGCTAGTGAATATATATAATGGAACAATAAGAATAGAAAATGAATCATAAATTGTCTATACAAGTAAGGCATTAGATCATTCATTCATCATATTCATGAACATTGAAGATTGAGAGTTCATTATCATCATCAAGAGACCATTCAACAATTAAGAGATCATACACCAACAATATTAACTATGTTTGGGACAACAAAGAGTTATGTGTTTGCGATGATAAATAAAGGAAATATTCAAACTTGTCATTGTCACTAAGGACAATGAATACAACAAAGTTGAATGTGGACTACTTACAAATTTGTAACATTCAAATGTCATCCATTTATCATCGTGCAAGTTGCATGAAAGAAATTTGGCAGTGATACTAAGTGAACATTCTTTGATCAAAGTTCAAACCCTCTCCTTAGCACTACCACTTTGAAAGACAAAGAAGAAATGTGAAATATATGTGCAGCCAATTAAATAAATTGGAAAGGTTGTTGCAACATATATAGGTGGTCATGTTGTGTTGCAAAAGGAGGTGTTGGGCCACTCCCCTTTTCGATAATTTGTCACCCTTTGAATTTGATTCTCTGTGAATGTGATCAAATGATATGACCCTAAAGATTCTAATAAACTCCATTATTTTAATCATCCTTTGATCCAATAAAGAAGTGTACAAGGAATTATAACCTTTCACCCAATCTAAAATAACCTTTTAATCCCCTATGACTTGTATGTTTAGAAACAAGTTAGTTGTTTTTGTTGGGTCTCTTAAAATTGCTAATTTTTGGTAGTATTTCACTTGGAAAAGTTGTGGTGACTAACTTTTTTAGTCACCTAGTCACTAATTTAACCATTTTCTACTAGTGTTTACTTCTTGTGAATCCAAGCTTCATCAACTAACTATCTATGTAGGTGTTCCATGCTCTGGTACTTTTCCTAAACCCATACAATGATTTCTTTAACCTGTAAACATGTGTCTTTCAATCCTTTACTTCAAATCCCTCTGAATGCTCAACATAACTTCTTCTTGTAACACACCATGAAGGAATGGTGTCTTCTCATCCTTCTAATGAAGGGTCCATCCTTGACTTATAGTAAGGGAAACTATCGAATGGATGGTGGTGTGTCGAGCCATAGGTGAAAATATATCGTCGTAATATTCTCCATATTTTTGGGAGAATGCTCGGGCCATGAAACTTGCCTTATATTTCTCAATGCTTCCATCTACTCCATGCTTTATCTTGAATAGCCATTTTGGAGTTACCACGGATTTTTCCTTCGGTCTTGGCACAACAACCCATGCATAATTCTTCCTAATTGATTCATACTCTTCAGCCATAGCATCCTTCCAGACTTGTTCTTTCAAAACTTCTTCAAAGGTGTGAAGCTCGACTTGAATCATATTGCTCATAGCTATAACATATCCTAGTACCTAGATGGCTTCTTTCTCTCTCTAAAAAACCTTCTTACAGGAGTGTGTCTTTTGGCATTCTGTAATGTATCACGAAGTTGAATTGGCCTCTTCCTAGCAGGAGGATTACATGGAGGAGGATCCAAGGGGTCCATAGGTTCCATGGGATCATCAACAATGTCTCTCTATGATTCAAGCACAGAATGACCATCAAAAACATACATATCATCATTCTTCTTCTTCCACGGAGGAGGTAGAGGAAGGTCCCTTGCTTTCTCAAGGGTGGCATCTTCATCAAACATTACATCCCTACTAATTTAAACCTTCCTTTGACCAAGAAAATATATTATAAATGCTTTAGAATATTCACAATATCAAAAAAACATAACTTTTTTTCTTATTGCTTCCAGCCTGATCCTTTTGTCTTTTAGAACTTGAAAATATATGGGGCAACAAAATATATGAATATGAACGATAGCAGGCTTAACACCTGTGAATACTTATTTGGGAGTCTTGTTGTCCAATGCTTGATGAGGTACCCTGTTTTAAACATATACATCTACATCTGTTGCTCCCACCCAAAGGAACTCCAACAAATTTTGGTCATGGAGCATGGCATGGGAAGATTCTAAAATAGACATACTATTCCTTCCGGCTACTCCATTTTGTTTGGGATTATAGGACACAATTTTCTCCTTCTTGATACCTTCCTTATTGTAAAAATATATGAATTCATTTGAGATGTATTCTCCACCATAGTCAAATGTAAAGATATTATTTTTTTCCCTTGTTTGATTTTTGACCAAAGCCTTGAAATTCTTGAACAAATCGAAGGCCTCATCCTTATGCTTCAAGTAATATATCCATGTCTTCCTTGAGAAATCATCAATGAAGGTAACATAGTAGAGATGACCACCAAGAGAATGAATGATCATTTACCACATATGTCAGAATGAATGAGTTGAAGGATGGCTTTCATCTTATTATCACTAGAGGGGAATGGTTCCCTTGTGTTCTTTCCACTAACACATCCAAGACATACTCCATTGTGTTGGGCTTGAACATCGGGAATTTTAGAGACCAATTTCTTCAACTTTATAAGGGAATATTAATGTATATGGGCCAATATTCAATGCCATATGTCTCTTTGATGATTAGTATCGTGTAACAATGCTAGAAGAGGTCTTCCATTAACTCTATAGAGTCCTTCAAATCTAGATCCCAATGTGAATGCATCTATAATAGGGGTTCCCACTTACCAAGTAAGTACTTTTCCTTTGATGAAGGAAAATTTCATCCCTTTTTCGTCCAAAGTAGATATAGATACCAAATTATTCTTCAATCTCGACAAATACATCGCATCATGAAGGAGAACAGATTCCATAGAGTCCAAATGAAATTTAATAGACCAAAAACCTTTCACATGGTGAGCGGAGTTGTCTCCAAGAATAATTTTCAAACTTGACTCCATCTCCACTTAATTAGATAAAACTTCCTTATACCCATAGAAATAATGAGAGACCCCACTATCAACCAACCATCTATCCTAAGTATCTAGAGGGGATGAACTAGAAAGTGCAGAAATAAGAATATATTCAAATTGATTTGCAACATTACTTTCATACCTAGTGTTTCTTGACTACTTTTGAGGACAAGGGTTTGCTTCAATATCAATTGGAGCACCTCTTCTTCTTCTATCATCTATTCTATTAAGATCAATCCTTCAATAATCTATTATTATTTGATTATTAAGATGTTATTGTTGCTTCTAGTGTTGTAGCGTGGACCATTGTTCTTTTTAGTAAAATCTCAAGCATATTGGCCTTTCTTGTGATAATTATAACATTAAATGTGTGATGCTTCTCTTTCATTCCTTCCTTTCGAATTTTGAAGAGGAGGTTTCCTTGAATTTAATGGACCTCCTTTTCCATTATTTTTATTGTTATGAGTGATGAATGCAATAGGTTCTCCTTCTTCATGCTTTTGTATCTTGCCTCTAGAAACCATCCTTGATTCTTCTTCAGTGAGCTTTCCAACAAGCTCATGAAATGATGGGACAACAATTTTATTATTTATAGTGGTAATGAAGGTTTCGAAAATAGGAAGGATACCATAAGGGTCAAAATCACCAATTCCTTGTCAATCACAATTTCCCAATTCTCTGTAATTGATCTCATAATGTAGGATTTCACATACTCTCCTTTATTCATCTTCATATATTTGCGTTTGTAATGACCCTGGTGAAAATTCTATGTAATAAAAGTTAAAAACAATAACCACGAATGAATGGGACACTTATTCCAAGTTGAACGTTGGGAAAGACATCCTAGGGGGTGTTCATTTGGTTCTTTAGGGCTAAGGAAATTGGAAAACAAAATGACTAAGGAATTAAAGAGGAAAAAATGTATTTTGGCACATTTATTTATGAAAATAATGGAAATTAGGAGAAAAGTAAGGTGAAAGGTCAGAGGTTGCATGTGAGGAGGAAAATGAAGAAAATAGATGTCTCATTCATAAAATGGCCTATAAGGATTAGTTGGTAACATTTTGTCAGTTTATCTTTGGAGTTCTTTGATTATTCTCTCTCCCTCTCATACTCTTGGACACTTAGTTTTCTTGGAGCACTTTGGCATTGGATCAAGAAAGGAAAAAAAGGAAAGAGGAAGCAAAGATCAAGCAGGGAAAGGCATGATCAAGTAAGTACAATAGGCTTCATTGCAGGTATCGACTTCCATGTGTATTTTCCTTGCTAGGTAGGTTTGGCATGCATGGGATTGCATGTATTTATTTTGTACCATGGCATGGGTTTTTCAAGGTGTGACAATATTTTCAGCCTAGCATTTCCATTTTCTGATAGCTTTGATGAGATGGGTTCTCTCATTTGGTTTATGTGGGATAGTCAGATTGAATTCGAAGTTGACTGGGGTCGATCTCCGAATTGAAAAAAACATGGTGTTGTTGTCCCTAAACTATACCGAGGATACATGAAGCCACTGACCTAGTAACCCCTGAAAAAGACTATGGGTTGTGGTGAAGCTAGATTGTCTGCCTCAGTGGACCCATGAATCCTTGTTGGTGAATGGTGAGATATACGACAAATCCAAGAGGAGGGTTTTCTCTCCATTGGGCGTAGTGATTCTTGGATGGAATGCACACTAAAGCTTGGAGAGTATGTCTTGGTGTAGGTCCTAGTGATCCCTAGATCAGACTGTGGATGCACAGTAAATCCTTAGAGACTAGGAGGCACTCAAATTCCTCACAGTGTATGTGGAGAACTCTAGTAGAATCCACATTGATTGATGATTTTGATATGTTCTATGAGTCTCACATTCATGCTTGGAATGTGAAATGGGGGTGATTGGATGAAGAGAGACTTGGCTCAGCCAATCTATGGCCAGGTGGAACATCGTAGTCCCATCATTGGTTCGTTCATTGCATTAATTAATGAGAAATTCATTCCATTGATTTTCATGTGTAAATTTACTGGTGTATATATGGATTTTGATGGCTGATATGTTTATTGTATTTATGTTCCTATTATGCTGGTTATAGGCACATTTTATAACAACAACTATGTATGGCTCTCAGTATGTTTTTACTTGTATATGAATGGATAATGAGTTTATGACCTAATAGATGAATATGCAGTGAATGACATGAGCGAACTGGTTTATAGAAATTCTCAAATAAGTATGGGATCCATACACTTAATTCTGTTGTTCTATAGGTTACATGTCGATGATATGTTTGATGAAATGTGTTTCATGGCTAGTAGGGGTATAGTTAAGGTCTTGTTGAGCTTATTGGTTTTCCATCATTGTTTCCCTATACTTTTATTGATTTCAAGCTTTCATTCCACTATGGGCAATGGCCTTGGCTCTGGGCCTGAAAAAGTGGCTTAAATCCCATGTTCCCTGGCATAGAACTGACAAGTTTGGTCCACAGTCACTGACATGCAGGCCTATTAGAGTGACAAAGAAAGAAATTGAAGGCTAGTTGGACAAAAGAATTCATGAGTTTGCAGAACAGGAGAACAGAAACCTGCGACTGTCAAAAGAAGAGTGGCTAGACAACTACCTGTATACGCAGATCCACGAAATCATTTTTTCGTCCTTCCCTACTGAGCTATACAAGTGGATCGCGAAGCTAGTAGATAGCCAAGGAAGGTGGAAACTTGACGGTCCTATTGTATGGACCCTAGATCTAGTGCGAAGGTTGGAAGCATCGAAGGATAAGATCACACACGTTGTTGATCATTGGCTCGATCGTACTATAGGAGGATTTGTTACTGAGTTTGCGGTTGACACCTCAGTTAGCTACATTGAGGTAGAGCGATGCTTTATCAAAGGACCGCGAGGTAAGTACGTAAAGTCTTTGAACACTTTGATTAAAATGTTGTTGTGCGAAAAGTGGGTTATGCAGTTACCTTGATGTTTAGGCTATGTGAAGGGGAAAGGTTTACAGGAACAAAGGAAATAAGGGTCTAGAAAATAGCCCCTTGATTTCACCTCTGCGAGGGGACGAGGAAGAGCTCACAAAGGTCTCTCCGTGAAGTGATATTCAACGGATAATACAAAGAGTTCTGCGAATACCACCTCCTCCCACACCACCACTGACTTCACCACCATCACCTCCATCTTCACCTGTACCACCTCCACCACCACCACGATTCAGTATGGCAAACACAGTGAAGTTGCATGTGTTCAAAGGTTTGGAAATGAAGATCCAACTAATTCTGATTCATTATAAGGGCTATATGGGAAGCGCAAGGTGTTACGTATGACCATATAAAGAAAAAAATGCTAGTTAGCACCTTGCAGGATCGCGCGCTGAACTGGTATATTAAGTACTCCAATGATAACACAAATGTGGGAGTTGTGGATATCCAAATAACGCTAAATAGAGAATTTAGCAGGTCTAAATATGAAGCATATTCGATCGTGGGATTTAAAGAAATCATGGTGTGACTAGTCAAGACTCTTTAGGAGCTAGATTAAAGGCTGAAATGTATGATTCGTGAAGCCAATATGAGTCTAACAAATGGACAACATCGCGAGTGGTTTGTAGCTTCGATACTACAACATTTAAGGAGTGCGCTATCACAGTAGAAGATAACAACTCAGGCAAAGGCCTTATAGATCACTATGAGGCTACATGAGACCCTGATGTAGGATCCTAACCTAGGAGTTCAGCAAATTCATGCGCAGCTGAAGAATCTATGCCTTGAGATGCAAAGTCTGAAATATGACAGGACGATTCGAACAAAAGTGTGCAAAGAAGTGTGGTGCATAGAATGCAAGAGTCAGGGTCATGACAAACACCACATCCCGGTATTTAAAAATTACCTCATAGGAGGAGGACTGATGCCTTTAAGGCTGGAAGCTAAAGCAAGACCTGGCGCGACACATGCTTTATGGTGTGCTATCTGTCAAATAGCCAGAAAACATGCCATGAACAATTGTCACTTGTTAGAGAAGTATACACAAACTTCGCAACAACTGTTCTGTAACTTTTGTAGGTCAGTGGGAGATGATGAGAAAACTTGTAGAAGATATGAGTTGATTATGGATAGAACTCCTACCTACAGAGTTCAAGCCGAAGCGCAACCCCTTGACTAGAATGTAGGAATGGTGTGGACAAGATTTTAGGGGTGCGAACGAGGCCGAGGCAGAGGAGGACCTGGTAGAGGACACAGATAGTTGATTTGATACAATTGCAAAGGGCCATGACACTATGCCCGTGAGTTCACTAATCCAACGTGCCCATCATGCAAGTATTGCACGTTGTTTGATCATGAGATAAAAGATTGTCCTACATTGATAGCTAGGATATGTGACAAAGGAGCACTACCACCTCCCCAAAACACAAAACCTGTAGATGATGATGTCTGAGCCGTGCGAGGAAGACTCGAATGTAAACATTGTGCTCTGAAGTGGCATCGCGATGGGAGATGATAAAGGGAAACAACCAGAAGATATTACTTTGGTTCGTAAAGCCTCGAAGAAAGAGGCTGAGTTTGATTTGGAGAGTCTTTGGGCAACCTTCATGGAAGCTAAGAAGAGCTTTGCTAAGGCCTCCATGTCAGGGAGCAAAGATTAGCCCGAGTTAGAAATGGATCCCTCCATGTTCACAAATTTCTTGGAAACCTATATGAAGTTACTGCGTGATAGTAAGGTTGTGAAAGGGCTTTAGGAACTTATCAATAGATGTTTTGGGACTGTGCTAGGAGAACCACATGTAGTCTGGAAGATTGGAAAGCATAAGACAAGGATAGGATGTGAAATGAGACTCACCGCGCAGATCGGATAATAAGAGATGGACCAAGTCATTCTGGATTTGGGATTAGATGTGAATGTTCTACTGAAACATACATGGGAACGAATGGGGAGACTTGCACTGCAATGGTCTTTGATTCAGCTGAGAAAGGCAAATCAACAGAAAATAATACCCATGGGGAAATTGCAGGGAATAACTATGGATATTGAGGGAGCGAGCGCGCTAGCGGATTTCAAAGTAATAGAGATTGTTGATGACAACAATCCCTACCCCGCGCTCCTAGGAATTGACTAGGCCACTGATATGAACAGGATAATCAATCTGAAGAAGTGAAAAATGATCTTTGAGAAAAATTCACTACACGTAATTATACCCCTGGACCCTACTGAAGGATTGCGCTATACAGAACGAGTCCACGACTATGAGAGTGATGATGTTCTAGACTACATCTACAAGATAGCAGTGTGAGACCAAGACTGGGTGAATCCCATCGCGGATGGAAAGATTACATGTGAGCACGAGAGCTCTTGAACTTAGGATTCTGACAAAGAAGTAGAACGATGGCATAATCGGTTACATGAAGTAACTATGTTGAATTGTAACATGATGACCTGATTGCTGCGCTACGTGTTGGCCGAACTCGGTGATCTGCCTACTTATGATGGTCTAAATAAGGTAGATACCTTCCTGGATGCATTCAAAAGGGAGGTACTAGAAAATAAATGCTTCCAGGGCTTGGACTAGGTACTACGCACTATGCCTGCAAGATGGTGTAGTATGCACAAAGGTAGCTTTGGTGATTGGCACGAATGTAGGAGAATGATGCAAGTATGATTTGGGAAGCCTAAGGTGCAACTGACAGACAAATATGATGGCCAAGATTATCTGTGCACACATCTAACCAAGTGGACATAGGCCTATGGAGAAAGGCCACAACTTGAGTCAGTGCACCTGTTCTGTCATACCCTAGATGTTATACCAATGAACTGGTATATAGAAATGGAGCTTTTCCATGGGATAGGTGAATGGGATATCTTCTGTGAAGGGTTCGTGATGACCTTCAGTTTTGAGGATGGGTGGGACAGTATTGATGAAGCACTAAAAGAGGTAAAAGCAACCATATTAAGGATACCACAAGAGCCAGTAGATGATTCAGCCTGAATGGGCTACTCAGCTGAGTCATGCGCTGGAATGTTATAATGTAACTGCTAAAGAGGAGGATTAGGATCTATGGATATTAACATTCCAGAAATAGAAAGCCACCGTGAGGTTCACAGACCACAGATTGAGAACCCTAATATAACTGCATTGGTGAAAACTAAGTAGATAAACATTGGTACGGAGGCAAAACCCAAATTCTCAAAGATCAGAGACTACAGAGATGACACGACAGTGGATAAGATCGTTGAATTACTCCATAAATATTAGGACTTATTCCCAACTAAGTTTATGGATTTGAAAGGCATAATTGGAGATCTAGGAGTGATGAAGATCACGTTAAACCCTGATGCAAAGCGAGTTAAGTAGAGGCCTTAACACTTAAATCTGAAATACAAGGAGAAGGTCCACATAGAACTAGACAAAATGCTCGCAGCAAGCATCATTGAGCTTGTGGAAGAATCCAATTGGGTAAGCCCAATGGTAGTACAAGAGAAGAAGTAAAAGGATGAGATAAGGACATGCGTGGTTCTCAGAAAATTGAATGACACTTGTGTGCATGATCCATTCCCAACTCTGTTCACGGATGAAGTGTTGGATAATGTAGGAGGTCAAGAAGCATATTCTTTCACTGATGGGTTCTCGGGGTACCACCAGATCGAAATTGCTCTGGAGGATAGGAGAAAGACAACCTTCGTGATGGAATGGGGTTGCTTTCAATATATTGTCATGCCATTTGAATTGAAGAATTCCCCTACTATCTTTTCGCACATGGTTGTTGCAACATTCAAGGAATATATTCATAAGTTCTTGGAGGTTTATTTTGATGATTGGACTGTATTTGCGCTGGTTAAGTGCCATGCAGCAAGCTTGCGCTTGATGCTGGATACCTGTCAAAGATACCAAATTGCACACAACCTCAAGGAGTGTCTGTTCCTCATTCCTTTTGGGAACCTATTGGGGCATGTGGTTTGAAGACAAGGGATGATGGTAGACCCCGCAAAGATCGTGGTGATTCTGAAATTGGAAGCGTCAAGAAGTCTGAAACAATTGTGCGCCACTCTAGGACATATGGGATATTATAGAAAGTTTATCAAAGGCTATGCCCAGATCACCATCCCGATGGAAAATTTGTTGAAGAAGGATGTCACGATCTGCTAGAATGATGACTGTAATAAAATCCTGGATATATTGAAAGAAAAGATGATTACTACGCCGATTCTAGTCTTCTAAAATTGGAAGAAAGAGTTCCATGTACATGTTGACGTGTCGTGTATAGAGCTGGGGGCAATACTAACGTAGGATGGTGAAGAAGGCTTGGATCACCCTATTGCGTTCACAATTCATAGATTATCCAAAGCAGAAAAGAACTATTCCACCATAGATCGTGAGGGACTAGCTATGGTATATACACTCCAGAAGTATCGAGACTACTTGCTAGGAGGCCACATTAATATGTATATAGATCACTCCACACTAAAGTACCTGGTTAATAAGTCTGTTTTGGGGTAGCGCATTTGTCGATGGCTTTTATTATTCCAAGAATATGATTGTGAAGTTGTCGTGAAGCCTCGACAATTGAATGCAGGACCAGATCACCTATCACGCATTGAGACTGGGGAGGAACCTACTAATTTGGAGGAAGGATTACCTAACACACAACTCTTTGCTATGTGGATAGCGGATGGAAATTTTGAAGATATAATTCACTTTCTAACAACTGGAACTGCATCGGAAGGATACTCTGTCCAACAAAAAAAGGAATTAGTGGTGCACGCAGCATATTTCTCTGTCATTGCTGGGCATCTATACAAGATGGGGAATGATGAAATACTACAAAGGTATGTACCTAAATTTGAATGAAGCAGATCCTCACGGATGCTCATAGGGGCACTGCGGGAGGACATTATGCAGGAAGAGCAACTGCGCTGAATATTCTACCCTTCATCAAGATTCAAAAGCATATTGCAAGGCATGTGATGTATGTCAGCAGACAGGAAGGCCATCGAGGAGGGATGAAATGCCTTTGAATCCACAAACGACATTGCAACCTTTCGAAAATTGGGCAATAGATTTTGTAGGACCTATTAAACCTCAAGGAAAGATAGGTGCGAGGTACATTATCACTGTGATGGAATATATGACTCATTGGGCAGAAGCGTAGCTGGTGAAGGATTACATGGGCGCGACTGCCGTGATTTTTTTATTTGAACACGTACTGATGCGATTTGGATGTCCAAAGATCTTGATGAGTGATCGTGGTACACACTTCCTGAATGATATGATCAGCGCACTAGCAGAGGAGTTTCAGGTGTATCACCAAAAGAGCACACTGTATCACCCATAGGCTAACAAGATAATAGAAGCATTCAACAAGGTACTAGAAACCACGCTGACCATGGTATGCAATGCACAATGAACTGATTGGGACCTATGCATACCTGCAGGGTGATGGGTTTATCGGACGACATGTAAGAAACTGACGGGATAGACACCTTTTAGGCTTTTCTATGGAGTGGAAGCCATAATGCCTATGGAATACATTGTGTCTAGTCTGTGCGTAGTAGTGCTCACAGGTATGATGGATTGGAGAGCCTTGGAGGAGAGGCTCATGCAACTGGAAGAGCTCAAAGAGAACGATTTTTGGTGGGATTTCAGCAGCA
This sequence comes from Pinus tabuliformis, assembly GCA_031772625.1. Lineage (NCBI taxonomy): Eukaryota > Viridiplantae > Streptophyta > Pinopsida > Pinales > Pinaceae > Pinus > Pinus tabuliformis. The sequence continues at coordinate 9,181,786 of CM062807.1, read as the reverse complement.
AGTCCAAAAGTAGCGCGAGAAGGCTTGGCACGATCGACATATTAAGCTATGCACCTTTAAAGTGAATGATTTGGTTTTTTTGTATGATAGTAAGTTTGATAATTTCCCAAGGAAATTCAGAATGCACTGGTCAGGGCCATATATTATTAAGGAGATTACAGATGGTGGCATGATACAATTGGTAAAATTAAATGGTTATCCCTTCCAAGGAAATTCAGAATGCACTGGTCAGGGCCGTATATTATTAAGGAGATTACAGATGGTGGCACGATACAATTGGTAAAATTAAATGGTTATCCCTTCCTAGGAAAAGTGAATGGCAGTCATTTGAAGCCATAGCCAGTATTAGTGCTCCAAGCAGCTGAAAACAGGCGTGGGAGTATAAACTACCCTGCCTGGGAACTGCGTGATGTCAGGACTACGTGCAGTAGCGAGGTGTCACAGGGTCCGCAATAGTGCGAAGGCAGCTACACTAGTACACAGGTCTACTGGAAAGTGACCGTTTCAATCATTATTCATGATGTGATGCTTGGTTTGAGGCCAAATGGAGCGAGAGACAAGAATTTAAGGCAAACTTTATGGGCTAGATTCTGGAAAATCTGTCGCCAATCTACCATTAATGGACCGAATGTGGGGGGAAGGGTCAAATTCAAATTCGAAAGACGCTATAAATTACAAGTGGCCATCCAGAAAAAAACACTTAGCAATTTGAGAACTGAGTTGTTGCGCACTCAGGTATTCATGAACTGAGACTTATTCAATATTTTAAAAGTGAATTCGTTATTTTAGCAATTACCATAGATGCTAATAGAACTATGGAATACCACTTTGTCAGCACCCAAAGAAGCCATGGACACAGGAGAAGTGACAGCTGAGGCAACCTCATAGGAAATAACAAAAGTAGAAGCCCTAGAGAGTGTCAAAATAATTGCTGAGGTCCCTAAATGACCACGCACGCCAAGACCCAAGAAGGATAAATAGGCCATGATACCAGTGTGTGTCTCGCCTAGAAATACACTAAGAATAAAGCTCACATTGGAGGAAAAGGGGAAGGCCATTAATCTGGAGGCCGAGGAGGAGGAAGAGTTTGAAGAAATCCTGGTGGAGGAGGAGGATGTAGAAATGGAAGTCGAAACTCAGGGCGCAGACCCTATCACTAGGCTATCGAAATATGTTCATCCATAAAATGGTAAAGCTAAGGTTCCAAAGGATATAAATGAGAGCAAGATCTCTTTGCAAACTCTCCTACTACCAGGAAATATTGTGTTTGAAGGAGCGCACTTGAAACGGGTTCGTGTACTGCAATTTGAAGATTGGGACCTCGCGGACCACGAGAAGTTCCTGCATTTAGGACTGTGAAGCTAAGATAGATGCGTCAGCTGGAATGATAGAATTGGAGCCGCGCGAATGGCTTAGTGGTGTTGAGAAAGTAGGGTTGCTAAACCTGCTTTGGGTGTTACATTACCACCATGCCCTAGTGATTGTTTTCATCATCAGGCAACTTCTCTGCTTGGTGCATGATGGGTGCTTGTGGCTGGAGGAACCTATCCCCATCACAGACCATCTGATTCACTGGATTACACGACTCCCTTGTGCAGGGGAGGACCCAACAAACATTTCGGAGGGAAAAGGCGACGAGTTGGCCCTTGTGAAGGAAATGAAAAAGAAGTTTAAGTTGGAGAAGAAGAAGTGAGGGTATCCCATCTCCAACATCGACAACCCTGTAGTCAAGGTCGCAACACAGATATTGGCAGGGAAGGTGATGCGAAAGTTCCGCGTGGATGAAGTGCCCACGCCAGTGGTTGCGCTAGTAGCGTAAGGGGTCTAGTTCAATTGGGAAAACCATCTATGCGGTGAGCTCCTTGCGAACTATCGCGAGGCATAGGAGTAGGGAAAAACATTTCATTACACATGGCTCCTAGTGTCAATAGTTCTAGTGGCATGGGAGTTGCCCGAGGATAGCTAGTTAACGTCGATCATGCAGGACCTTCCAGAGGCAGCGAAGTATGCTTCGCTGCGGGTGACCAGGGATGTGCAGTCGATAAGGGAGGGAAAGATATTTTGGGTGCTCATGGAGATGAACATCAAGATGGGGATCAATTGCAAGCTCCAGTTATCACCTAAAGTCTAAAACAATCTCTAGAGCTTTGCAGAATTCAAAGAAGACTTCCACCATGTCTTCATCAGGGTGCGGAAGGACCCTATGAAGACATGGCATGAGTTACCATACTTGGTGACCGACGATGTAATTTTCGTGGTCCTTGAGTTTTGGCTGCCGGAGTGGCGTGCTCCAGCTAACTTCGCTGTGGAGCAGAAAAGTCCACTGCGCAGTGAAAGAAGGAAGAGACAAAACTGTGAATGGTGCAGCTAGTGGAAAAGCACAGGAAAGAAGAAGTAGCAATTAAGGCCTAGTGGCGTGTGATGCTGCGATATTGGTGGAGTAGCAGAAAACAACAGAAGGAGAGCATGAAGGATAGAAGTCACCTTCACCTGAACCGGAGACAGACATAGAACAAGGTGGCGCAAACCCACAGACAACGCCCACCCAGCTCAAGCATCCGCGACCATAAGAGCAGGTAGGGCCGCGAAAGAAAACAAAGGTCTCAAAGACATCTTTCTGCCCTATCACCCTCACTGAAGGGGATCTACATGATATCAGCAAAACAGTGAGGCATGTCACCGCAGAGGCCCTCCACCAGTTTGAAGAATAACACCAGTTGGTATTGGGGGCTCTACAGACACAAATACAGGAGTTGAAGGTGTGCACTTCAAAGGCTAGCACAATGTCAACCAGCCTCGTAGTCAACATTTCAGCTGCCGAGGAAATGTTGTGTGCCAAGATGACCAACACAATAGTGCTACCAGATGGAGTACTCATCGCAGAGAATGAGGTCGACAAGCATATGGTCAGCAGTTTTAAAGGGGTCGGGTTAAACATGGTTGCGCTCCCTTGGGATACGCTCTATCTTTTGTAGGATGGAGTCACCGCATCACTTCGGGCAAAGGAGAGTCGCGCTCTACAGGTAATGAGCGAGCAGCGCATCAACATTGAGTAGTTGAGCCTACAACGCAATGAGGCAGTGGAGCTGAACAAACAAATAGTGTAGGTTGTGGAGGAAGCCTGCCATATGGTCCCGGAGTTGGCCATCTAAGCAGAGGAATTAGTGGAGGCGCGTGACCGAAAGTTAGCCATAGGGGTGTGTGACGCAGGAGCCGAAATGGTTAGGGTTCAGCTAGAGCTGAACCTGCAGATAGCAGAACTGGAGTTGAAGGCTCAACCTTCAACTCCGCTAGAGGTTAGAGAATAGCATACCATCGTGGTCACAATAGCAATGGCGACAGTTGAAAGTGCAGTGATAGACTGCATGAAGCTGTTCGAAAAATCGTTCAAGGTCCTAACCACCTTGTAGGAGGAACCCAACATTGAGCACCTAGAGACAGAGGCGTGCGAGCTACAACAGAGATATGATGAGGTAAAAGGGACCGCGTATGCGGTTTGCCTTGTGCAAAGGCTTGCAAGGATGCAACAGGCAAAGGCGCTTAAGGAGCAAGGGGATGCCGCTAGCCATAAAGAGGCAGTTTTGAGAGTGTGCCTACAACCATGGATCGGCGAGGCTTATACCATTACAACCTCGATTGAAGCAAAGCTTGTGCAACTGCAAGCTACTCAAGAAAGGATTTTGGGCAGCAGTTAAACAACAATTATCACTTAAGAACGTATAGAGGAAGTCCAACAAGAAGCTACTCAATGTGTTGCTAAGCTTGCAACGATCTAACCAGAGTTGGGAGGTCTTCACACTAAGATCTTCGCACCTGCAGAGTGACTCGAGAGTGAGTCATGATGCTTTTGTTCGGGGCTTGTTGGGCATGAGATCCCCCAAGGGCAATTTTGGGGCTAAGAGCTCAAATTTTGGACCGATTTTGTAATTCCAATGTAAATACTCCACATTTTGTGGGCACTGAGCACATAATTGTTAAAGAGTCATTGGGTTGTCCGCCCTTATTTTGATAATGTAATGTTGGCTGTAGAAGATCTATCCATGGTCCACGGACCATGGGATTGTATAAATAGAGCGAAGTTATAAGTAGTCAAAGGCATCAAATCAAATCTGAAAAAAGATGGAATAATGCAGATGTATGCGAGATAACTCTAAAGTGTAGAGTCTAGTTTTGGGTCGTAGCATAGGAAGAGGCTCTGCACCTCAGTGTGCAGAGGCCTATTAGTCCACAACTGAGTGCATGGACCCCTGCAGCTGAGTGCACAGGGCAAGTCAAGCCTGTAATCATCTGGAAGTATTAATGAAAAGAAGTTTCTACCAATTTTGTGTAATTATTTCCTGTTTCATGCATTTGTTATATTGGGTATGAATTTCACTTCTAATGCTTATATGATGCATGAATGTGTATAACTGTATTGGTTAAGTGAACACAAGTTAGAATATCTGCTTACGCGAAGATGATTAAGATCTGTCAATAAGATAAGTAAGATACTTAGTCTAATTTGGGAAACATCATAGTTAGCTACTCTAGTGGCGCGAAAGCATCTCAGCCCCTGGTTAGGGTTGCATGAAAGCTAATTATAACAGCTCGTGAAGGTTCTGAAGGGTGGAATAGAGCACAAAGTGACCTGCACGAAGGCAAGGTCTGGTTGGAATAAACCGACATCACAACCATCTCAAGGGTACATAAACTTGGTTCCAGCATCCCACCATACTGCTTCGGGTGAGACTTCAGTCTGTGCTCTGCGGGCTGATACCGAAAGGGCTAGTAGTGTAGGGATTTGTTTGGATAACTAACTCTCAACCTAGGTCAGGCCCCCATAAGCCAACATTTGCCCATAGCATGAGAGCGACTATGGCCTCAGGTTCCAGAACAACAATGGGACCTAGGGACAGGTTGTCTAAGTGATTAACTTGTGTCCTAAGGGCTATGTTGATGATGTTGGATGACTGTGTGTAATGTTCCATCGATTCGAGTTCCTTAAGGTCACATAGGAGGTCAAATCTAATCATAGCAGCCTCTCATCTCATGTTTACCACGGTTGGCATGGTTACTTGGGTGGATGTGGGAGGAGGGTGTTACAGAGTTGATCTTTCAAGGAGATGATTTCATTCAAATTTTTGACTTCACACATGTCAGTTAGCTTATCATACATATCCTTAGACTTCTTCAAATTTCTAACATATGCAAGAAAATTATCTTGTAAACCATTAGCTATAATTTTCTTTACTTTTAACTCACATTTCTTGTAATTGTTCTTGGCAACAGTGGAAGCATTTTCTAGAGGCTCACGGACCTTTCCTTGAATGTATTCCAAAACATCATTGTTATCAGCTATGATTTCCATTCTTACCTTCCATGCAACAAAACTTCACATTTTCCTTAAAGAAAGAGAAAGGCATATTAACTTGATTAGATAGGCTCCTTCACCTTTCCTTTAATACCATGTCAATTTTTATAATGCTCTATGTTGTTTCAATTACGTTAGCCCAAATCTATTCTTTAATTAGCACTCTTTCAATAGAAATTAATAATGTTGATAAATCAATAGTAATTGAAGATAGAATAGCAATGCAATGACAAATAGGAGACAATCAACACATCAGCAAGAGACACCAAATTTGGTCAATGACTAGGGAAGAACCCCACAAGGGAGAAAACCCTTTTTAATTCTTCTTCTATTAGATTGTCATAAAATGTTCAACATAGAGTACAATGAGCCCATACAAAAATATCTAACAATATCTGAAATCAACTTTCCCAACTACGGCCAATTGTCAAACTGAAACCCTAGATCTCAACTGCATGGAGGAAGAGTTATGTGTATGGTTGAGCTGCTCCAATCACATGCATGACCTGTGTGCCTACGACTATAACCGAAAAATACATGTGTCAACCGTATGGCTAAAAACCAAAAATCCTAATCACACGTGCAAGTTTCAAATCCTGCAATTTTGGACTTGTACTAAACCAAACTTCATACCTATACGAACCTATCCAATGAATAAAGAGAAGAAGGATATGTTTGATGATGATGATGTCTAAATGAACTTGAGGTCACTTGTATTTATAGGCTTCCAAGGGTGTCCAATTCCCTATTAGAATGGCTTGATCAAATGTGACATTGTAGACTTCAATTCAAAAATACGCTTTCCCCCTTGTCCAAATTGAATGCTTCAAAAATCAAAATTGGTCCTTCTCAAAATAGAAATCTAGTCCCATAATCAGAATTTGTCACTAAACTTCCAAATTAACAAAAACTAGTCAAACAATCAAACCTTGATGTAACCCTAAGGGTTTTACACCCATTGAACAGAATAATTGGTAAATATTTTCTTTCCCTTAATTTACAAACCCTAAAAACCCTCTATCGAGCTAAAAGCAAGGAAAAAATTAATTGTGGGCTAATCCATGCAAATAATGTCAAAACCGAACCTGAAAATTACAGGGTAAATGGGAGTATTGTTATCGGAACCTATGAACCATGAAGAAATGAAAAAGTCGTAAGTTCAATGAGCACGAATGGAGGTCATAGAACCAAACTTGGTTGACAATTTCCCAAAAAAGGTAATTTAGCAACTAATACAAAGCGATAAGGTAAACCAAAAGATGGAACAATCCGGCAAATGCTGAGATAGTCCATGTGTCACATTATCAGCGTAATCATTATCATCATGGGAAAACAATAGATAGATATGGTGAGGCCTCGTCCATGAGAAGGAATTCATGTCCAGTAATACTCTATCATAAACATGATTATTTAACAAACAACTTAGTAAGTGATTTAAAATAAAAGGACAAACAAAACATTACTATTACTTCTTCCTCTCTTTCGTAGAAGCTTACTGCTGCATTATAAATTATTATGGTAGCAAGGATTGAGACAAATAAAAAAATAAATAAAAATTATGGAAGTATTACTAGTGGATTTTACAGTCAACCTTCACCCAGCCTTATGAAATTTTAATGGCAACATTTTATAATTAGGGAAAAAATATTCCATATAGCATTTTGGCCAGACATAACTTAGCCTCAATCTAATGTGTATGGGGCCAGTCATAACTTAGTCTCAATTATTTATATTTATTTATTTATTAAGTTATATGCTTATTAACTAATTATATGATAATTCATGCAAAATTTATCCCCGCATTAAACCAACAGGTAATTTCTAATGAGATTTGAACATATGAAGATGGACATTAAAACCCAACCGTATCACACGTGGATACCCAACCCCACCAGGAAAATATAAGTAAATACCTATCTTTTTATCCTTTTTATTTTAGCAAAAATCGCATGCATTTCATACACAAGTGCTTCATAGACATACTCAATTACTTCATAAACAAAATCTCATAAATGTTGTCCATCCATGAATGAAATTTTATTAATATCAAAAGTTAATAATTCCGACTACACATAACACTATAACAATATATATCGTTAAAGAAACATAAAGCTATTGATAAAAATAGTATACAGGAACAATCTAACCAAGAATGCAAAATACAAAGCAACAATGTATTACGTAACATCAAATTGGAGGGGTGTAAGATGTATTTGGATCCCTAAAGAAACCACAATGTATATGATTTAAATTATGTTTTTTATTCTGCTCTGATATAATTTTATTAAAATATAGATGGGAGGGGTGTAAGATGTTGGTATAAAGACACCAGGGCCTGGTTAAACCATTGGGAGATCGACGAGAATGTTGCATTGCAAAACATTGATAACATTAAAAATATTGTTACTTCTAAGTTCAAAGAAAAAATGTGGTGTGAGAAAGGTTTAGCAGCTAAAATAAAATTAAGATATTATAAGGAGGTCATCAATCCCACCCTAGAAGATCAAAAGTATCTCTTTGCTTTAACTAGCTCAAAGAATAAAATTAATATAGCCAAGATTAGAATGAACTCTCATGAGCTCCATAGTGAAACAAGTCGTTGGGAAATTCCTAAAACACCATGGATGGAAAGGTTCTGCCATCTCTGTGAGAATACGAACATCGAGGATGAAAATCACTTCCTCTTAGAGTGCCCCGCGTACAACCACATTAGATCTCAGTTTCAAAATCTTTGTTGCAATACTAACCTTCTTAGCCTTTTACGTTGTCAAAATTATAGTGAGCTCAAGAGACTTCTCTCCAAACTTTTTGAGCATAGGAATAAAATCTTAAATCAAACTAAATAATTTGTATTTTTAGGTTTGATAGACCAAAGTTTGGTTTGAGTGGACGTTAATCATCATCATCATCGTCATATGTTATTTACTATTAATAATAATAATAATATAATTTTTATGTATGAGAAAATATATTACATATAATATTATTGTATTTAATATTGTTTTAATATATTAGTGTGATTTGTTATATTTTAGTTTATATTTCATTTTTTTTTAATTTCAAATTTAAATGAAATATTAATTTGAAAATAATGTAAAAATATTTAAATTAAAATTTTATTTAAAAAAAATTACAAATATTTTTATTATATTTGATGGGCCTCTAAATTAGACATAAATTAAGGCCCATGCCTCTACATTAAACAATAATTTAAAGCCTACGACATCCTTCAGCACATTAAGCCACTGTTTTTGCATTAGAAAATTTATTTTTAACTTTAATATATTCATTAGGAAGGCTTATGAATAACTGAATATTTGTTCCTGATATTATTTATTTTTGTAAAATATTATGAGAATATTGGGCAGATTATGAAGAGTTGGAGAAGGAGATAATTTAGGAACTTATTCCCTACTACTAGAGGATCAATAATAAATAATAAGTCAACAATATATTATGGAATTATGGCACAAATTGTGGATCTCCAATGATTGAGAAAATCAAGGAATGTGTTCCCTTCCATTTAATGCAAATTCCTAGTATTGGGGACTAGATCCACTAATCAAGCGATTTCGGTGGGGAAGGCTATCTCCATTCATGGGGAATGAATCTTAATAATTTTCTATAAGTACCAAGTCGAATTTTCCTCTATGGAATGATTGAGAAAATCTAGGAATGTGTTCCCTGCCATTTAATGCAAATTCCTAGTATTGGAGACTAGATCCACTAATCAAGGGATTTTGGTGAGGAAAACTTCCTCCATTCTTGGGGAATGATTCCTAATCATTTTGTATAAGTACCAAGTCAAATTTTTCTCTAGGGATATATTTTTTATTAGTGTTATTGTGGAGAGAGCTTGTATTTTTGAAGCTCCATTGTATTTTCTTGCAGGGATATAATTCTATTGATGAAAATAATGAAGATTGATGTCATGTTCAGCTTCTAAATCTTGTTCTTCTCCATAGGTCTCTGAGTTTCCTTGGGCTTGACCATCCTAGGAACCTTAGAGCCCTTTTGTATCATTTTTTTTCCTTCTTTTCATTTCTTATTCACATGCATCTCTAGTTTCTATTTCGACATTTAGTATTAATTATTTCTTGTTGTAGGATTGAGTTGAATGGTTGATGTAAGTCCTTTTGCAGGATCATAAGCATTATTTCTTCCTTGGAAAAGCTTTGGAAATTCATAGTAATCATTGAGCTGCTTGGATTAGTCTTCTTATTCCCAAATCTAGATTGATCGACCTCTTTTTTAGCAAAGAACAATAAATTTCTACTATTTATAGAGCATCCTAATGAGTTTCAATCGAATTGATTCCACTTGCATTACATCACAAAAAAATTCTAGTTCATAAGAAAAATTACCCCATTTAATGTGCACTTGATTTGGTTAGGCATTTTTTAGATTTACTAGCTCACTAGTTCTCAAATTTCTAGATTTTTGACTAGTAATGTTTATTTTATTTTTTTTGCATGGGTTAACATAGGTCTTTTTGAGTGATTCAACTTGGAATGAGGACCTAAGACATCCTAGTTAATACCAAAATTTTTCCCATCCAATTTTTATTTGATTTTCTTAGTCATTCGATAATTATAGTAAATATGTACACCTTGTAAGAAATTAGTGGATCCTGTAGGAAATCACTATGGCATCCTGTAGGAAAGTCTGTTTTGAGGCCGAATTGAAGAAAAAGCATCTAGGAAGCTAGAAAAGGGTCCCTACTTGTCTCCCAAACCTTATGCCCATTAACCATCATCTCCAAGCCATGTGCCACATCACCAAAAGAGATTAGCTTTCACACTCTCACATGAAAAAAAGACAAAAGGAAAAACAAATTTATTTTATTCATTTACATGCATAGCAGTAGAAGGTTTGTTGGTTTGAATCTGCATGCTTAAGATAGTAGGATTGCATACATGTTAACTTAGAATTATTTTGAAGCAAAGCCTCTTAGCAATTAGTTAGAAAATGGTGTGTTTTAGCATTTGATTTCATTCTCTTTCCTTGTACTTTCTTTCTTGCAATAGGTTAAGGTTCCATTTCGAACATTTCATTTTCTGCAATCAGTTTAGGATTTGACTTCAATACATGCACTCCATTACATCACGATAGCGAAGGAAGGACACATTGTATGCCACACATATAGTGTCGATACCTCTTAAGTTTGTACGAACCCCGGGTCAATAATTAAAGTTCTTAACCTTGGGAGTTGCAGCATTATTGTTGCAATACTGAGGCTCATCACTTTTTGGCGCTGTTTCTGGCCAAGGCTCGTCACTTTTTGGCGCTGTTTCTGGGGAGGTGTCAAAGTAGGCATTGTTTTCTTCCCTAGTTGATTCATGTCTTTTCACTTTTTGCAAAAGCAAAATATTTGCATAAGGCATATTTAATTTCAAAAGTAGAAAATTTCATTACTTTATAGTTTTTCATTCAATCTTAAAAACAAAAACAAAATTTCCCCAACACCAACCCACCCGCCCATTTGATCACATGGTGCAGTAAGAGACATATCACCATTCAATTTTGCAGGTAGAAGAAGAAGATGGCAAAGAATGTAGAAGAAATTGATGGAAATCATGACAATGAGGAAGATCCTATCGGATTTCCCATTCAAGATACTGATGGAAGTGTGCACATGAAGAACATCCCTCCATCTTTTCTTCCAAAATTTCATGGTCTAAGGTTAGAGGATCCGGAAACATTTATCTTTGAATTTGAAATTGTTTGTAGATCTTATGGTTACTTATAAAAAAATAAAAAACTGAGATTGTTTCCAGTGACATTGAAGGATAGAGCTCTTAAAAGGTTCATGAGTTTAGGTACTAATTCAATAAGATCATGGAATGATATGCAAAAGATATTTCTAGACAAATATAAAGATCATGACCTTAAAGAAGAAATATTTAGAATGAATCAAAAAGAAGATGAGAGTCTAGAGGATCTAATAGAGAAGTTCATGTGTAATCTTAAGCGAGAAAAACTACATCATTTAGGATCTGACACACTAAATGGCCTCTTACTTAGAACAGTTAGGGATGAGTTGATTGATCTCCTTAATCTCATGAGTAGAGGTGATGTATACCAATTATCATTCGATGAAATTTGTGAAACATGCAAACACATATCAAGAGGAAAAGAAAGGGTAGGTAAATCGGCATCAAGATCGGTAAGTCAAGTTAAACTTGGAAATTTGTTTGATGATTTTAAAACAAAAAATCTTAGCAATCTAGCAAAACAAGTATAAATGTTAAGAATGCAAGATGAAGGAAAAGAAAATGTTGATATTTTTGCTACATAATCAAATGATGTTAAACATTGTCCATCATTACCAAAGTTGAAGAAAGTTCACCAAAAGGACAATGGAGCAAGTCAATTGTCAATGCATCAATGTTATGTAGCTCCAAGAGAATCATGGTAGCATATTCAGCCTAATATGATGCAAGAGCCTAATTCACAATTTCAAGGTTATGCATATCCACCTCAAAGTAATTGGAACACACCCTTTCCTTGGAAACATTGGCCATATCAACCCCAAAACAAATATTGGCAACAAGGTTGGAAAGGAAGTTATGGGAGTCATCCACAATATCCTCAGTATTTTCTTCAATATCCTCCATACCAAACTCTATGTTATCCTTACCATTCACATCCACCACAACTACAACCCCATTCACATCCATCTCAAATATACACTCCCACTCAACTACCTGTACCACCATTCCCACACCCGCACATTGAAGTAGCTCAACTCACTTACAACGCTGAGTTACAACACTTCCAAACATCTCCTCTTGAGATCAATAGTATTCACCATAGCTCACGAAAAGTATTGCAAAAAGGAGATCATCTTAATATCATTGAAGGACCATATCCAAAAGAAGAAGATTCAAATAAGAAGACCATAGAACCATGGGCTGCAATTGATGAAGAACAAACATCAAAATCAGAGATTGAGATAAATCCCTCATAGTTACCATCAAATTCTCCATGTATTCAAGAGAATAATCAACAAAAGGAGGAAGATTCGAAGGTCATGGTAGAAGAAGACATACAAGATGATCCAAGTCATCAAGTGGACGAGATGCATCATAACTATCTTGAAATATGGTTCCAGACAGTCACTAAGTTGCAACATCACTCTCTTCCTCAACTATGCTTGATACTTTCAAAGTCAAATCATTTGGTCTTTGAAATTCAGGTACATGTCAAAGAACACATTTCAAGTCTCCACATCATTTTTTTTGTCACCTTGATGTGCACATGGCTCCATCGGAAGTTTTCTTATACTTGAAAGTGATTTTGTTTTTCAAGTAGGGTAGGGTTAAAAATAAAAAATAAAAATAAAAATAAAAAATATCTAAGGTGAAAACCTCCTTGGAGGCGCCTCAAATTGGCTCATTGATTGAAAACCTCCATGAGGTAGTCAATGGGTTGAAAAAAAAAAAAAAGAGAGAGAAAAAAAAAAAGATCCTAGGTGAAAACCTCCTTTGAGGCGCCTCGGCAGACCTACTAGCTAAAAGCCTCATTGAGGCAGCGAGTAGGCCTAGAAAAAAAAAATTAATAAATAAATAAAAATAAAAAATAAAAAATTCTTGCTCCATGCATGCATGTACTCTCCAACATCTGCAAGCAACAAGAACAAGTTGGTACCAAAAGGAAAATTGGTCAAGCCTAGTCAAACAAAGTCAAATTTTGACTTTCTCCTAGTTCGCTCAAACGATCCAATAAGGCCAAAACCATGCCAATCCATCACCCTCATGTATTTTCACCATCCACCCATCATTCTCAAGCTTCTAGCACTCATTTTCCTTGTTGTCCTAAAAAACTACAAGATGCTCTGTTTTACTACAAGATACAAAAAATACATAGAACGGAAATTCATTTTTGCCATAACTTCAAAACCATGCATCCATTTTCCAAGTTGTTTCATGGGGAGATGCATATGGATGATGGTAACATGCTCAAGTAGTTTCCGCAAATTCCAGTCCATGGTTTCCAATAAATTAGCCTCCATCACCTTCAACTATTTTTGCATTTTCTCAATATCCGTGCATCCATTTAAAAAATTGTTTCATGGGGAGATGCATATGGATGGTGGTAACATGCCCAAGAAATTTCAACAAATTCCAGTGCACGGTTTCCAAGAAATCGACATCCATCACCTTCATTCATTTTTAGTTTTTCTCGAGATCCGTGCATCCATTGACCACAATTTTACTATGGGGAGGTGCATAATGATGATCATAACATGCTCAAAAATTGTCAGCTTAATCCAGTCTACTGTTTGGAAGATATGGAAAAAACAAGTTGTTGTCCTGTAAACCTACAAGATACAGAACAACACCTACAGGATTGGCAGTGAGATGTTTTAAAGGAAAAAAAGAGGTTGGCTTCATCAGAGTGTGATAAGGAGCACAATGAGGATGATCAACATCACCATCCAACACCTGCACAACAACATCAACTCAGCGACAGCATGCATGTCTCTCCAACAACCATCAGGTAGGTACAGGTATGCAATATTCTTGACCTCTTCTCTTGAGAATATTATAGTTATAAATTTGTTTTAAATGCATGAGATATGAGATTCTATAAGCTAAGGATGGGTTAGTAGTCTCAGCCACTTTCAACTAGTTGATTGTAGCTCGCTCCTTCACTCATGCAATGTTGAAAAGTCAAATTATAAAGGGTGATGATATCAAGGAATGAGGACAGCAGTAAAAAGAAGATTTTTTTGCAAATACCAAGGTCACCATAGCACTCCAAGCCCTCCATCCACTTCATATTCACTATCTATTCATCATTCATCCATCACATTTCATTTTTGAAAAAAAAAAAAAACAAAGAGAACATCCTCTCCATTTTCATGAAATTTCCATTTGCAGGTCATCAAAAAGGATGGTCAAAGAGCAAAGGAGGATCACAAAGAGACCCTTGTCACTCACATTTGTATTTTACCACTCATTACCATTCATTCATCCACCATTTCTGTCATTTTTTCCACTCCTTTACTTCAGTTTACAAAGGGACTGTGCTTTGTATAGGATGATGTTGTAGGAATTACGGTGACCCAGATATCCTACACGAAGGCAAAATGTTGTTACAAGAAGGAATAAACAAACAAATTATGCTAAACCCTAAGATGGAAAAGCTTTTTCAGAGAACTCCAAGGTGATTAGGCATCACCTAGGCCACAAAAGAGAAGAAGAAGGCAACAAAAGGAAGTGGGGCATTCACCATGAAAACGGAACTCAAACTGCAGTGATAAAAAGAGGGTTTCCAAGAGGTCTCCAGTATCTTTCTAGATTTTTTCCAAGGCCTACAAGATGTTATAAAAATGGGAGAAAGGCATGGAAGTCAAGGGCCTTCCCTAACCTCAGACTATCATTTATGCTCAAAACTGGTATCTTGTAGTTTTAAGAGGATTTCCTATAGTTTTGACAACAATTACTATAGGATGTCCTAGTTCTCCTCTAAATGCATTTTGGAGGTGTTAGAGGTGCCTAAATGGAGAAACAAGGTAGTATACGTTGATAAGGGTGTGGAATACCTTGCTAAACTAAAAAAATATTCAAGGACTCATCTTGAATAAGGGCAAGAAAACAAGCTAATGGTCTCAAGAAACAATGAATTTTTTCTTTGAACAAATATGTTTTTGGGTTTGTCCTTGCAAAACTTACAGCCAAGATTCTTAATGCGCAAGAGAGAGGCCACCAGGGCCATGGATGAGGCACAATGAGGTCACTAAGTTTCTCAGAGGATGAGAAACACTTTCAACAGGGGGTATGACGGGCCTCTAAATTAGACATAAATTAAGGCCCATGCCTCCATATTAAACAATACTTTAAGGCCTATGACCATCCTTCAGCACATTAAACCTCCCTTTTTGCATTAGATAATTTATTTTTAACTTCAATATATTCATTAGGAAGGTTTATGAATAATTGAATATTTGTGCCTAATATTATTTATTTTTGTGAAATATAATGAGAATATTGGGCAGATTATGAAGAGTTGGAGGAGGAGATAATTTAGGGACTTGTTCCCTACTACTGGAGGATCAATACTAAATAATAAGTCAACAATATATTATGGAATTATGACACAAATTGTGGAACTCCAATGATTGAGAAAATCTAGGAATGTGTTCCCTACCATTTAATGCAAATTCCTAGTATTGGGGACTAGATTCACTAATCAAGGGAAAGCTTCCTCCATTCATGGGGAATAATCCTTAATCATTTTGTATAAGTACCAAGTCGAATTTACCTCTAGGGAATGATTGAGAAAATCTAGGAATGTGTTCCTTGCCATTTCATGCAAATTCCTAGTATTGGGGACTAAATCCACTAATTAAGGGATTTTGGTGGGGAAAGATTCCTCCATTCATGAGGAATGATTCATAATCATTTTGTATAAGTACCAAGTCGAATTTGCCTCTAGGGATAGATTTTTCATTAGTGTTATTGCGGAGAGAGCTTGTATTTTTGTAGCTCCATTGTATTTTCTTGCAGTGATGTAATTCTATTGATGAAAATAATGAAGATTAGTGTCATGTTCAGTTTCTAAATCTTGTTCTCCTCCATAGGTCTCTAAGTTTCCTTGGGCTTGGCCATTCCAAGAACCTCAGAGCCCTTTTGTATCATTTTCTTTCCTTCTTTTCATTGCTTATTCACGTGCATTTCTAGTTTTTATTTCTTTCTATTTCTACATTTAGTATTAATGATTGCTTATTGTAGGATTGAGTTAAATGGTTGATGTAAGTTCTTTTGCAGGATCACAAGCATTATTTCATCCTTGAAAAAGCTTTGGAAGTTCATAGTAATCATTTAGTTACTTGGATTAGTCTTCTTATTTCTAAATCTAGATTGTTGGACCTCCTTTTTAGCAAAGAACAATAAATTTCTACTATTTTTTAGAGCATCATAATGAGCTTCAATCAAATTTATTTCACTTGCATTAAATCATAAAGACATTCTAGTTCATAACAAAAATTACCCCATTTAATTTTCACTTGATTTGGTTAGGTACTTTTTAGATTTACTAGCTCACTAGTTCTCAAATTTCTAGATTTTCGACTAGTAATGTGTTTATTTTATTTTTTTTTGCACGGGTTAACATAGGAATTTTTTAGTGATTCTACTTGGAATGGCTACCTAAGACATCTTAGTTAATACCAAAATTTGTCCCATCCAATTTGGATTTGATTTGTTTATTCGTTCGATGAATTATAGTAACTCTGCACATCTTGTAGGAAATTAGGGGATCCTATAGGAAATCACCGTAGCATCATGTATGAAAGTTCATTTTGAGGCCAAATTGAGGAAAAAGCCTCTAGGAAGCTAGAAAAGGGTCCCGACTTGTCTCCCAAACCTTCTAACCATTCACCATCATCTCCAAGCCACCTGCCATATCACCAAAAGAGATTAGCTTTCACACTCTCACATGAAAAAAAAGTCAAAAAGAAAAACAAATTTATTTTATTCATTTACATGCACATCATAGAAGGTTTGATGGTTTGAATCTGCATGTTTATGATAGTAGGATTACATATATGTTAACTTAGAATTATTTTGAAGCAAATCCTCTTAGCAATTAGTTAGAAAATGGTGTGTTTTAGCATTTGATTTCATTTTCTTTCCTTGTACTTTCTTTCTTACAATAGGTTAAGGTTCCATTTCAAACATTTCATTTTCTACAATTAGTTTAGGATTTGACTTTAGTACATGCACTCCATTACATCATAACAGTGAAGGAAGGACACATTGTATACCGCACATATAGTGTCGATACCTCTTAAGTTTGTATGAACCTCGGGTTGATAATTAAAGTCGGTAGCCTTAGGAGTTGCCGCATTCTTGTTGCAATCCCGAGGCTCATCAATATTTATTTAAAATATCAATATGCTTTCATTATATTTATTCAAAATATGAATATAGTATAAAAGTTTTAAATAAATTTTAATTTATATGGAATTTTAATTAATTAACTTTTTAATATATTAATTTTTTTGTTTGTTTATTTTATTTTTTAATGTAGATTCTTTGTTGGAATTACAAGTTTGATTTGAGAACTCTCTATAATCTTAGGTTTAGATGGGTTTTCCACATTGTTAAATCTATATATGTAGTCAAAAATATATTTTAAACAATAAAAATTTATAATTTAACTAAAATTTATTTCCCCGGTTCACAACAAAATATTCCAAAATGCATAATGGGTAGACAGCACTTTTATTTCCATTCATTGGTTTTCATTATATTTTTATATTACATGAATCCTAGTTTACAAAGATGTTTAGAGTTATATATGTGAAATTCTATTTTACATAGATATCTATTTCTCATTTTTAGAAGAATAATTATGAATATTAAATTTTAGTGTTTGAAATGTATATTTATATGGTTATTAGCTCAAATTAATAAATTTTAGTTATTAATAGAGTGAAAATGATATTTATTATTATTGGAAATATAATTTGCATTAACCTAGCAAATTCAAATAAACTATAACACAAATATTATATATTAATTTTAGAATACATAAGGAACAAGCTGGATTGGATTTGAGTTCTAATTTATTTTAAATAATATTTAAAATGTATTATTATTTAGAAATAATGCAATTTAAATTATTTTTCATATATAATATTACCACTTCCAATTTAATATATTGTTAAGTAAAAATTTAGACATTCAATAGTTTGAGAAACTCATCCACCATCATAAAAAAAATACATTATTTATTAAATGTAATATTATATTTAATATTTTAATATTATATAAATATTTTAATATAAACTATATTATAATAATATGTAATTAGATATTAAATATATTAATAATATCAAATAAATATTTTAATATAAACTATATTATAATAATATTTAATTAGATATTATATTTAATATCTGTATATCATATTTTATATTAAGTTTAATAATAATTTATTATTCATATAATATTATACTTAATAGCAAAATTATACGATTATAATCAACATTATTTTACTACATAGTGATATTTTAGAATATTTTAAATTAATGTTTTGTTAAATTATATTAATCTAAATATATAAAATTGATATAAAAGATATATTTAAATATTTGTGTGGGGTGGGGTATGCTCTGAAACAATTTTTGTTTGGTTAAGAGTTAGTCTGAAACAGGTTAACTACTCAAGATCAGGAGGTATTTGGGGAGTGAAAGATTGTCTTTTATGGACCAGCAATGGGCTATTCCAGGTGGCCTGTTTTTTCTTGAATAAAAATGATGTGTCATGGATTAGCCCATAACAGCCAGAAATAACTGTCTTCACTTCTATTTTCACAACTAAACTATGTTAACTTTTCCCACTGTTAAAAAAATATTAATATTTGTGAGTAATTACCTTAACACACAAATCCCATAACTTTAAAACCATATAGATGCATATATGTTATTGATTTACAATATTAAAAGTTTATTCCGGACAGTCCTTTGACCAATTTTGTAGTTGCTGAATTAACATGGGAGATTGTAGGGTTCTTGCGAAATAGGATAAACAAAAATTCGTAGATCCATTACCGAAATATACAATTTTGAATCAAGACAATCTAGGAAACCGACTAAGGATTGAATTCGCAGTCGAGATTAATCCTGAATGATTGCTGGAAGGAGCGTCAGGGTTTTGAATGATTGTATAGAGACATGAGGGGTACTTTTCTATCAAATTCTTACCAATTTTGTTTTTCCACGAAATTTCGGATACTATTTCATTTCCAGAGTGATTCAGCTACGAAATTTCAGATACCATTTCATTTTCAGAGTGATTCCAATGGCTTCCGTGAAATGTGTCGCATAGACTCGATTATAAATAATGGCACAGAAAAATGTGAACCGTCACATATTTGTATTAAATTACAAGACAGATGATTCTAATTTGACGTTATCCAGAAGATTTTAATAAATATTCTAATGGGATGTGGATAGTTATGGGTGTAGTTGTTTGGAAACAGGTGAGAGTATTCAAATTGAGATGAGATTCAAAGATGTTAGTGGAGTGGTTTAATGGAATAAATGAACTCAAAATTCTTCATTCAGAAGTGGCAACAGATAGTTTCACAATTGCAATTGCAAGAACAATAGGATGATATTCAGATTTTACATGTATATAAGGATGACAATTTCTCAGAAGAAAAAACTGTATAGTATTTCTATTATATTCAAAAAAAGATCAGTATATACATATGAGCGAGATTATATCCCCGGCATAGAATCCTAATAAGAGAGAATTTTCAGTTTTACATCATTTTTGTTCATAAGACAAGTATAAGGTCTGTATAGGGTTCTTATCATCATGGAAAAATATTCATCATATCAAAAATATGGCAATACTTGGTCAAATATAAACATTTATCCAGAAAATGGGAGCATGAAGCATGCCAGATTTTGTCCACTTTGAGTACCCGGCATAGAGAAAGGCAGGATGACTTATGTTGTAGATTCTATAGAGATGCTCAAATGGCACTTAACATAAGGAGACTGCATACCCTTTTTTGAGAGTTCATCCGCCTGTTCATTTTATCCTCGTTTAATATGTGTGATAAGGAATAGTGAAGGCTTCCATAGAGAATTGATCCTGCCCAACCATCTAGAAAGGCTATCATTTTTTATGGATTGATTTCCCTTCATGTGTTTTATGATTATTTTGGAATCACCATAGATATTGATCGGGCCGATGTCCATGAATATGCAGAAAAGAAGCAGACCATGTAGAGCCATGGCCTCGGCTTTGTTATTTGTTCCATTGCCGCCATTCCAAAACATGAAGTATTGAAGCTCCTTTGATATACCGATATAAACGCCACATGCACATTTGCCTTCTTTTGCAGCGCCGTCAAAATGTGTCCGTGGGAAGAATAGCTAATGTGATTCTGAGGTTGTATTTTGATGCTTCATCTGTTGAGGAATGTTTGGGAGAATTGAATAATAGAAGGGGATAATCTTATCAAAAATATGCCCAAATTCCTCCTTGTTGTTTTGAAAGATCCTTTTATTTCTCCACTTCCATATGAACCAATTGAAAATTAGCAGATGAGATGCCAAACTATTTTCTGAGAACCCCACCATTGATATGCATCTGTTATGGAGGGGTAAGAAGTTTCAGGAAAGCCAAAATAAGATGCCACCCGCTTCCATAAATTCTGAGATAGTGGACAATTTAAGAAAATGTGCATGTTAGCCTCTGTATTAGATAGGCAGATTATGCATATGGCTGGTCCATGCCAGTTTCTTTTCTGTAAATTTGCCCATGTTAGATTCTTGTTATAGTAAACTAGCCACGAAAACAGTATTATTTTTAGTGGACAGTCGGTCTTCCATAAAGAATATGGAAAAGGTTTCTGAGAGATTTCTCTTTGTTGTACTATCAAGGATAGATATATGTCTCTCACTAACACAATTCTATCTTTGTCCTCTGTTTTGTAAATTCCAACATTTTTCATAGTCCAAATAATCTTGTACCATTGGACAGCGATTGTACCTCCTAAGCCCAGCTCTCTATTCGACTTCCATTGAGGAGTAGCCCCCTTCCATTCTTTTATTACTTGTGCCCAGTAGAAGAGGCCTTTTTGGTGAAGGAGCGTGAGAAGTTGTGGAGAAATCGGGGAATCCATCTCTACCTCCATGATTGCATCCGATCCAATGAGAACGTTGTTTCCTGTATGCAGTTTCCAAACTATATTCCTAATGAAGAAAGGGAGGATCTTTTGAAAACTTCTCCAGATGGCCAATCCTTGAGAGGACCACATAAATCTTTTCCTGTACCAATAATATATATCCTCGTTCCCCATATATTTCATTCTAATGGCTTGACTCCATAGACTTTCCCCAAAGACCGCTCTCTAAAATGATTTGCATAATAGTGCCAAGTCGAACAGACGAAGATTCATTAAGCTCCAACCTCCCATTTTTTGGGGAGGGATATATTTTCCAGTTTAGTAAGATGGAATTTCTTCTTATCCTGGCATCCTCCCCAGATAAAGGTAGCCATTAGATAGTTTAATTTTTTAATGACAGTTGAAGGAATGTAAAACAGATGTGCCCAATAAACAGAGATCTGTGGTAGAGTCGATTGAGAGAGTATCATTTTGCTAGCTAAGGATAAACATTTAAATTCCCACCCCCGATATTCTCTTGTAAAATCTGTTAATGATCCATGACCAGTCAGAATTGTTGTAACCCGTGGGTTTAAGATGGTATCCCAAATATTCGATACCCTCTTTGATGGAAACTGCCTAGATGTTATATAGCTATGAGATATATTCCATCTCTTCCAAGTTAACATTACCGAAATGAAAGGAGGATTTCCCTTCGTTGATAAATAAGTCTGTGGCCCTTTGAAATGATATTAATATCTCATGCATAATGAGCCATGATTGTCTACATAGTAAAGCAAACAGTAGGACATCATCCATGAAAAGGTTGTGTGTAAAAGAGTTACCTCTGGAAATGGACAGAGGGCCGATATTTCCGCAGCAACCACTCTTTTCAGATGGAGACTAAGAGTATCCATGACCAGGATGAATAAGAGAGGTGACAGGAAGCATCCCTGACGCAAACCTCTTTCAGCTAAGAAGAAGGATGTGGGATATCCATTTATGAGAATGGCGAAGTTGACCCCTTCCACACAAGCCATGACCCATTTCGTGCACAGGTCATTTAGCCCGATTTTTATAAGTAAACATCTCATATAGCTCCAATCTAAGCAGTCGTATGCTTTTTTCATATCAATTTTAAGGATGGTAGCTCCAATTTTTTTGGTTTGCATTGAATGTAAAGCTTCCTGAGCGATAGCCATTGCTTCTAAAATGTTTCTGCCACTTAGAAACCCATGCTGCTCTTTTGAGATATGAATTTCTAGGTTGCCACGAATTCTTTTAGCTACGATTTTTGATATGATTTTATAGATGGCATTGCATAAAGATATCAGCCTGAAGTTTGCGAAAGTAAGGGAATCCTTTATCTTTGGGATCAATGCTATATAGGTGGATGAAATGATATGATGTATCTTTCCTTGAATTATGGTTTCTTCCACCATCCCCAAGATATCGCTTTTCATAAAATCAAAGAAATGGAGGAAAATGTCTATGGTCTAGCCGTCAAGTCCAGGGCATTTGTCCTTCTTAAATGATTTCATTATAGTGAGCAATTCTTCCTCCGATACAGCAGAATATAATCTTGCATTATCCTCATCATCAAACATTTTTGAGAATGGTTCTATGCCCCATAAAATATCTTCTATTCTCCTATTAGCATCCCGGGAATATGCCTTTTTAAAGTATTTGACAGCTTCTTTAGATATATCTTCTTGTGAGTGTAAATAATCCTCCTCTTCATTTTTTATTTTCCATATAGAATTTGTGGCTCGCCTTTTGCTTGCAAAGCGGTGAAAGAATTTTGTGTTTTTATCTCCCTCCTTTAGCCACGTGGCTCTGCTTTTCAATTGCCATGATGTTTCTTCAATTTTTAATAAACTCTGTTTCATCTTTCCAAGCTCCCAAATCCATGCCCGAGTGCTCCATGGAATGGAATGAGACGACATACCCTCGGCTAATTTTTTTAGTTCATTATCAATCTTCTTCAATTCTGAACATTTTTTTTGTTTTTTTCTGGATCTGCCATTCTTTAACTTTGGATCGAAGATTCCTCATTTTATTAATCAAGTTCATTGTTGGAGATGCTTCCGTTGAAGGACAGTTTGCCCCCCAAAGTTCATTGTTGGAGATGCTTCCGTTGAAGGACAGTTTGCCCCCCAAACATCGCGGACCATGCAAATAAATGATTCATCTTCAAGCCAACACCTGTTGAACTTAAAAGGGTAACATTTTTGAGATTTTTGTTCCATCCATAGTAAAGAGATCGGTCGGTGGTCTGAAATGAAAACGGGGAGTGTATGGGAGCTTGGAGTGCCATATTTCTCTAGCAGATTTTCATGCACGATGAATCTAGCTATGTAGGCTTCCCCGGATCTTTCATTGTCCCATGTGGGAGACAAACAGTTTGGACAGATGTCTACCAAGTTATTTTGTAGCATTGCTTCCCTGATCTTTTCCCCAATAGAATCGGTCTTTTTCCCCTTCCCCCAAACTTCATCAGGTCCCAAAGTGCAATTCAGGTCTCCTGCGGTGAGGAGCGTTTCAATCTCCAAAATACCAGAGGCTAAAAACAAATTCCAATAGGAAGCTCTGTCTTTGTAGGGAGCATAAACATTTAGAATGTGGAAACATTCAGTGTAACCTCTATATTTTGCGACCATCAGGATTCCCCCAAGGCATCGGAATTTTCTTTCAGATATCCACCTCGGATCCCATAATACAGCTAGTCCACCAGAGAGGCCATTTGCCTCCGTTGCCACCATATACCAGGATGGCAGCATATGCCTGAAGAATGAGATAGTATCCTGTCTGTCATGCATGGTTTCCTGTAGAAGAATCAACCTATATGGAGAAGAGAAAAACAAGTCTTTTAGAGATACAAATTTGGGGTTAGCTCCAAGGCCCCTTATGTTAATAGAAAGAATATTCATCATCTGAAATTCTTCTTGGGCATTTTTGCTCTAAGAGGCCCGGATTCAGAAATTCGAGATGGGGATATTAATGAGGGAGGATTCCTGATAATTCAGACTGCGAGTGCCACTTCTCCCCCTAAAGTGTCTACTACCCTTATTGTTTTTACGGCAAACACTGATGTTTTTCGCCGAATTAGCACTGATGACAGGAGAAGTTGAATTTCAGGGTTTATGGATAGTCAAAGGGAGCAAATTAAGAGTATCGTTCTGTAGGAGCATGTCGATATCACTGCCTATGGAGTTGGAAGGAGAATGGAGAGGAGTGGTCGAGGGGTAAGCCATGGACATGGGAGCTTTCCCTTTAGAGGCAGAGCAATTCAGCGGGAAATGATCATTTTTGGTAGGCGACGATGAAGACGAGGGGATAATGATGGTGGAATCCTTCTTTAGGGGCGGGCAGAAATCATCGGGTATCGGTGAGGGTGGATCAACAGGATTATCAAGAGAAGGTTCCGGGGGGGGAGGCTGGGGAGAAAAGACAGAGCCACTTATAGCATTTAGATTGCCCATGGAATTCGATTTAGATAAAGGAATGGAGGATGATTTAAAGATCCTAGGCGATAGGAAAGGTCGATTAGTCTGGTCCCCTGATATTTGTGGTGAATGTAGACCATTCAGATAATAGGACTGAGAGAGGGTTTGAGCAAAAGGTGAAACATAATTGAAATTGCAGTCTTCTCCGCCTTCCTTATTTGGAGACATAGTCGTGACTTGGGAGCTATGTTTTATCTTGTAGACTTTTTTCCATGCCTTTCCATGTGGTATTCGAGGACATCTGTCTTTTAAATGTCCTGTTTTATGACACAGGGAACACCTAAAAGGTACGCCCCAGTAGTCTAACCTTTGGCTGGCAGATAAATTACCCCAGATCAGATCGATGTGGTCGGGAAATCCTCCTCTATAGTCTTTCTCTATTAGTATCCAGGAAACCCTTTTGTCTTTAGCATCAAGACATCTGAGGTCAACGTAAACAAATTTTCTGATAGCATTCCCAATGCAGGAAAGAGATTCCTGCGTCCACAGTTCGATGGGCAGAGCAGGTAATTTGACCCAAATGAAGTTGTTCTGAGTGGTGTTTCTGAGAGAATCAAATCCTATATACCATTTATGAAGTGCCAAGAAACTCCGCCTGTGCACCCACGGGAGACCCCGAATGATATTGAGGTCTTTAATTTTCAGAAAATGGAAACTGTACCAGTCATGCATTAGGCGGACAATGTTGGGAGTATATCCAATGAGAGGGCTCCATCGGGCAGCAATCCATTTTCTTATCTGACCATCGTCCATGCCTAGGAAGTGCCACTTCCCAATCAGGGCCCAGGATTGTAAGCTAGCGATACGGTCCGCCAGTTTGACACCATCCAAACATATAGCAAAGGGGGGGGGTGTAATTTTAGCAGGCCGATGATTAAGTTTGTGACGGGGGGCAGAGAAAGAGTCTGCATTCAGATCAGAAGCGAGGTGGGACGGAAGAAGGTGCTCTGCCAACTTGGAGTGCCATTCGGATGTTTTAACAGTACCATGATATTAGCTTCAGCTTCCATAGCTTCTTTTACCAGTTCTGACGTGTCGGATTCCACATTGAGGATGTCCATCTCAGCAAAAGGAATGGACTTGCGTCAGCCACTAGATGAAAGGAAAAGGATAGACACGAGTCAAAATGGGATGAGTAAATGCTTTCCAGGAAGGTAGCCACCTCGGGATATCGATTGAAATCCGTATATAAGTAAAATCTATACAGAAGGCCAAAAGTACAAGGCAAAAACCAAGGAGATTGTACTGAAAGAGCCTAGAGACCTCCAGGTATTAATAGAAATAGGAAACGATTTATAAAGAAGGACTAAAGATAGTAAAAAAAAGGACAAGAGCCGCAGCCGAGGAAGTCCTATAGCCCAAAGGATAAGGCAGAAAAGGAAATGACAGTCTACAGAGGATGGAATTTTGAAAATTTAATTAAGAGCTATCCACGGATATTTGCCGGAAATGGGATGGAGCCGAAACGTCCCGCGACGGAAAAACTAGCAGAGTTCAAACAGCAGGAAATTGCAGGTTATGATAAAGCCTCCGGGCAGACAATACAACAACAGACGATTTCGAAAATACACCACCAATGACACACCTTGAACTGTATATCAGAGCAAGGCCTATAAACAAAGAAGTATTTTCTGATGTATTCCAAAGACGACCATAACCTTTTAGAAAAATTGAACCTGGTCATGGGTGTAGATAGCAAAGCAATACTTTTGCTTGTAGCTATAACTAAGATATAAACTCTCTATGATAGCCCAGTAACATGAATAACTTCATATGAAAACAGGAGAATATTAAAACGAAATTATATAACTTCATGTATATCCTGTACTATCAATTTAACTCAGAATTCTATATTTCCTGTACTCCTGTAAAATCTTTGTAATCTGGTTTTATCATATGAAACATCCACTTCAATCATGCTTATAGGGGGAATTGAAGAAACTGACCTTCTACTGAAGCAAGAGCCGAGGGAGAAGCGTCGCAGTGGAGTACAGCACGCGAGAGTCGATAAGATGTGATGGATGCATACAACAAAAAGATTCCAGGACCAGGGATAAAACCAAAACCAGAACTGAGCTCTATGGGAGATCAAAGAAGAACAAAGCAGATAGGATACCAAAGTCCCCGCGCAAGAGTGCGCAGAGACGAAAGAAGACGAACCGAGAATGACAAGGGGTATATTATAGTGGATAGCTGCCAGTTGTCAGGTTTACGGGAAAACAAATGAAACTTCTTGAGGGATGTCACTTACAGATGCGAGGCCCGGATGACGGCAAATGCCTCCAGGAAGAGACGTCGCAATAGAGAATGGAACGAGATATGCATGCGGGTAGAAAGTCATTTATACCACCTGTATTGTGAAAATAGGCCCTCTCCACGCACCTGTAGATGATCTATTGGTCCGCCATGACATGAGATGATTGGTTGCAACGCAGCGTTCCTCCACTCAGACTCCGCTCCATTGCAGATCTGTTTTCTAAACAAGCTCTTTTCCATGGAGTTGTCTCTATTTTCGAATTTAATAAGAATGTTTTAGTCTTTGATTTATCCTTCAATCGGTTTGAATCTACTGATCATTTCAGGAGATATACAGTTTTTTTTATTGTGTGATGTAATATTTGATAATAAATTTTATGGTTGAATAAGCTTATTTGTAAACTACATTTCCAATAAAGAAATTCACATGAAATAGCAAAACTGAGTTA
Source organism: Pinus tabuliformis (assembly GCA_031772625.1). Taxonomy (NCBI): domain Eukaryota; kingdom Viridiplantae; phylum Streptophyta; class Pinopsida; order Pinales; family Pinaceae; genus Pinus; species Pinus tabuliformis. The sequence goes on along the minus strand of CM062807.1, from coordinate 9,154,589 downwards.
ATTTTGAACAGAAAAAGTAAGTTAATTTTGAATACCAGTAAGAGCCTTGTATAATCTTGCTGGAAACATCGATAAATAATTTTTCCCTTCAACATTTCCATTAGTTACAGGGAAGGATGAATATATATATATATATATATATATATATAATTTTTTATTTTTGTAGATATATTTTTATTTTTTTAAGTTTTACATTTAAAATTTTTTAATATTTAAATGTATTTTTATTTTTCAATCTTAGAAATTTCAATTTTTTTTATCTTTAGTAAATAAGAAGTTAAATAAATCTATATTAATTTATTTATAGGGGAGAATGAGATTGAAATATTTTTACCCCATCTTTTTTACACAATGTTGTGTTGTAATATCAACAATAAGGCAAATGAGAGGGATATATATATTAAGTGATTTCTTTTTATTGTTTAAAGTGCATTTAGAATGCATAAATTAATTTAACCCTTTAAAAATACTTTTCAATATATTTTTGGCATTTTCTGTAGGCTACACAACTTAAACTTACCATTGCAACAAATTTTGATGTGTTTTATACAAAATTGATAAAAAAAAATATAATTGAAAAATCAAAATGTATAAAAATTCTACTATTTTTTGAACTATACAGTATAAAACATATAAAAATATATATATGACATTAAAATATTTTTTATGATATATTTTTAAAGATACATCGATATCGATTTTCTTTTTTACTTTCAGAAAATTGTTCTCTTTTTTAAATTGATATAAAAATTATGTTATTTATTATGGATATCCAAATATTTTATTTATAGTTGAACTTGAGTAAAATAATTTTAATTTTATCGGAAATTTTTTAATTAAATTATAATATTAAAAAAGACTAAACAATCATACTTAAAACTTACTAATATTTTATAATACTATTAATTAAAATTAACCTCTACATATATATAAATTGATTATTATAATCAATATTATTTTTTAAATTATATCTTTATCTTTATCTTTTTCTTTTTATTTTCCATAGAAAAACAGCAATTGCATTTCATATTCAATTGATTTATAAACAAAATTTCATAAATGTTCTCCATGGATGAACGCACTTTTATTGATGTCGAAAATTAATAACTTTGCTGTCCCTTAACATAAAGCTATTGATAAAAATAGGATATAGGAACAATCTTACCAGGAGAGCGAACCATGAAGCCACAATGTGTTCCATAACATCATATGCAGGGTGTAAAACACAACTGCATCTGTAAAGCCTTTTAAATTTTGACAAGTACCGATCTCCTAACATTGTTTATTATTCGCGTCGGGGCTTGGTACCAACAATTCTAGAGGTGGATCTAATAAACAAATATTAAACCTTCTTTGATCTCATAGACTTATTGAAAATAATTCATCTACAATTTTTGCCTGTAATTGGCTATATTGCCTCTCTCTGAATTTCATCTCTGGACATCTGCACTTTGGCAAGGCACTTGAGTTCCTCCTCCTTTAAATCGGATTTTGCGGTGTTCTCCGGCTCTCGAAACTTGGCATATATATCACCTTTGTAAAATTGCCTCGTTCTCAATACAAGAACCACCGAAATTAGAGCTCCAGCAAGGGTCACGAGAGTCATAATGATAAATGAAAGCCGAAAGCATTTATGCCCAGTGCAGGTAAGCGTGCGCTGAGACGAACAAGTCCCGAGAGCAGTACACTGCTTTCTTGCTTCTTGGTCGTACGTGCGTCCCGCAACTCTCACAGACAGAAGATAAGATCCCAATGGGCTAGCCATCGCTCCAAAATTATAAATAGTGGCATAATACTTGAGACCAAATAGCTCTGAGATGATAGCATATACTACAGGAAATTGAGCTCCAAAACATGCTCCAATTATAATGGACGCTACATACAGCGAACCCGGAAGAGCGAAGGCTATAAAAATATGCCCAATGGAAGAAATAACCATAGCTATGGTCAAAATCAGGGGCCTGGGAAATTTATACTTCTGGAGAAGGATTTCTGATAAAAAACCAGCAGCAACACGGCCTACGAAATTCCATATGCTAATAAGCGCAACAAAGGTGCTTACAGTTGTGTGATTGTATCCATGAGCTTTCCCGATCTGTCCCATGTTATCAATGGCAGTCAGAGTTGATCCAATCCCACAAGTGCAGGCTAGAAACAGGATCAGCATATCGATGCTTACTAGAGCTTGAGGAATTGTAAAGTTGTCTCCTCTTTTGGGGCTTTTCAAGAATTTCAGAATACAGGATACAACAGAAGCTCTGGCTCTCACTTCATTGCTAATCAATTTCCCTTCATCGATCTCTGGGAAATGTTGGGGATTCTTCTTCTCTTCATTTTCTTTTGTAAGCTCAATTATTTTGGCATGATCTGCAGCTTCAACTTCTGCAGTTGAGCTCTCGATAGAAATTTCTTGATGCTTCCTCTTTTCCATCTCCGCCTTAGGAATCCACACATGGTGATCTGCAAGTTCTATTTGTACGGTTAAGCTCTCGGTGGAAATCTGTTGCTGATTCCTTTTTTCCATCTCCGCCTTAACAGTCACCACGAGAGGAAGTGAAAGAAAAACTACGATAACTGCAACTACGATTCTGTAGCCTGCAATTGGAAAATTCTTTGACACATTCTCCACCACGATAAGAACCATGAGAAACCCCGCTAACCCTAGCGATATGTAGAGAATATGGTAGAATCGCTTCAGCTCATCTTTTTCCTTGGTATCCTTTGTAGGACGAACAATAAACATGAAAATCAACGAAACAACAGTGGGCAAGTAGCCAAGAAGCAGAATCAAACCGGCAGATCCACCGGCACTATTCCCATAAACTGCATGGTATATCTGGGTAAAAATTGCGCCACTCAAACCCAAAAATCCTTTCAAAATCCCCAGTACGACACCCCGGCTCTGAGGGAAATTCTTGACACAAGTAACCAAAGATCCAGTGTTGGCAAATGTCTGAGAATTCGCTCCAATGGTTAGATACAGATACATCTGTGTCGGGAATTTCTAGTTATTCCAAACAAAATACAGTGGAAAAATCCTCTGTTTCCAATGTTGAGAATTTTTTGATAAATTCTGAAACAACAAAAATATGAACAGAGAGTAATACTCTGTTTTCTGATAATTCAAAAACACAAGAACAGAGCATAAAATAATACTCTACTTTGCCTCAGGATCAAAAACTGATCAAAATAATACTTTGTCTTTGACACAGAAAAATACTCTGTTTTTAACTCAGAAAAACAGAAAAATTCATTCTCTGGAAACGGTGTTGCAGCAACACAGTTTTTTTTCAGTTGCTGTTCGTGGTGTTGCAGCAACGCTGTTCGTGGTGTTGCAGCAACGTGATTTTTGACGTCAAGTATTTTTCGACTTACGGTGTAACAGCAACAGGAAATCTTTGACAAAATAACTTTTGGTGTAACAGCAACGCACAGAAAGAAACTTCTATTTATGAAAATAAACCAACAGATAAAACTAAGTCTTCCTCACGTAGAGGGATCTTCACAAAATATTATGCTAAAGAGCATCTTCCTCTTGACAGAGGGATTACAACAGGAACGCTTCAGTTCCACAAAACAACTATCTCAGAAAATTTCAGCACTACTGTGCAATACAAAAAAAAACTCTCTTGTTCTACACTGCTGTGTGTTACAAAAGGACTTTCAATCTATTTCCTATATATTTCTACACTGCTGTGTCTGCATTTTATAGTGCAGGAAAGGGTCTTCACCGCCTTAACTTGCTGATAAAGTTTCTGCTATTCACAATTAACAGATTTGATCTTTTGCTGTATTTCTTGAGTCGGTGGTGATTAAATCTATGACTGATAAATGCTACATCGGCTCGAGGCTGGTTCTTTTCTCTTTCAGCCATTCTGCTCATTAATATGGTTGTTGAGAAGTAATGATGTAGTGCTGTATCTTATCTTCATCCTTCGGGAACTCAAAAATAATTAAAGAGTGAAAAGATGGTAATGGCAGTGACATAAAAGATCGGGAAAAAATGTGGGGCGTCGGATCACGACAAATGAATAAAGTAGCTGCTGTTGTTCTGTTCACTGCAGTTGACATTATAATTTCAACACTCCCCTTTAATTTCAACTGCTGGGTTATCAGTCATACCCAGAAGTTTCCTTAAAAACTCAAAACTTTTCTGATCCAATGGCTTTGTCAGAATATCTGCAACCTGTTCCTGAGTCCCGCAATGTTGTAAAATGATTTCTCCATTATTCACCAATTCTTTGATGTAGTGAAACTTTGTGTCTATGTGTTTTGTTCTCTTGTGGAATACAGAGTTCTTGGATAATGCAATAGCTGAGCTATTGTCACAAAAAATAACTGTTGCTGTTGCCTTCTCCTGGCATAGACTTCTCAACATTCTCCTCATCCAAACCGCTTGACATGCTGCTGCTGTAGCTGCCACATACTCTGCTTCTGTTGTAGACAATGCCACAATTGGCTGTTTCTTGGAAGCCCATGAAATGGCTCCTGAACCTATGTGAAAAATGTAACCAGATGTGCTTTTCCGGTCATCTACACTTCCAACCCAATCACTATCTGTGTATCCAACTAAATCTGAACATTCTGAAACAGTATAAAATATGCCATACCTTTTTGTACCTTTAACATACCTCAGAATTCTCTTTGATGCCTGCCAATGTGTTTCTTTTGGCTTCTCCATGAATCTGGAAATTAAACTAACAGCATACATTATGTCTGGCCTAGTTGCAGTCAAATACATGAGGCTGCCAACTATGCTCTTGTACACACTAGGGTCAAAATCTTTGCTGCTGTCCTCTTTGCTGAGTTTTAATCCCATCACTGTGGGAGTGATTGCTGCCTTGCTGTCCTGCATGTTAAATCTGCTCAACACTTCATTTACATATTTTGCTTGTGAAATAAAAATTCCATTTTCATTTTGATCTACTTCTATTCCTAAGAAGTATCTCAGCAAACCCATGTCAGTCATCTCAAATTCTTCTTTCATGACTGATTTGAAATTTTCAATGAGGTAGTCATCATTACCTATAAAAATCACATCATTAACATATAACACAACAATTAAAATTTTACAGTCTTTTTCTTTGATGTAAACAGTGGGTTCTCCCTCACACTTCTCAAATCCGTTCTCCAGTAGATAGGAATCTATCCTACTGTACCACGCTCTTGGTGCTTGCTTCAGCCCATAAAGAGCTTTCTTCAATCTACAGACTTTGTGCTCTTGGCCTTTCTTTTCATAGCCTAGAGGTTGCTCAATGTAAACCTCTTCCATTAATACTCCATTCAAGAATGCTGACTTCACGTCCATTTGGTAAACTTTCCATTTCTTTTGTGCTGCTATGGACAGCACTGCTCTTACTGTTTCCATTCTTGCAACTGGTGTGAAAGTCTCCTCATAATCTCTCCCATATTGCTGCTTGTATCCCTTGACAACAAGTCTTGCCTTATGCCTTTCTATCTTGCCTTCAGCATTACTCTTGGTCTTGTAGACCCATTTAACTCCAATGACTTCTTTACCTTTTGGTAAATCAACTAAATCCCATGTCTTATTTCTTTCTATGGCATTCATTTCCTCATCCATAGCTTCCATCCATTTCTTATCTTTAATTGCATCTTCGAAATGAACAGGGTCATCAACGTGACAATACAAAGCAAATAAAGAATTCATTCCTTCATCATAAATATCACTTAAATTTCTGAATTTCTTACCTCTTTCATTCGGTGTGCAAGTGCTTGTAGATGCACTTGAATTTCCTCCTTGTGGTGTGCTTGGAGAAGCACTCTCATTTCTCCTCAAGGGTGTCTCTTGTTGTTCTGTTGTTGGCGCTGCTGTTTGGAGATGTGTTTCAGCCAACTCCTCATCATCATCATCATGAGACAAACAGTTTTTAACATTAACTGTTTTCTCTATGCTTCCATCCCAAGCTTCCTCTTCAATAAATTGAACATCTCTGCTCACAAAAAACTTCTTGGTGGATGGGATATATAATCTGTAAGCTTTGGATTCTTCACTGTATCCAATGAAAATACATTTCTCCCCTTTGCTGTCCAATTTCTTCCTTCGCTGATCTGGAATGTGTGCATAAGCCACACAACCAAAAACTTTCATGTGGGTGACTCCTTGCTTTCTCCTACTCCATGCTTCTTCTGGCACTTTGTTCATCACTACTTTTGTAGGACATCTATTCAAAATATATACTGCACAGTGTACAGCTTCAGCCCAATAATCATTTGGCAAATGCTTTGCCTTCAACATGCTCCTTGCCATATCCATGATTGTTCTGTTTTTCCTTTCAGCAACTCCATTTTGCTGCGGGGTGTACCTTGCTGTAAATTGCTTATGAATTCCATTTTCTCTGCAAAAACGTAAAAATTCTTTGGAGATATACTCACCTCCTCTGTCAGTTCTCAAAACCTTGATACGCAGCCCACTTTGATTTTCTACAAGTGCTTTGAAATTTTGAAAATTTTCAAATACTTCACTCTTATTCTTCAAAAAATAAACCCAAGTCTTTCTAGTAAAATCATCAATAAATGTTAGAAAATATTGGCTCCCTGCAAGTGATGGAGCTTGCATCGGTCCACATAAATTTGAATGGACAATTTCTAAGGGTGCTTTTTCCCTTATGCTTTTCCCAGTTGGAAAACTTTCTCTGTGTTGTTTTCCCAATATACAACCTTCACAAAGGCTGTCTGGCTTTTCTATCAATGGTAATCCTCTTACCATTCCTTTTCTACTCAACAAATTAAGACCTCCAAAGTTGAGATGTCCAAATCTCAAATGCCACAACCAATTTTCATCCTTTGGTACACTTTGGAGAGCCTCTTGTGTCACTGCTGCAATTTCTTCTTTATTTTTTAGATCTGCCCTTATTCTGAGAGGGAACATCTTGTTCCTTGTCATCTTCACTTCAGCAATACAGCGTTTGCTGGGTAATCTGTCCATTATGGTGCATACATCATTCTCAAAGAAAACATTGTAACCCTTCTGAACAAGCTGTCCAATACTCAAGAGATTACACTTCATTCCAGGAACATAATAGACATCTGCTATGGTTTTCTTTTCACCTTTCTTTGTAAATATTTTAACTTCTCCTTTTCCCATAACAGAAATTTTACTATCAGTCCCAAGTGTGACTTGTGACTGCACACCCTGATCTAAAGCAGAAAACAGGGCTATGTTTCCTGTCATATGGTTGCTGCAACCAGAATCTAGAAACCATATATCTTCACTGTTTGTTTTAGCCATATTACAAACTAACAACACATTATCTTGACTGATATTTTCTCTAGTGATATTTGCACTAGATCTATTACTCATATCATGCTGCTTCTTCCTACATTCATTTGCATAGTGCCCATATTTTTTACAATAATAACATTGGACATTGGATTTTTCATACCTTTGTCCTTGAGCATGATGTTGTCCACTTTGCTGGCTGCTGCCATGGCCTTGGTTCTGATTTGGATTGCTGCCTCTTCCTTGAACGTTTGCTGGACTATTTCTTCCGCCTCTGTATTGGGTTCTTCCTCTTCCTCTCTTGTTTCCTCTGCCTTGACCTCTTCCTCTTCCAAATGACATCTGGGTCTTGAAGGCTTGCTCTAGAGATGAGTTTTCATTTCTACTCAACCTCTGCTCATGTGTTATCAGTGATGCATGAAGTTCATCAACTGAAAAATTTGAGAGATCCTTTGTCTCTTCTATGGTGGTGACAATCACATCAAACTTTGAGGGTAAGCACCTCAATAGTTTCTCCACAATCCTCCTTTCTTCAAGAGTTTCTCCATGAGACCTTATCTGTGTGACCAAACCAATTGCTTGTGTGAAGAATGAGTCAATATTGTCTGACTCCTTCATACGCAGGTTCTCAAAATCTTTCCTCAACAACTATAGTTTTGTTGTCTTCACTTTCTCCATGCCTTGATAGGCTGTCTTGAGAGTTTGCCATGCTTCTCTGGATGTATTGGCTGCTGCTATCCTCGGAAACACACTCTCATGCACTGCTTGATATAAGAATACAAGGGCTTTTGAGTCCTTCTTCTTATTGCTCTTCAAAAGTTCTTTCTCTGCCTGAGTTAATCCAATAAACTCTTCTTCATTTGCTGGCTCTTCAAATCCATATTCAACAAGTTCCCATAAATCATGTGAGGCAAACACGGCTTTCATGGTTATTGCCCAGTAGTCATAATTTTTCCCATTGAACTGTGGGAGCTGGGTATTAAACATACCCACGCTGGTGCTGGCCATTCTTGCAATACTTGACTGTAGAAAAAAAAATCACTTAATTGTCTTCAGCAGCTACACAAAAAACTAATCTGAAAAATACCTTGACAGCGTTTTCGCTCTGCTGTATAATTTGCTGCAGCAACAAATCTTCTTTCAGCTTCTTTGATGTCTTCAAAGAGCCTGAACAAGCTCTGATACCATGTCGGGAATTTCTGGTTATTCCAAACAAAATACAGTGGAAAAATCCTCTGTTTCCACTGTTGAGAATTTTCTGATAAATTCTGAAACAACAAAAATATGAACAGAGAGTAATACTTTGTTTTCTGATAATTCAAAAACACAAGAACAGAGCATAAAATAATACTCTACTTTGCCTCAGGATCAAAAACTGATCAAAATAATACTTTGTCTTTGACACAGAAAAATACTCTGTTTTTAACTCAGAAAAACAGAAAAATTCGTTCTCTGGAAACGGTGTTGCAGCAACACAGTTTTTTTCAGTTGTTGTTCGTGGTGTTGCAGCAACGCTGTTCGTGGTGTTGCAGCAACGTGATTTTTGACGTCAAGTATTTTTCGACTTACGGTGTAACAGCAACAAGAAATCTTTGACAAAATAACTTTTGGTGTAACAGCAACGCACAGAAAGAAACTTCTATTTATGAAAATAAACCAACAGATAAAACTAAGTCTTCCTCACGTAGAGGGATCTTCACAAAATATTATGCTAAAGAGCATCTTCCTCTTGACAGAGGGATTACAACAGGAACGCTTCAGTTTCACAAAACAACTATCTCAGAAAATTTCAGCACTGCTGTGCAATACAAAAAAAAACTCTCTTGTTCTACACTGCTGTGTGTTACAAAAGGACTTTCAATCTATTTCCTATATATTTCTACACTGCTGTGTCTTCATTTTATAGTGCAGGAAAGGGTCTTCACCGCCTTAACTTGCTGATAAAGTTTCTGCTGTTCATAATTAACAGATTTGATCTTTTGCTGTATTTCTTGAGTCGGTGGTGATTAAATCTATGACTGATAAATGCTACGTCGGCTCGAGGCTGGTTCTTTTCTCTTTCAGCCGTTCTGCTCATTAATATGGTTGTTGAGAAGTAATGATGTAGTGCTGTATCTTATCTTCATCCTTCGGGAACTCAAAAATAATTAAAGAGTGAAAAGATGGTAATGGCGGTGACATAAAAGATCGGGAAAAAATGTGGGGCGCCGGATCATGACAAATGAATAAAGTAGATGCTGCTGTTCTATTCACTGCAGTTGAAATTATAATTTCAACAATCTGCCATACCTTTGGCTTTGCAATTCGTTGGGTCACAGACAACCATACGAATAAATACCCAACGATATTCATGACGGCTCCAACTGCAAGAACAACCCATGGGGGAGAGACTTCATTGACGAGTCGTGAAACAATCCTGACATTAGTACCCAGATCCTTGAAAAATGCCAAGGTATTCAGTGTGCTCTGATCATATTCCAGGGAAGTTTTTATTACTTCTGAATAGGATCCAAACATGTAATTTCCACCAGCACACGACATAATTATAAACGACACGAATGCTACAAACCATCTTCCCATGACAACTCTTTTGGCCAAATCAAAGGCCTCCTTTCTCTCCATCATCTTAACCAGTGCAACAAAGGCGAAACGATCAAATTTTTTGGGGATCAAAATGCATAAGGGATTTTAAAATGCACTGAGAATAGAATATGTCAGCGGGGAGTTTCTCCCGCACTGAAAAAGAATATGTAGTAGTAGACCACTAAACCCATTAATGGGGATGTTGGGCATGAGCCTGCTTAAATAACAAGTCGAGCATTGGAATTGAGGACAGTCGGACACATCATCATGGTAGTGTAGTAAAGTATAGAGATTAAAGAGATTTAAATTAGGTTAATGTATACGAAATTATGGGTGTATAGAGATTAAAGAGATTTAAAATTAGCTTAACGAATAAGAAATTATGGGTGATTCAAAATCTAAGTTACCCTTATCATACTACTATTGCAAGACCTAAATAGGTCATCCAACTAAGATGCCAACTTAAACATGCAATATGATTGCTGATTTACTTGTCAATTCCTCTTATTACATTAATAAATAACAAACTACTGAAAATAAAAAGGAATTTATGGATTTTGAAAAAGAAGAAAAGAAATCTGGCGATTTTCAAGAACATGTATGGTTTTTTAAAAAGCAAGAAAAAAATCTATGAGATTTTCAAAAACGTGCATGGATTTCTTCACTTGGGGACTAAGGGTGGGTTGGTTCTCACCCTTTCTGATCGCGCCGAAATTCATCTTGAAACCGGAATCTTGAATTCTGCTTATGAAGGTTGGCAAAATCATACTCTGAAATTCATCCTGAAACAGGAATCTTGAATTCTGCTTATGAAGGCTGGCAAAATCATACTCTGAGATGAATTCATGTCGTTCAACCATGATATTACGGAATCTAAAGGGATTATCTTATGGAACGTAAAGGGCTTGTTCAAATATTGTGTACCTGTCGTCAATCTGTAACGGGAAGAAACAAAAAATTGAAAAGGCGTAACGTAAATATCGTTGATGGACGAGGGTCGCGACGAAACTTGGGCGAAAATAGGGGTCCTGAATCCCGCTTATGCATGTAAACAGTGTCATAATTTTAGATGAACTGGCGTCGTTCAGCCATGATATTACTCAATCTTGTGGTCAAGGTGATATTACCGAACCACCTTTTAGCAAAATACAAGGAAATGCAAACGAGATGTTCATGTTGTCGAGTTGGGCAGTATAGAATTCTGCCTGCCACCTTTTAACAAAAAAAAACATGGAAATGCAAACGAGATGTTGAGGTGGTCAAGTTGGGCGGCCTAGAATTCTGTTGGGAATTTTCTGTTTAATTCTAAAACAAAAATATGAACAAAAAGTAATACTTTGTTTTTTCCACAGGATCAAAAATTTGTTTCCAGAGCACAGAGTTTTAACAACGCACAAAAACTTTATATTAATTAATAGACTGCCTGATAAAAAGGATCTTCCTCTTAACAGAGGTGTGTAAAAATTTCTTACATTTACTGCTGTAAAAAAAATCTTCTTGTTTCATTTACTCTGCTGATGCGAATTCCCTTTTGTTTTCGCTCAACAAAAAACTTTTTCACGCTTGCTGCTGCGTGCTTCCTCTTGTTCTTTCAACGAACGAACAACACTCCTTTCGCACTGCTGGGAGTTTCACATTACAAGTTCATTGCATATACCTACACTAAATGAACATCAAACAAAATAAAACATAACAATGCGTTTTTCTATGCCCATACTTCTCGTGAGTTAAAAAACTAATAAAATTAAATTCTACCTACATTTACTGAACACGATAAATTCATTAAATGTTTCAGCATGGCGATACGTTCCTTTTAATATTAACCCTGTCATACAGCTGCTACGGAGGTCCTCACGATAATAAAACAAAAAACATGTGCCTGCTACCACAAACCATAGATGTCAATCCGACGGCTTCAAACCTTGGTTTCAATCGAACGGTTATCGCTCGCTCAATCCACACGAACTTTATGCTCCGATGAAAACCTCTTTTGCAAAACTGCCAGCCACATGTCAAGCGATGGATATTATTGCTGCCCCTCTGGAGAATGCCGCTGCTTAGTGAAAGGCGATGCGATAAGAAAGTGGCGGTTTTCCGGAAAAGTGCGTGGCAGTTGAAATTATAATTTCAACACTCCCCTTTAATTTCAACTACTGGGTTATCAGTTATACCCAGACATTTCCTCAAAAACTCAAAACTTTTCTGTCCCAATGGTTTGGTCAGAATATCAGCAACCTTCTCCTGAGTCTTGCAATGTTGTAAGATAATTTCTCCATTGTTTACCAATTCCCTGATGTAATGAAACTTTGTGTCAATGTATTTCGTTCTCTTATGAAACACAGAATTCTTGGATAATGGAATAGTTGAGCTATTGTCACAAAAAATCACAGTTCCTTTTGTTTGCTCTTGGCATAATTTCTTAACATCCTTCTCATCCAAACTACTTGACATGCTGCTGTTGTAGCTGCCACATATTCTGTCTCTGCTATAGACAATGCTACAATAAGCTGTTTTTTAGAACCCCATGAAATGGCTCCTGAACCCATGTGAAAAACATAACCGGATGTGCTTTTCCGATCATCTACACTTCCAGTCCAATCACTATCAGTGTATCCAACTAAATCTGAACATTCTGAAGTAGTACATAAAATCCCAAATCTTTTAGTACCTTTAACATACCTCAGAATCCTTTTTTTTGCCTGCCAATGTGCTTCTTTTGGCCTCTCCATGAATCTGGAAATTAAACTAACAACATACATTATATCTGGCCTAGTTACAGTCAAATACATGAGGCTGCCAATTATGCTCTTGCACAACCTAGGATCAAAATCCTTGCTGCTGTCCTCTTTGCTGAGTTTTAATCCCATCACTGTGGGAGTGATTTCTGCCTTGCTCTCCTGCATGTTAAATCTTTCCAACACTTCATTAACATATTTTGCTTGTGAAATAAAAATCTCATTTCCACTTTGTTCTACTTCTATTCCTAAGAAGTATCTCAGCAAAACCCATGTCAGTCATTTCAGATTCTTTTTTCATGACTGTTTTGAAATTTTCAATAAGGTGATCATCATTACCTGTGAAAATAACATCATCAACATATACTGCAACAATTAGTATTTTACCATCATTTTCTTTGATGTAGAGGCTGGGTTCTCCCTCACACTTTTCAAATCCATTTTCCAGTAGATAGGAATTTATCCTACTGTACCACGCTCTTGGTGCTTGCTTAAGCCCATAAAGAGCTTTCTTCAATCTGCACACTTTGTGCTCTTGGCCTTTCTTTTCATAGCCTAGAGGTTGTTTAATGTAAACCTCTTCCATTAACACTCCATTTAGGAATGCTGATTTCATGTCCATTTGGTAAACTTTCCACTTGTTTTGTGCTGCTATGGACAGCACTGCTCTCACGGTCTCCATTCTTGCAACTGGTGCAAACGTTTCCTCATAGTCTCTCTCATACTGCTGCTTATATCCTTTGACAACAAGCCTTGCCTTGTGTTTTTCTATTTTGCTTTCAGCATTGCTCTTGGTCTTGTAGACCCATTTAACTCCAATGACTTCTTTTTCTTTTGATAGTTCAACTAAATCCCATGTCTTATTTCTTTCTATGGCATTAATCTCCTCATGCATAGCTTCTATCCATTTCCTATCCTTAATTACATATTTGAAATGAACAAGGTCATCAACATGACAATATAGAGCAAACAAAGAGTTCATACCTTCATTTTCTACCTCTTATTCATAAATGTCACTTAAATTTCTGAACTTCTTACCTCTTTCATTTGGTGTACAAGTGCTTGAAGAAGCACTTGAATTTCCTCCTTGTGATGTGCTTGGAGAAGCACTTTCATTTCTCCTCAAGGGTGTCCCTTGCTGTCCTTGTGTTGGTGCTGCTGTTTGGGGATGTATTTCAGCCATCTCCTCATCATCTTCATCATGAGACATAGAGTTTTTAACATTCACTGTTTTCTCTATGCTTCCATCCCAAACTTCCTCCTCAATAAACTGAATATCTCTACTCACTATAAGCTTCTTGGTGGATGGGTTATACAACTTGTAAGCTTTGGATTCCTCACTATATCCAATGAAAATACATTTCTCCCGTTTACTGTCCAACTTCTTCCTTAGCTGATCTGGAATGTGTCCGTAAGCCACACATCCAAAAACTTTCATGTGGGTGACTCCTTGCTTTGTCCCACTCCATGCTTCTTTCGACACTATGTTCATGACTGCTTTTGTAGGGCATCTATTCAAGATGTACGCTGCACAATGTACAGCTTCAGCCCCATAATCATTTAGCAAATGCTTTGCCTTTAACATACTCCTCGCCATATCCATGATTGTCCTATTTTTCCTTTCGGCAACTCCATTTTGCTGTGGAATGTACCTAGTGGTAAACTGCTTATGAATTCCATTCTCTCTATAAAAACGTAGAAATTCCTTGGAGATATACTCACCTCCTCTATCAATTCTTAGAACTTTGATGTGCATCCCAGTTTGGTTTTCTACAAGTGCTTTGAAATTGCAAAATCTTTCAAATACTTCACTTTTGTTCTTCAAGAAATAAACCCAAGTTTTTCTAGTAAAATCATCAATGAATGTTAGTATATAATGGCTGCCTGCAAGTGATGGAGTTTGCATCGGTCCACATAAATCTGAGTGGACAATCTCTAAGGGTGCTTTTTCCCTTATGCTTTTCCCGGATAGAAAACTTTCTCTGTGTTGTTTTCTCAAGATACAACCTTCACAAAGGCTGTCTGGTTTCTCTATCAATGGTAATCCTCTTACTGTTCCTTTTCTATTCAACAAGTTAAGACCTCCAAAGCTGAGATGTCCAAATCTCAAGTGCCACAACCAGTTTTCATCTTTTGGTTCGCTTTGGAAAGCCTCTTGAGTCACTACTGCAATTACTTCTTTAGTTTTCAAATCTGCCTTCATTCTGAGAAGGAACATCCTGTTCCTTGTTATTTTCACTTCAACAATACATTGTTTGTTGGGTGCTCTATCCATGATGGTGCATACATCATTCTCAAAGAAAACATTGTAACCCTTTTGAACAAGCTGTCCAATACTTAAGAGGTTACATTTCATTCCAGGAACATAATAAACATCTGCTATGGCTTTCTTTTCACCTTTCTTTTTTAAGACATTTACTTCTCATTTTCCCATAACAAAAACTTTATTATTAGTCCCTAGTGTGACTTGTGACTTCACAATCTGATCTAGCATAGAAAACAGAGCTATGTTTCATGTCATATGGTTACTGCAACCGGAGTCTAGAAACCATACATCTTCACTCTTTTCTTTAGCCATATTACAAGCTAAAAACAAATTATTTTGGCTGATATTTTCTTTAGTGAAATTTGCACTAGTTCTGTTACTCATATCGTGTTGGTTCTTCCTACATTCATTTGCATAATGCCCATATTTTTTACAATAATGACATTGGACATTGGATTTCTCATACCTTTCTCCTTGAGCATGATGTTGTCCACTTTGTTGGCTGCTGCCTTGGCCTTGGTTCTAATTTGGATTGCTGCCTCTTCCTTGAGCATTTGCTGGACTGTTTCTTCCACCTCTGTTTTGGCTTCTGCTCTTCCTCTCTTGTTTCCTCTGCCTTGACCTCTTCCTCTTCCAAAGGACATCTGGGTCTTAAAGGGATGTTCTAGAAATGAGTTTTCATTCCTACTCAATCTCTGCTCATGTGTTATCAGTGATGCATATAGTTCATCAACTGAGAAGTTTGTGAGATCCCTTGTCTCTTCTATGGTGGTGACAATCACATCGAACCTTGAGGGTAGGATCCTCAATAGTTTCTCCACAATCCTCCTTTCTTCAAGAATATCTCCATGAGACCTTATCTGTGTGACCAGACCAATCACATGTGTGAAGAATGAGTCAATATTATCTGACTCCTTCATGCAAAGATTCTCAAAATCTCTCCTCAACAATTGTAGTTTTATTGTCTTCACTTTCTCCATGCCTTGATAGGCTATCTTGAGAGTTTGCCATGCTTCTTTGGATGTCTTCACTGCTGCTATCCTTGGAAACACACTCTCATGCACTACTTCATACAAAAAGTAGAGGACTTTAGAATCCTTCTTCGTATTGCTCTTCAACAGATCTTTCTCTGCCTGA
Source organism: Pinus tabuliformis (assembly GCA_031772625.1). Lineage (NCBI taxonomy): Eukaryota > Viridiplantae > Streptophyta > Pinopsida > Pinales > Pinaceae > Pinus > Pinus tabuliformis. The sequence goes on along the minus strand of CM062807.1, from coordinate 9,138,628 downwards.
GTTAATCTATTAAACTCATCTTCATCCGCTGGTTCTTCAAAACCATACTCAACAAATTCCCATAAGTCTTGTGAAGCAAGTAAAGCTTTCATAGGTATTTCCCAATAGTCATAGTTTTTCCCATTAAATTGTGGGAGCTGAGTATTAAAGATACCCATGCTAGTGCTGGCTCCAGCCATTCTTGCACTCTTAACTATGATTTAAAATACTTGACTGTGTTTTTAAAATAACAGACTGTCCTCAACAAAAAATAATCTTGAGAAATACCTTAACTGAGTCTTCACTCTGCTGGAGAAACTACTACAGCAATCGATCCTTCCTTAAGCTTCTTTGACACCTTCAAAGAGCCTGGATAAGCTCTACTACCATGTTGGGAATTTTCTGTTTAATTCCAAAAAAAAAATATGAACATAGTGTAATACTCTGTTTTTACCAGAGGATCAAAAATTTGTTTCCAGAGCACAGAGTTTTAACAACACGCAAAAACTTTATATTCATTAATAGACTGCCTGATACAAAAGTATCTTCCTCTTAATAGAGGGATTAAACAGGAACACTTCAGTTCCACAAAAAAAAATTACTCTGTCTCCTTTGAAATTTTACATTGCAGTGTGTAAAAATTTCTTACATTTACTGTTGTAAAAAAAATCTTCTTGTTTCATTTACTCTGCAGCATATTTCATTTCAACACAAAAATTACTTTCATTCGCTGCTACGAATTCCCTTTTGTTTTCACTCAACAAAAAAAAAATTCACGCTTGCTGCTGCGTGCTTCCTCTTGTTCTTTCAACGAACGAACGACACTCCTTTCGCACAGTGCGAGTTTCAGATTACAAGTTCATTGCATATACCTATGCTAAATGAACAACAAACAAAATAAAACATAACAATTCATTTTTCTATGCCCATACTTCCCGTGAGTTAAAAAACAAATAAAATTAAATTCTACCTACATTTACTGAACACGGTAAATTCATTAAATGTTTCAGCATGGCGATACATTCCTTTTAATATTAACCCTGTCATACGGTTGCTACGGAGGTCCTCACGATAATAAAACAAAAAACATGTGCCTGCGACCACAAACCATATATGTCAATCGGACGGCTTCAAACCTTGGTTTCCATCGAACGATTATCGCTCGCTCAATACACACGAACTTTATGCTCCGATGAAAACCTCTTTTGCAAAACTGCCAGCCACGTGTCAAGCGATGGATATTATCGCTGCCCCTCCGGAGAATACCGCTACTTGGTGAAAGGCGGTGCGATAAGAAACTGGCGGTTTTCCAGAAAAGTGCGCGGCAGTTGAAATTATAATTTCAACAAATTCTGACTTTATTCTCATCTCGGATATGGAATGAGAATATGGAGACTTTTCCAATGAAAATGGGGACTTGTAGATTTTTGTTGATAGAGAGGAACCATGTGCAGAATAAATAATGGCATTAAATGTTAAAAAATCTCTGGGTAGTAGCATAGAGTGTGAACAGTTCATCTGTGGCTTGCTTGTCTCTTGACGGTCCAAGCAAACCATGAGAAGGGAAGAACGAGAATGTTTCAGTAGGCGAAAAAATATTCATTCGAACACACAGAATGATGAATGATAATCTATGCGACGGAAGCTGGTTGTTGCGCCTTCCCTTCCAGAGCACGTGATCGGAGTATATCATTAGAGTATATGTCTTTGTTTATTTGAAATTTAAGTGTGAAATAGGAAGGTGGGAAAGGCCTAAAGAAGCTTGTATTTGTTTATTTGAAACTTGGGTGTGAAACAGGGGGGTGGAAAAGGCCTAAAGAAGCTTGGGAAGAACGGATATGTAAATTTTGAACTCTGGGGAACGGAAAAACATTTCATTTTGGAATGTGATGTATTCAATGGCATGAGAGAAAGCTATGAGAATATGCTTTTGGCATTATCTTTTCAGTGAGGGGATTGTTGGAATGTTGTGCTAGATCATCATCAATTTGAACAAGAAAAGAATTTAATTGCAAAAGTCTAATAACATGGAACTAATGGTCCCATAGGCTATTTTTAGTCTCTTGGATGTTCAAATATCATTTCATTTCATTTATGAAAGGTGACCCAGTGCCAATTTTTAAGTATTGCTGGTGCTCATTTTAGAGGTTGTTTAGGGTTAGTATTATGCTCTCTCTTATGTTGTTTGGGCCCAATGTGTGGGAATTTTGCTGCCCCAAATTGTGTGATAGTGACTTCCATTTTCCACGTTACTCGCCTCAGATAATTGTCGTTTTCTTCTTGTGCGGTTGTTTCAATGAGATTATGGGGGGTTAACCATTTACGGGTTTGTTGTGCACCATTTATCCCTTGGCGAATTGTTGCAAGTTGTTCGTGGCACACTAGATCGTGGTAAATTTGTTCATGTTTATACTTATTGCAGATTTCTTTCGGTCGAATGGTTGATATGGAGGTTTCGCACTCTATTCCTATTTCATGAAAGTAAGCCTTCAAATTGTGCCACTGTTTTTGCATGGATTTCTATGGGGTTTTCTTAGACTCTAACCCCACCATCTTTTTTTGGTTGTAGGAGTTTGTTGCATGTAAGCTTTGTTCGGGTGTTCAGGTATTCATCATTGTTGCAGTGGTATGTGGGCATGGCAAAAGGCTCTCTTAGGCTCTCCGGTAGGATATTATCATGCGAGCTAACAATTTCTGTGTTTTTTAAGGCATTCTATCCTAATAGAAATTGTAGTCTAAGCGTTATGGATATGTTTTTTTTGGTTTTATGGAGGTAAATTGTTGTTATTGCTCTAATCTTTTAAGGTTTAACAAAAAATTGTTGAATATTGCTTAATTTTTTGAATTTCAGTCTTTGGGGTTAGAGTTTTATATGAATTTGGGTTTTGTGAAATGCTAACTCTAAAGGTTTGCGTCTGATTATTATTTTATCCTACCAACTCATAGTTTCTCTGTTTTTAACACATTCCATCATGCTATCCTACTAATAATTATATCCCGGGTGTTATGGCTATCTATTTTTTGGTTTTGTGCATGCAAATTAAAGTCCCTTTCTTTCATATTATTTCCCTTTTGCTTTTTTTAAGGGAAAAAAATGTTTTGTCCTGTGGGAAGATATGGTTTATGAACCACATCTTTGCGTTGTTGGAGTCGTACTTCAATGTGTTTTTTTTCTTTCTTTCAAAAACTTTGAACCATTTCTTCATTTGTGCATGTCATCCTTACAAAGGGGCCATGCTATTCTTCTTTCTTCAACCAAATTTGTTAGATGTACCTACATGACTAATAGAATGCCATGCTATTTTTCTTTCTTCGACCAATTTTATTATATGTATCTATAGGGACTGATAGAATTTTCTCTTGAATTAACTGTGGTAGCTTTGTTATGAAGAGGCATTATTTTTCAACATGTTGTCAAGGTTTTTTGGATCCTAATATATTTGTAATTCAATTTGTAGTACTTTTGGCTATTGACATAAAAAATGTAGGTTCTAGTAATTTCTTTTGTCCATATGTTAAATGTTGCTTTTAGTTTGAGGGTTTTGTGATTTTAAACTTAAAATTGTCTTAGGGTAATATTATGTTATTATAATTTGTTGGGCAAGTTGTCATGTAGAACAAGTCCTTGTGTAGCTTGGATATGATTGAGCTTCAAAGATATTTATGAAACAATGTTAGGTCCAACTGCTTGGGTGTTTTAGCATTTATTTATTTCCTAATTCCTTATTTCCTATCTCCTATATTTGCCCTTATCTATCTCTCTCAGGACTTTAGACCTGAGGCCTTTAGCTAACCTTCGGGATAATGACCTCTTTGTCACGACCTTACCTAAGGCTAGTAAAGACCTTACCTTCCTTTGGATGGATCCTCTATACATGCTTTTCTAATTAGGTCTTCTCACTATGAAATGGTATGTCAAGTCAATCGATTCCCTTGCTCTCTCTATCCATTTTTCTATCTAGTTACCATCTTATGCCCCCTGATTTTGATTTAGTTAGTTAAGGAATCTATATGATAGAAACAATGTTAGATCTGACTTCTTAATCAATACTACTTAATCTGAATCCTAATCTCTTTTAATCATGGGTTATTAACAATCCTATTTATTCTATAAAACATCACCTTGAAGCCCCAAGTATTCTATTTGTTTCTCCATTTTAAATACTTATGTGAGAAACTACAAGAAGTTTTGAGCAAGAAAAAACCCTAAACAACGTCAAAACTACATGTGGGCAATGCCAAAAGGTAAATGACATCTCAACTTCTATGTAGGAAATTTATCGTACATTTAATGTGGACTTATGCATGTGATTTGAGGACTTGGAAGGGAGGGAAATAAAATGACCTAAGATAGAATCACCTATTTGAAAGACTAGTTATATTTGAGCTCCATTTCTCTTCTTGAAATTGTTTCTCTAGTTTGAAATATTACAACTGTTTCGTTGGTTTGGTAAATATTATATTCGTTCTTCGAGTTCTTGAATCTTAGGAGAATTGTTATAATTTAAGTTCCCTTATATAAACTACTTTATGCAATATGCAAAGGTATATATAGAATGACAAAATGCAATCAGTATCAATATTTTTTTGCACATTGTAATCTATGCATGCTAAGATAGGACATTTAGGTCCTTGAACATTATAATTGTTTTTTGTTACAATCTCACCAAAATTATGCACTAAAGTGTCCTAAGATAGAATCCAAAATGGTCATGGCAATCCTTATAAAATCCACACATTGATTTGGTTCCACCAAAGAAAAATTGATACCCTCTTCTTGATGGCCTCTAGAATCTTCATTGCCCAGCCTTGTTGAGTTGTCTGCCTCAACCAAGTAGTTGGCCTACTTAATAATGGATGGTTAGGATGTGTTGGATTGTTTCCATATGGTTGAGTCCAATTTACCCTTTGCATCCATGGAGAGATTGAGTAACCATATCTTACACTTGTGCTACTAACCCCTACGCTACGTGGAGGTGTCTGATAATTATACATAGGATTCACACCTGCAGCGGTAGGAATATAGCAAGAGGAAAAACCCTCATTTTGATAGTGAGGGAATTGGATATTTATGAGGTCTTGGAATAATGACATATTGTCTACAATATGTTCCAATGTTTTGGACATCATCCTAGTTTCATTGACTATGCTTGGACCATTGTCAACCCTATTTGTCATCCTTTGTTATTTTTGAAGCAATTGTGTTGTATTTCTTGATTCCTTTTCCTTCCTTGCCAGTTTTTTTTATGGTCCTTCTCTTGCCTTACTTTCTCTCTTTCAAGCCTTTCCTCGACTCTACATTGTGCTACAATGATCCTTGCTTCCTTCTTTTCCTTGAAAAAATCCTTCTTTTTATGTCTTGCTTCCTAAATTTCAAGTTTCTTTTGTTCAGACTCAACTAATAGTTTTATATAGTCTTATGTGGCGAGTAACTCTGAACTGCAGCCCAAACAAAAACTATATTTTATTAATTTCCTTTTTTTCATTGAGACCATCTCTATTGGTAGCTTTAGGAACTGACCAAGTAATTTCTTCTACCCTAACACCTGCTACTCATTTCTTGACAATTGCCTTTCAATATCTAGTACAACTGTATTGTTCTCTTCATTTGGTCCCTCACTATGTACAATGTCTTCTTCCAATGATCTATTGTCCACAAAAAATGAACAATTTCATAGTTCAATTCTGCTAGTTGTGAAGGCATGGCCATGCTTTCTTCACTGGTTCTTAAGACATTATGTGGGTTCATATTCATCTTGGATTCAACCAACCATGATGGTGGGGTTACTTTGCTTGGAAATATCAATTGGTCAATGTTGCTTCCTAGTGAACTATTAGAAATCTCATTTTGAACCACATTTTCATCCACATTATTGTGGTCAACTGCATGATCAATAGAGTTGTTAAGAATAACTATTTTGTTAATAACAAATGTACTCTCATGTTTTGTCTTTCAAATTCTGTTGCTGCCCATGTGTGTGTTTAACATGGTATCAGAGCAGGCGATCTCCTGCCCTGCTCAAGTATGAGCCACTTGTTTTATGTGGCCTTTCTTACATGCAAGTCTTGTACCTCTGCCTCATATGAAAAGTCTCATGTCTTATATATCTGCTTTGTAACTTCTCTACATTCATATAACTGTCAGTTTTACAATTCTAGATGTAACGTACATTCCAGCAATCTGAAAATAGAGGCCTGGGTATTTTAAGAGTCTGTCAACTCTGCAAAACTTGCCTGCCATTCTCAGTCTAATGCTCAGCCTATCGCTCTCCCCACCGGTTGCCATACCAGAGTCCGTTGGTCGCTCTGCGCTAACCATACAAATGATGGCCCATACAATTACTGTCTCGACTCTGCATTAACCATCGTTGCTCCTGATATGCATATGCTGCTCCTGCACTCTCAGTTTCTCCTGCCCTGTCAGAACCTTGTTATTCTAAGCCCATAATTGTCGAAGTAATGGTATTATTCTCTGCGATGACCAATCGGTTTCTTAGCTTTCTCATCGTCTCTTATCTCTGCTTCAGAAAGAGGTTGTGACTCTTTGCTAGCCATTGTATCAGATTGTTTTAAGTATTCTATCACTAAAATTGTATGATCATAAAAAAAAAGTTCCGACAGAAAAGTCCACTACCAATGCCAAACTGCCACCTATGGGTCTCAGTATTTGATAAAATCCTTCACCTGCAATGGCTCCACTGCCCACTTCCATATTTGGTTCTAGTAGGTAAAGACTATCGTCCAACAAAAGTTTATTTTCACTGGGGTGCTCTCTAATCACAATTTCCAAACTGTACAAAAAGTACTAGAATTCCTTGAAATTCACGCCATTCGAATTCTGAATATCTAAGAAATTACACAGAGATTTTCCATCCTTTCTGTGCATATATTGGACGGTGACATTGTATTGAATGGGGGCGGAACTACTGATGCTGCTTTGAACTACTGATGTTGGCCAATCAAGAATTTTGAATATTAATCTGTGGAAAACAAGACATTGTGTGGATAGCTTTTAGGATAGAGTTACATGTGCAGCATAGCTGGAGTGCTCTTGGTTCCATGGGTTGAGTGGCGCTATTGGGTTTTGTTTCCTGTTTTTGCCCATTTCGTTGTTGCGTGAAGTTTACATCACCCATCAAATATTGTCCAATATTTTATATTGAAAAGTCGTTTTGCCAAAAGCGATGAAGTGAACGAATACTAATTGACTTCAGAAGTAAAGTTGAGAATATGGAAGTTAAATCCCAAACGCATGACCTCCTGCAATACTGAATCGACACCGACGATGCGTGCAAACAAAAAGGAGGTGATCGTGTAATATATATATGGTTTTTGGAGTCCGGTTATGGTAAATACTTCTTTTAGGTGCTTATTATATGTTGGACGTTTTATTTCTGTGCCATGAACTGTCTTTACATCTATCCTAAACTGTGAATGTGTTAATCCTTTTGGTGAGTACGCTAGTCTAGTAAGCTGATCTGATATGCGTAAGAATGTGTTGGTGTGTTCTGCTGGTATGGTGCATGTGAGGCATTTAAACTAAACGTTGGTTGAAGCTATACATTAAAGGGAGCCCCATACGTGTTGAATTCCTTTTATTATATGTTATTATTGTATGGTCTATACATTGTGATGGGAATGTACACGTTGAATTCTCTTTATGAAGTGTGTATGTATGGTATATGATGACATTGCCATGATATACAATATATGATGAGTAGTGGCTTATATGCTCAGATTGAAGGTAGAAAGTTGAAAATTAAAAGCAGTATTTTATGGAGGACAGTTCAATCATTTCCTACCTTAAGAACTTAAGAACTATTACACGTTGATTGTAATAGTGGTGCACTTGTTATGGCTCTAATTGGTGGAGTATTAGAGTTTTTGAAAACTCTTATACAATCTACTGTTGATTTGGTTTCAATAAATTTTATATGTGCATTGAAGACAAATTTATGTCAGTAGAAGAGTCACAATTGTAGGAGCGGTTCTGAGTTTGAACAAATTTATGCCATTCAAAGAATGAAGTCAGCGAATAAAAGGATTTTCCAGTACGAACACATACTGGTATTTTGGAATTTTTGTTTGCAGTAGGTGTTGAGATATAAAAGTTTTCAATAAGAACCAATTTGCATTGTCTAGTTTGTTGGCTCCTTGCAAATTTTGGGAAAGAAAGAATTATAGTGTTGAATGAATTCTTAAGCTGCTTCCTGGTATGCTTCAAGACATTGCATAAGGCTTAAAGTTTGTATACTTGCAGTATTTTCAATTAACATAATTTTGTGGCACTTGTGTGTCATGCGAAATACAAGCAACCTGTAGATTTGGAGGTCGATGGGATACAAACACAATCTACATATATATGCTTGATTCCTTGTTACTTCGACTGCTACATAAGAGTTTGGTGGGGTTTATAAAGGAAATGATTGTTTTGACAAATAAAAGTAGTCTTTTGTGGAGGAAAGTTTAGTCGGTTGTATTGTCTGAAAATAGTAAACTCTTATTTTTATGTAATGGATTGTAAATGGTGTTTTTTGGTTGCACACTGATCATTTGTTGCACATTTATAAAGGATATTGTTGTGTACTATGAGTGGGTTTTACTTTTCTACATTGAGTAGTAGTTGTGATCAGTTTTTAAGGTGTAATTCTGACATTGAAGAAAAAAATGGCTGGAATCAATGAAGTATTAGAGTTCCTCAAAACTTTGATATTGTCTACTACTCATGATACATTAAAAGTCAACAAAGTTTCTCTCATAGACATTCAGGTCTATCTACAAAATGCACAAGAAAAAATTGATTTTTTGCAGCTCGAATCTCAGCTACAGCAAGAAGAATTAAAACAGAGGAGTCATTCTGAACCTGTTTCTACTCAGAATATTGAAACAAACTCCCATAAAGCAGTAGTTATACATGCAGATGCAGAAGTTCAGTTTTCACTTCCCAAGCCCATCATCAGACCTTGGGAACAACTTGTCCACAAGAAGCACAGAAGTGGTCTTGGATATGACAAGGACGCACGTCCTTTCATATTCCAGACTATTCCAAGCCAATTCAGTTTCAATGTGCTAGATTCATTCATGACAATTCACCTCCAGTTGTTCCAGATTCTGCCCCTCTTCCACAACAACAACAATAGATTGTGAAATGCCAACACTGTGACTGATTTGGCCATTTGAAAGATCATTGTTTTGATCTTCATCCATGTAAGCATTGTCATAAAACCACCCATTCTTCACACAGATGCTTCAGAAACAAGCCTACTACAAGAACAAAGATTCATCTTGGATGGATCGCTTCTTGGCAATGGGTGTCAACAGCCAAGAAGATATTCCAGTCACATGTCAGAACTTGTTCTAGAGTATTGAATAGTCTTGTAGCTGAGTTTTCTCCATCATTTCACCTTGTATCTGACAGGGGGGGAAATGATGGGCATCTACAAGCTTCAAAGTCACATCAAGCGAGCTTGAGCCGCAACCTACCCCACCAAATTTAGAGTTGTAGCCAAAGACAAAGATGCCCCTGAGCATGCCTTTAGTTGGTAATCTGGGACACTTCCTCTAGCAGAAGACTTCAGCTTCTTGCCAGTTTCGGAAGAATTCCAGGAATAGAATTGGGGATACTTCCTCTAGCAGAAGACTTCAACTCCTTGCCAGTTTTGGAAGAGTTCCAAGAATTGCATTAAGCATTCCAGAGTTGTTGGTCATCCTTAAACCATCACAGGTTGAGACTTCCCTTTTTAGGTTGAAGTTTTCCCTTTTATGCAGGGTGAGACCTCCCTTTATTGGTTGAAGGTTTCCCTCTTCAAAACATCAAGAGCACTTCCCCTAGCAGGAGACTTGAGCTTCATGCCAGACTTGGAAGAGTTCCGGGAACTACACTAAGCATTCCAGTGTTGGTGGTCTTCCTTAAACCACAACCCTTTATACCAACATTTCAGAGAGCACATTCGACCTAGTGCTGCCATGCATTTTTTGCACATTTTGTATTACAACTCTCTTCTTGGACTCATACATAACCCTTTGGACTAAGGTGGGGAATTTTGGACACTTAATCCTCTATGGGTTAGTGTGGAAGTCAAATAGACAAAAAAAGTCCAAGAGACCTTGGGATGTGGAACCCAATGGTCAAACCATGTACTATAAATGTATATGTTTTGTTAATAAAAGATGTACTCTCATGTTTTATCTTTCAGATTATGTTGCTGCCCATGTGTGTGTTTAACAATATCACATGAGGAAGTTACACATTCTTGAGTTGGTAGAAAAACTTTAATGTGTCTATCATTTGGTTCATGGTTGTACTTTGTGCCACTTACATGTTAATCATCATCACCATAAAAGTGTCCTTGAGAGGGGGATTTCATATTATGAGCTACAACTGCATTTTCATATCCATCCACTTCTTCTTTTACATCAACATTTTCTTGGACATTCTCATCTTCTTAACCATCCACATGAAATTCCTTCCTACAATTAGTATCATTCATAAGAGAATCATAATTCAGTGGCCAAATTCTAGTCCTCCTAAAGACAACCTTCATATTTGATGGTGTGAGATCTCTTTAAAAGGTTTTACTTGAAAGCTCAACTAGCTCAAACCTTTTTGCCTCAACCCTTAGATTCTTGGCCATCCATGAATCTTTCTCTCACTTGAAATGGTTATTGAAAGGACCAAACACACTCACATGAAGGGGTTGCAATTTGTGAGTGGTATGAGTAGGTAGTGTTAACATGTCGATGCCCAATTTGTTAGCCTCTTCAATTGTTTGCACAACAATGTGACTTCCATGGGCATCTAAAACTAGTAAGTGTTTGTTTTCAAGTGAAATACCACCTAGTATAGATGCAACAAAGTGACAAAGCCAATTCATAAAAAGTTCTTTAGTCATCCATGCATGGGTATCTGCACCCATGCATACACCTAGTTCACAATTTTGTAGATAGTTTTTCAATTGTGTTTTACCGTTGAATATATAAAATCCTAGCATTGAAGCACCAATTGTGTTAACACAACATAAAATATTTATGCACTCTTTTCTCTTAGGAAAAATATTTCACACGTTTTGACTCCCTCTCTTAGAAATTATCCACATGCCACCATTCCTTCGAGCCTATAAACTTGTCTTGTCACAGTTTTATATATGGTATGGAGCATAAGAGTGTTTCTCATGTGCATCTAAAAGAGTGTCATAGAACACAAACACAATTGCAGAGCATAGATTTAAATATTTTTCTCTCTCAAGGCCCTCAGTTGTACACAATACAAGGTCTAGATGTGTCTTTTAAATTGAAACCAACATGATTTACGAGGAAACCATCTGTGAATAGGTTTGGCCTCCCATAAGATATTTGAGAAACTATGCATTTTAGTTGTATCATCTTTATCCCTTATCCTAATTGGGTCATCTCATTACACCATTGAACCACCTCGGCCTCCTCCTCTTTACTCATAATAGTAAGAGGCCCTCTATCTTTTGTATGAGTGATCCCATTTATCCAATAATTTATTGACAAGGGATTAATACCATGTTTTTCATATATGCATGAATTGAATATCCGTTAAACTCTATATCATCAATTACAGCTAACATGTGTTATTTTTTCCATCCTCTTATAGTGTTGATATTCTTGGTTGAACTTGCACCTTGAGCTCTGCTTGATGGTGGTTTTGTGGTTTATGGGGGACAACACCATCTTCTGTTGCATCTACAACATGATCATTGTCAACAACATTGTTGGGAGCATTGTTGACATTCATAGTATTCCCCTTGTTCTCATATGATGAAGTGCATCATAGTTGGGCACCCTTGTGACTTGCCTCTTTGTTTTCCTAGTATGAGCAGCAAAACTAATTCTTCGCATAAATTCAACTACCTGCAGATTTACTACCTGCATATAGTTAACAAAAATATACCATACAAGGTTATATATAGGTCGAATACAAGCTTATAGAATGGTTTTAAAATGAAATGAAATTTTGTAAATAGAGAAGATTTTTGTTGTCGTTGCGATATATAAAATTTACAGGAAGACTATAGTTGAACTTGTATTCTCATAAATTTTGCAATGGTGTGCTACTAAATTTTGTTATCTTAAATTATCATACTTACCTATGCTTGAGTGCATAATATTGTTTTGGATCCAACAATTTTTTGGTTGCTCATGCATATTTATGTTGAATGAGCCATTGATCCGATGATTCCAAGTTATTCAACTTATCCTTCTCAAATTATTCATAGACCCATTTTTCTGCTAATTGTATGGATGAAAGGTAAAACATTAGAGGTGTATACTTGAGTCTCAATGCAGTATAGACACACATAATAGGGTGAGTCTAAAGGATAAATTTAAGAACCAACTATTATTAAATTAGTTGAATGAGTTGAAGTGATGTATTTTCACTACTCACTCTTTGATTACAATGGACATGATAGAAGAAATATTATTTCAACTTGATTTACTCTGGGAATATTACCGTCTAGGTTGAATTAATAGCTACAAGTAAAAAAACTAATAGGGAGGTGTCACTGTAATCCATAAATACATAGCTAATTGAGAGGGGAACAAAATTAATAATATGTTGATAATGGAGAATCAACTTTTCTACTATTCTATGTGTGGGTAGGTCATCTGTAGTTAAGGTTTTCCATTTTAAATTTTCATCCTTTTCCTTTCTCGTAAGTGATCAGGTTGTGTTATTGTACATTGGTACACTTTCCCTTGTGCAAAATTGTTAAACAATCAAAATTCTATTTCGAGCCAAAATCAACTTGATCTTGTCCTCTATAACTTCTAAAATGGTCTTGAACAAAAACTTAAGAGACTGATGATTATCACAATATTTCTATGCTCTAATACCAAAAATGATGTGGAATAATCCTTTTCTATAACTTTAATAAACAAATTGATCCAAAACAAAACCCTCATTCAATCCCAATGCTAGATGGAATGTTAGATTTAATTTGTGTCACAAGTTTTATTGATAACCATTATACCTTGAAAATACACAATCCATTTTGCACTTTCATGAGCATTTCTTATCTCCCCAACATGCAAGAAGGGTTTTCTTTCTCCAACGTGAAGATATCATGGTTGAGGTGAAACCCTCCCTAATACCTTATGTAACATTGGATAAGTAAAGGAGTTTAGTCATTTAATTTTTTTGGTTAGGGTTGTTCATTCCATGTTTAAGGGTTGTTTTAACTAATGAGGAATATTATCGATGGTATTTTATTACTCTCTTCAAATGAAATAAAATGTGAATATATGATGTTTGGTTGGTTATTCATTATATAAAATGGTTTTCGTATACTTTTTCTTTTTCATCTTGGATTTCATATTGTGGTCATTTAATTAATTGTTCATACTATTGCACATTATTACTTGGCTATAATTTCACGATTATAATCATGCATCTTGTACAAGGGATCTCACTTGTCCCTGCATAACCTGAAACATACGTTTTCAACTAATTATGACATAATTATGTCTTCCACATTATATTCAAACCCTCTTGTTCCTAGATCTTGACTCCATAACTCAATGGATTGGGCATCGGTGTTGGAAAGTTCCACTGGCCTTTTATTTCTAAAGGATATCATAAAAAATATTTTCTAGGGTTTCCCTTCCTTGTGCTAGAAAAGAACTTGATTAAAGTGGGAGGAAGAGTTCTTGTGTTGGCAGTGTGCAACCTTCCTAAGTGCCTCTATTGTTGTCCTTCTTTGAGTGACTTGAATATATTTGAGTGATGGTATGAGATAACAATAATCATTAGATATAAGGTATAATCCTACTAATCAAATCTAGTTAAAATTCAAGGTATCATTATAGATGCATCACTCTCATTAAACAATAGAGTTTAATAAAATCACATGAAGAAAAAAATTTGCAAATTGTATTGATTGACATGAACTGCAATGGTATTGGAAAGAAAGATATCAATAATAGTGTGACACAATGTTAATAGTATGTTGAGGTCTGAAATTTGAAGTGAAATTTCTAATTCGGTTGTTGATAGTAGTCATTCGTTTGTTTATAGTAGTCATACAAGATCACTGTTGATTGTTTTCTGTGGATAATTGAGAACACTTATTGATTTTTGTACTCTTTTTAAACTCAATGAAAAATAAGAACAATAAGAGAAGTAAGAATAAGTGACTTAGAACAAAGATCAACCAATATGTAAATTTGAAATAAATACTGGTAAGATTCAATCCATTTGCACAAAGATCTAACCTTATGAGAAATTGAAAACAAAATTGTGATAAATAACCTAACTAAATTGTGCAAAAACTAAAATAAATAACCTGAATATACTATGAAATGTTCAGTGATGGTATGTCTCTAGGGATGGTGAATAGTTTTAATGTTAACAAAGAAAATTCAACAAGGATTGAACTTGTTTTATAGTTTTTTGCACTTGAATTTGATTGGTAACAAGGATTGACATGGATTGTAATCTCTAAATTTTGAATGTGTGTTCTGGATTGATTTAGATGTGATCCAATGGTTGGGAATTTGTTATGGTTGATCCTTGTGCTTTGATCTATTTTAATGAAAAATTTAATGGTTTTGGTGTCATTTATTTAAGACATTGGGTTGAATTGTTGAATAACGCAACAATTATGACTCACATAAATCAACTTTTTATATGTGCATGTATGAATGTGCATTGGGATACTTAGCTCGAATTCAGTTTAGTGGGGGTTGAAGTGATAGGTACCTTGTGCTGTAGAATTAGACAAGTTTGAGACAATTTACAGTTTTATTTGTTTTCTACTTTAGGCAAGATGTTTTGTACTCTTGATATTTATAAGACTATTTATGGACAGTTGTGGGCCCAATCAATATTTGGGGAAATTTTGGACACAATTTAAAAAAATATTTTCACTTAATATTATATATATATATATATATATATATATATATATATAGATTGGTTGCATATGTGTCAATTTTTGGACAGTTTAATGGGACCTGTACTATAACAACTACTGATCCCTTCACAACAATCGACATCTCTCCCCTATGTATGTTTTAAAAACAGTGGGAAAGCTCATCATAATTCAGTTTTGAAATCAACAGTGGGCACAACTATCACTCGTTACTATCCCCTATTGCAAGTTGACTCATCACGTAATTCTTAAAGAAGCAAGCTTTCACTCATTCTAGGCCTTGGGGATGTCAATATTTGTGTTACCTTAAAGGAAGACTGGCTCTTAGGCAAGCAAAAAACAAATTAGAGGATACTTCAAACTCATAATGTTATGGGCCTTGTGTCGTTAACTTGTTTCCTTACCTTAGAGGAAGACTAACTCTCAGCCAAATAAAAACAATTTTAAGATATACTTCAGCCCCATAAGATTATATAAAAAAATAAAATACAAATATTTTATATTCGTAATTTTTTTTTAATTAAAATTTTGCTATATTTTTATTTATCATTTAAAATACATTTTGAAATATACAACCCAATTCAATTTTTGAAATATTTAAATTATATAATAATAATTAAATTTTACAATTTCAAACAATTTAAATTGAATTTTAAATAAATTAAATTGATAAATATAAAAACTTCATAGTTTTAAAAACCATTTTTTTAACCAAATATAAATTTCATTATTTATATATATATATATATATATATATATATATATTAACCATTCAATTTTATAATTTTAATAATATTTAATTAAATATATATAGAAAAAAGGAATGTAATCGAAAAGTAAATAAATGTGTATATATTAATCATTCAATTTTATAATTTTAATAATATTTAATTAAATATATAAAAAAAAAGGAATGTAATCGAAAAGTAAATAAATAATTTATAGTTTAAAAGATATTTACATAAATTAATTCTGTGAAGAAGAATATAAATTTCATAAAGCTTCAATACACCATATATTTTGATAACTTTTATGCGAAAAGAGAAGCAATTGGCTTGAAAAAAGTGACAATGAAGTGAATGGCAAACTAAAATCGTTGCTTTTTTAAATACGAAAGTATTATTTCTTTTATTTAATTAAAATTTGAAAAATAAAATATTGTGGATATTTATTGAATAGTTTAAATAGTCATTCGGCCTGGAGTATGCCGTAACACTGCTTCTGCTTGGCTAAGAGCTCGTCTTCCTCGGACGTAAGGAAACAGGTTATCGGCCCAAGACCCAAAGGCATCTGGCAGGAGTGAAAGCCTGCTTTTTATTTCAGGTGGCGTGGTTTTCCTTGATAACGGTGATGAGTCAAACCGACATTCGCGGATAGCAGCCAGAGATGGCTGTCCTCACTGTTGGTTTGACACCTGAGTTTGATAGGTTTTGCCACCTTCGGAAAAAAAAAAAAAAGTTTAAATAGTCATGGTTCACGTTTTGATTACCATACATTTTATTTCGTTTTATCTGTGCATTTCATGATTTAGGAGTTTGAAATTTCCCTACGAAAATTTTGAACGTTATTTATGTTTATGATTTATTTGAAAAAGTTGGAAATTTTTTATTAATGACAAAGAAATAATTAAAGTTTTCTTCTTTTCCGTGGGTGTGAAGTTAGCTAACAAGTGAGGTTGGCATGTTGGTAGTTTTATTTAACAGTATTGGTGGTGGACATTTCAAATAGCTTTTTTTTTTTATGGTATTTTAATATTACAAGATGGTGAAAGCATTTCTAATTCAAAGCATTATATAAGTATAACGCATTTCTTTCCCTTTTGCAATTATTGTGCGAAGTATGTTGTGAGTTAATCATTCCACACACATTCATGATTTCATTTGGTTTTTTTGAACTTTGAGAACTCTATTCAAAGATGCGTTTGTTTTTAGAGTAAGTTTTGATATAGCATTCTGTAGTCTCGATTTTCCTCATTTCCACTTCCTACTGTTATTTCGTTTCTTAGGTTTATTATGTGTAGTGGAATTTTTTTGGGTTACATTTCTTCTCTTACTTCCTACTTCATGCTCATTTCCGTTTCCATTGAGCATTTGTAAGGAATGGATCTCTTTTATTTAGAGCCTTTCTAGTTTTATTTTAGTCTTCCTCCTTGATTGCTTTGTTATAATCTACTCTTATCTCTGTATCTCTACAGCTCTAACTGATAATCAACCTCTCCAAGAGGCCCATCACTAGTTTTTGGCATCTACCATGTCGATAATCGACCACTCCAAGAGGCCCATCACTAGTTTTTGGCATTTAACATGTCGATAATCGACCACCTCAAGATGCCCATCACTAGTTTTTGGCATCTACCATGTCGCATAAACATGAAAGATTTCTCCTTGGAGATGCAGAGTATGAAGCAAGAGTGGGCCCTCATGCTAATCAAAGAGTGGAATCCTCAGCTAGTTTGTATCAGTCTCAAATGTATCAAAACATCCAAGTGGAGCTCATAGACGTTGAGAGCAATATTGTGG
Organism: Pinus tabuliformis; assembly: GCA_031772625.1. Taxonomy (NCBI): domain Eukaryota; kingdom Viridiplantae; phylum Streptophyta; class Pinopsida; order Pinales; family Pinaceae; genus Pinus; species Pinus tabuliformis. Next base: position 9,121,233 of record CM062807.1, on the reverse strand, counting down.
AAGAACGCAACTTGTATTTGACGTAGACCGAGTGGGGCAAGTTGCACTTATGGTACATGACATTAGGCATAACCAAAGTAGAAAAAAAGAGTACGTGCACATAATGGGTTTATAATGGCATATGAAGGCATTGATGGGCATAATGTTATTGGATAGAAACAACACAAAAGAGGAAATTCTCCTCGCGCTTGTCTTTAAATCCTTGGACTAGTGTATAAAGCAAATTGAAGACCATCAGACCCCTGTCTCACCTATTCATCCCTCCTAGCAATGGAAAACTTCCAATAGAGATGTTTTCCTTCAACTTGCCTCCATTAACATGCTGTAGTTCTACATCTTTGTTATTTTCTTTTGGTTTTTTACTTATCAACCTATTTTTGTCACTTACTTAGATAGTAAAGCTCTATGCACCAAAAACTTAGCTCTATTGAATTTTCCTTCGATTCGATTATGGACATGGAGCATTTATAGTTTTTACATTAATCTAATTTCCCTAATAAAAAATCATAACAAATTAAAATTATATTTTGTTATTCTTCATTATATTTTGATCCATCAATTAAAAACAAAAAATCTTAACCCCTCCAATTAAAAAAAAAATAAAGAAATTCATTATAATTACAAATCCCCAATTAAAATAACAATTTACATAGAAGTTTATAGTTTTCCAAATCTCCTTGGATTAGTTATTATTATCCGTGGAACTTGTCCTCGCCTGCACTAACACATGCAATAAAACTCATAGGGAGCAGCTGATATTGTGTAAAGTTCGTCCAATTGTCAGCTGTGAACTGATTAAGTTGTAACTTTTTTATGATTTAATTTAGTCCAACAAGTTTCTTGGCATCACATAACATTTTTATGATTTTTCGAGATTCATCATTACATATTTGGTCCAACAATTACTTGCTATCCGAGTTTGAGAAAAATATTATTTTCACAGTTTAATTTAAACATACTACAATTTTGATGATGAGGTTGGACCGCTAAAAAACAGCATGATCGATGAGTTTTTCACACCCTCTCATAAGAATTAGAAGAAATTTGCAAGTCCCCGGCCTTCAATGCAGAAGTCTCTAGATTCACATTGCATGTGCTGCCAATGTGGACCACTTAAACATCTGGTTTGTTTTGCTCCTTTGCTTTGTTTTTCCTTGCCCTTTTATTTCCTTGAAGTGTTTGTAACAGTTTTGACACGAGGTAATCGATCAAAATAAATTAATTTTATGATAGAATAATATTTTTGTAATCAATAAAATATTTAAAAATCATACAAGTTTTGTGTATAGTGTACTATAATAATATTTTAAAAGTTTATTTTAATGTTAAATTTACAATACAATATAATTAAAAATTTATAAATCTTAGTCATTAATATTATTTATTAAATTACATTATATTTAAAATATATCAATTTAAAAATAATTTAATTCTTGTTATGATAAAAAGGATTTTTCTTATGAAATAAGGTTTTCATGATCTAGTTTTTTATGGTATTAAATTAAAATAAACTAGTTTAGAAAATAATTCAATCCTATCATAAAATAGAATTTATAAAATATTTTATTTATATATTCAAACGAAATAATAACCTTTACAATTTTCCAAAATTCTTAATCCATCCAAATCATAAGTGTAATTCGAAACATGTGCAAACCGTAAATTTTCTTACCGTCGAATCAAGTTTTGAAATTGTTTTTAAGAAAGTACCAACAAAGATAAACAACTGATGGAAAATGCCACGAAATATTAGAAACCCAGAATTGGTACTATGATGGAACTTTACTACAACCGAATCAAGTTGTGAAATTGTTTTAAAGAAAGTACCAACAAAGATAAAAAAACCGATGAAAATACTACAAAATATTAGAAACCCAGATTTGGTACTATGATGGCTTAACGACGTGAGTTCACTTCAAATTATGCTTCTATGCGATTTTTTTTTTTTAAATATTAGATCATGTGAGTGTTTAATTTTTTTTTTTTGGGAAATAGCTTCAACATTATCAAGAATCCTTAGGGCTATTCGCTGAGGGTTTGCTGTGTGGAGCTGCGGCGAGGAGAGGAGCTACATCGAGGGCAGCTGAGGGTTTGCTGTGTGAGCCGCGAAGGGAGTGAATACTGAGGGTTTGTTGTGCAGAGATGCGGCGAGGGGAGTTGCGGTGAGGGGAGAGGAGCTGCGGTGAGGGGAGAGGCGAGGGAGCTGCTACGAGGGGAGATGTAATGACCTGCGTTCTCCAGCATGAAGTGCGATGGTAAAAGGTGTGAGCTGCTCCAACTTTGCGATGACTTGTGCGCATTTGTTGAAGGAAGCTCCTTATTTACATGGCGTGGAGGAGACATGGAGGCCGACTTGGCATAGTAGGGGCTTTTGCGTTGGAGCAGGGGTTTGGGTGAGGTCGGCTGGGCAAGCCATGACCTCCCCCTTCAACGCATATAAACTTGTGTTGCGTTGAATCATTTGGATATCAAACCATCACTCATCGCTCAACAAGAGAAGTGTGTAGGAAGTTGAAGGCGCAGAAAAAGGAGGGCGCAGATTGGTGACGCGCCCGTTCTTGGGCGAAGCCGCACGGAGGAACACAAATCTTGCTCTTGGGTGAAGGGCGCAGGCAGGGTCACCCGCCGGTTGGAGAAGGGTGTGCACAGGGTGCGGCGCCTGACTTTGTGCGATGACTTGGCACGGGTTTTGGGTGACTCAGGGAGCGCCCGCCCGTCGTGCAAGTGTGCACGGAGGAGAGTTGGTTGACACGGTGAAGGCGTGCAGACAGGCGGCCGGGTGTGGGCGCGCCGTGCATGACGGAACGGTAGAGACGAAGGTTGGAACCGGAGGTCGTAGAGTTGGGCAGGTGGTACTACATGTTCACACGATTTGGGCATTTGTCAAGAGTTGGCAAGTGGGACTGCGTGTGGGCAGGTGTACACAGTTTGGGCGCTTGCGACCAAACGAAGAGCGAACCAGCGAAGACGTGCGACGAGGTGAACGACGGGTTGGTGAGTCGTGCGGTGACCGTGCGGAAGTGCCGACGAGCTAGGCAACCGAGTTTGCCGAAGTTGGAAATTTGGCTAAGTATAATTTGGGGTTTCCCAAGGACTTAGTCTGTACTTTGTAAAAGTGGAAAATTATATATATTAATATTCGGGCAGACTCATATTGCAGGGAGTTGCCCCTCCCTTTATACTGTTGCGTATTTCTCTTATATAATGCTGTTGATAATGAATGTGTATGGGTATTCATTGAAAGGAACACATAATAATACTTGGTAACAAAAATAAAACTAAGTATGGAATGTTAAGGCGTAGTCCACGAACATAAGTATTGGTTAAAAGAAAGTGTTCGGTGGTGCCGCACCTCGCTATAAGAGGTTGAAAGACTACCACAGGTGTAGGGGCGTGATAGGAGATGTGCGAGGGGCGCTGTGTGAAGCGAAGTGGTGAGGGCGGAGCTGTGAAGCGAAGCAGTGAGGGCGGAGCTGTGAAGCAAAGCGGTGAGGGCGGAAGGAGCGTGAGCGCTGAGGGTTTGCGCGTGGAGCTGCGGCTAGGGGAGTTGCGGTGAGGGGAGAGGCGAGGGAGACACAGAGAGTGGAGCTGTGTGAGGGGCGCTGTGTAAAGCTACGGGGAGTTCTGAGAGCTACAAGGACTTGTGAGGAGCTGAGAAGCAGAGGGTTTGCGCGTGGAGTGAAGCGCTGAGGGCGGGAGGAGCGTGAGCGTAGAGGGTTTGCGCTTGGAGCGAGGTCGATAGTGAGGGCTTCTTTGAGTTTCACCTTCAGCTGAAGGAACAGGGATCGCAAGGGTGTTAGGGAGACGCCGCAGCGACTGTCTTTTGGTCTTTTATTTTCTCTGAGCGGGGGGGAGGTGGCTGCCCTTGCCGCCTCTGCCCCCAACCTCTCTTCTGCTTTGGTGGGTTTTCTCCTTCTTAGCGGCAGTTTGGTTTCGTTTTGGCCGCGACATTTCCTTTGGCACGTTGAGGGAACAGAGGTGCTCTGCACTGTTTTGTGCCGCATCTATGGATGTTTCTGCTAGTCCTTATCTGTAGACAGATGTGGATGATTGAGGCAGTGTTTCTACCTCTGTTTTTCCTCTGATTCGGCTGGAGAGTTTGATGGGGCGGGGAAGGAGTGGCTACCTTTGCTGCTCTATTCCTCTTTTCGTGCCTCTCCTTTTGCATTGGGCGGACAAATCTAGTGCTTTATGTTCTCTTTTTCTATCCTCTGAAGCTTGTCTGCTTGGTGCATTGGTGCCATCTCCTGCACCTCTGCACTATTATGTTGTTTTTCTTGTAATAGATGGGTTTCCTCTTCAGGTCTGAGTGATATTGACCTTTTGGGGTTTATTTTGGGCACTGTTATGCAGATTAACGGAGGTTTTTACCTTTATTTGATGCCTTATCTGAGGGCATTTCTGGATACTTCTTATGGAGTATTGTTGTAAGTGGCTCTGTCCACGTTTCTGCATATACTTCTAGCATTATGTAATCTTCTTATATGAATATAAGACTATCTTGCTTTTTCTTCTTGAAAAAAACAGGATTTCTAAAAAAGATTATGATTTGTCCAAAATCTTACTAGAATTTCCATTATTTTCCAGTGTTTTCCACGCAAAATTGTGACCTCGATAGACTATGGCTATGACCTTTCCATTCTGTAATATCATGTGTGAACATGTGAAATCACCTTAGATTATGACTCTGCCTGCTTTGATTATATTTGATATTTAACATTTATTTAGAATTCTAGTCTAAACAGGGCACAATTTAGTTTTTGTGTGTGTAATCTCTGTTGTGCGTGTAATTTGCTCTAGGGGCCAACAATGGCTTCAGGATGGTTCTATGTATCTGAAAGCATTGGCTTGATGGAGGTGGTTAGTATTTCCAATTGAAATAGTGCAGGGTGAGGTAGTGAGGACTGGAGGATCGAGAGCTTTGGGACAAGGCCATGGCATTTTTCAAGTTTGAAGAGGACAACTCCATCTTTATACTTCTTCGGATTCTCTTTATTCTATTTGTTTCGATTTTTCTTACAATCGGGATTACTAGCTCTTTTATAATTTCTCCTGGGGTTATATCCAGAGAGAACATGCTTGTCTCCCCTATTGCCCCACATCTTTATCTACTAAGGAATCAATGACAATGACTCCCCCGAATAATACACGCACCCCCAAATAATATGCACATTTCTTTAGATTCTTCTTTGGAATACCATTAAATATTGTAGCCCCTTTCTTTCGATTGGAAAGATTGTGATGTACTTACTTGGTATCCCATGATCAAGTCCCCACAGTGTTGCAGAGGCAGTAACATTGGATGGCCATGCTAATATAGTTTGTGGAGATGTAGTTTATGCTTGTTTAGTGGTTGCAATCTATGTGCATATTGTTCTTGAAGCATTTTCAGGATGTGACAAAAATCTTGGACTTGGAGGTATAGTGTGGTACTAACACTAAGTTTTTTGAGCCTTCAAACTTTGGCCTAACTGGGTGCTCTATTTAAACTGACTAGTTTGGAGAATAACACTCCATTCTACTCAGCTTGATGGTTTTAGTTTATGTCTCGAGGATCAAAGTACATTTTCATGAGGCTAAGGAGGTAAAATTTTTATAAGGCGAAGCGACATCCTGTTTCTCATATGTTTTAGGTTTTCCTGATCTTATTTGGAGGATTCGATCGTAGTTTTCCTAGTTTTCCTGCTAAAATTTTCCTACAGGTGAGACTTGGTTACAAGGTGGTGAGTTTTCAGGCTCCTGTTTTCTTCCATTTCTTGTTCGCCTGGATATGCCTTCCAGTGGGGCCTCTTCCCCACTTCTGAGGAGCCATTCAAGATTGTCTCACAAATTCTAGATCTTTCCTCTTTGGGATTTATTTTCTTGATTGACCCTTTTCTGGAGTGACATCGTTATTTATGTGTGTTGTCAAATCCTTAAATTACTATTCTCATTGGATCACTAGATTAGAATGTTGGTAAATCTAATTTGATGCGCAAAGGGGTTGTAGAGCTATCAACAACATATTTCCTGAGATCCTGTGTCGTTATTCTATTCAGGCTCCTCCTTCTCATTAATACTTTCGTGCAGGAGTGGGGGGCTTCTTCGCTAGATATTGCATGTTCTTACATTCGCGAGAAATCCTTTCCATCCCATGGAATATTCTTGGTTGATTTTCCCATTGTAGTGCACCTAATAACATTTATTTTCCCTGGGGAGGGTCAAGAGTTCTGGTGGGACACACATGGATAGTGTATAGTGTTCCTCGACTCTGACGTGACTGCACATGAGGTTTTCATACAAGCCACGATGGAGGTTGGACAGACAAGGGAGATCGATTCTAGTCCCGAGGCATGGTCGGTCGTGTCATCATCTAAAGGAGACATGACAACACGATCACTAGGATCCAAGGAATATATCGATACGACATAATCTGACCCCGAATTCTTTGTTTCCTGTCACAGGCGGTTTAGAAGGAAGAAGGCTAAAGGCATTAATTCAAAATTTGAGACTAAGTTGCTAAGTTTCGAGTACGATGTCTTGTGGGATCGGGTGGCCAACCTACAGAAGCGAGCCCTTGTGGGGCATTGTATGTTCGTTGATCCCACTGAGAAGGACATTCATAATTGGGTGCAAAAGACATCGGCTCCCTTGTTGGGGTATAATCCAAAGGTATGCATTATGATGAATTCCTGGTTCATCTTTCATTTCGTCCATATGGATGATGCAGAGAGGATCTTGAAAACCCTTTGGGTGAGAAGAAGAAGTTTCCTTCAATTACACAGATGGTATATCTATTTTAACCCGTTGCCAAATAATTACATAGTGTGGGTTAAGCTACCGAGACTTCCTCTGTAATTATGGATTAAAGTCCTCTCCCCATATTGGCCACTCTACAACCTATATTAGTTTATTTAGGGGCTCCTCTTTCTCCCCAGTGTTTGGGGTCTCACCTTGTATGCCCCCTTTAGATTTGGCTTCCCCTCCCTCCTCTCACATTCCCCATGAGTCGGTGACTATTTCCTCCCCCCATAATTCTGTACGAAGCGATATTGATTTCCTCCTTTTGGACCCTGCCCTAAACCTGAAGGCTCTGACCATTCACAAGGGATGTTCTCTACCCTCATCCCCTAAAATTAGTCTAGGCTCTGCCAGGAATATCATTGTCCAGAAGAACCAAAAAAAGCGCAGTCGAAATTTTCGAGGCCGATATGCTCCCTGGGCTACTCCGTTTGATGACTCAGATGGTTTGTTGGATGTTTCGATTATCTCTACTTTTTATACTCGGGCCCTTAGAGCATAGAAGCCCATAGAGGATGCTTCATGATGAAAATAATTTACTTGAACTTGTGGAGTTTTGGGGATCGATCCAAATAATTAATTCTCCATCACTTGATCTTCACATTCGACCTTCCATTATTCTCATCCAAGAAACTCTCGCTGCTTCGTCTCGGGTAATCACATACTTCCTCGATATTTTCCCTACTTGGCACATAGTCGATGTTGACTCCACTAGGCTTTACGAGGGCCTTATAGCCATGTGTGATCCAGGATGGGTATATTTTCATGCTTACAGTCTCATAGATGGAATCCTTCTATCTGCTCGCATTGGAGGATCTTCGTGCCATTTCCATTTGCTTAACCTATATCCTCCATGTAAGAATCACTCTATTTTTTGGGACAAGATACAACATAGAAATCTACTCAATATTGATGGGATAGTCTTGGCAAGGGATTTTAATGCCACCCTTTTGGCTCAAGAATCCTACAGAGTACACAGTAGACCCAATCCTCTTGCTAGTCGTTTATATAACCTCTTTGCAGATAATCACTCGCTTGACATTCGTCGGTATCCTCTTTCTTCCACCTGGAATAATCATAGATCGGGTGACGATCATGTTGGGAAGTGTTTGGATCGCTACCTTTTACAAGAGAATGTGGTTGAGATTCTTGGAAATTTGAAGTCTTGGGTATATAGAACATATAAATCTGATCATTTGCCCATCATTCTTCAATGGAGGCAGGATAATATCAGGCATTGTATACCCTTTAAGTTCAATAAGGTATGCTTGGATGATAAGGACTATAATTACTTAGTTAAATCCACATGGGTTGAGAGTCATGTAATGCCGAAGGAATCTGTGATGTGGAAATTGGTTAGAAAACTTAATATTATCAAGAGAAGAAATAAGACATGGGAGAGACTGAAAAAACAACAACCTATGTTGGAATTGTAGAACATTACTGCTGAAATAGCTAATTTTGGTAGAATCATGGAATAGAAGAATTCGACACAAGCAGATTGAGAGAATCTTAGGACTCTAGAAGACAGGAAAAATAAAATCCTATATATAGAGGAAGTCACATGGAGGCTTAAGAGTAGGGCGACCTGGTATCATGAGGGGGACTACAAGACTAAATTTTTTCATCAGTATGCTAATCTCATAAAACAATTTAATGCTATATAGAAAATTGAATCTGTTGATGGGGAGGTAAAGCATACTACTTCTAAGATACAAGTTGAAGTTGTAAAATGTTTTGAACATTTTTACAAAGCCAGGGAGGATGTGGATTACACGGATTAGCTATGGGCTCTGGAATTATATCCAAACATGTTTGCAGATAACACAAATTATGAACTCTACTGCCCTGCTAATTTAGAGGAAATACTACTGGTTCTTAAATATTTTTCCAAAGACAAATGTCTGGGATCGGACGATTGGACAACATAAATTTTTGCACGTTATTTTGATCTAATGGGACAAAGGTTATTGGATATTGTAGAAGACTCTAGGACTTGAGGAATGATTACTAGGGATATCAATTCCATATTCATGGCCCTTTTTCCTAAGTCCTCATCCCCAATAAACTTATAGGACTTCAAACCTATATCACTATGCAACATACTATACAAGATAATATCCAATCTTATCGCAGGGTGCATAAAAAATATTTTATCCTTACACATCTCTACATAAAGGTTTTGGTTACTAAGCGATTGGAAAATACATGATAAAATCACTATGACATAAGAATGTATCCACACTATTCGCACAAAGAAGAAGGAAGTTGTGGTTATCAAAATTGAACTCCATGAGGCATATGACTGTGTGGATTGGTCATATATCCATCTCATTCACCATAAGATCAGGTTACGTGATCATAATCTGGAATGGATCATGGCTTCCATCACTTATGTTCGATATGTTATACTGATCAATGACACTTCCAATTCCTTTTTCCAAGCTGGAAGAGGAATCAGACATGGTTGTTATCTATCACCTTTAATTTCTGTCCTTGGTATGGATGGTATTAGTATGAGAATTAGAGATGTGCAATCTTGTGGACTCTTTTGGGGACTTCATATTACTAGACAGGTAAAAATATCTCATTTGTTTTTTGTAGATGACATCTTATCCTTTGGAATCATTTCCAGATCCTAGTGGTTTGCTCTACATTATATCTTTCTCAAATAAGGTGCGTGTCAGGGCTCCTCACAAATGGTATAAAATATGTTCTCTACTACTCTACTGGTAATAGGATGGATATAGACTTCATAAATGAAATTTTTAGAGTGCAAAAGGCACCTCTGGAGGCAACATTTACCTATCTCAGCTTCAGACTCAAGCCCAATTGCTACGAGATCATACACTGGTTGTGGTTGGTCGACAAATACAAGAATAAACTAAACTCATAGTCATAGAGATTCCTCTCACCATGTGGCAAATTCATACTTACACATGCATTCCTACAATAGATCATTGTATATTGGGTGCACATCTATATGATTTTGTCCACTATAGCCACAAAGATAAAATCAATCACAACAAGTTTTCTCCAGTCAGGGACCGTGATTTTTACAAAATATCATTTGTGCATATGGAGTTCTTTGACCATCCCGAAGGAACTAGGAGGATGGTGTTTGTTAGAATGAAGAGTTTTGGCTTTTCCTTGTTCATTAAATATTTTTGGAGGGCTTTGCACGACCAAGGGATTTGGCATGATATCATTCTGCACAAGTATATGAAGGAATATGACATAGAAACTATATTTTGAGACACTCGACATCACAAAACAAGAGGATCTACGATTTGGAGATGTTTTGATAAAATCATTCACTGGTGGCGCATGGAAATGTCATGGGAATTTGGGAATGGACAGAAAATACTTATCAATGCTGATAATAAAGGGCATAAAAGGTAATACATATATTAGTAGACATAGAATGGCTCTACTACATTGCCGAGGATATATTCTCTTGATCAAACAATTAAGAAATGGTAGGCAGGATGCCTAGTTTGGAAAGAAGCGGCAGAACTGAGTCTAGATTGTCTAAGTGCTAAGGAATGGCAAGGATATATTAAGAACCTTAGCCAAGCAGGCCTATGTTGCAACGAAAATGGAGAGTGCATAAATTGAGATGGGAGACTATATAAGAAAGCTCCTATTGTGGTGGAAACATGTAAATTTTTAATGAGGCGGATTTACAATGCGAATAATCAGTCATGGTTTTCCAAATTCTGGAAGTGGCACGTCCCCATCAAAATCATTGTCTTCTCATGGCTCATGTGGAGAAACACGATACTCACATGGGAGAACATACTGAAACAAAGCTACTTGGGTCCCAATTATTTTATATTCTACAGGGCATCGTCTGGATCTATAAATCACATATTCTTCTTATGCCCCATTATCAATATGGTTTGGGATCACATTACACTTTCTCTCCACATCTCATACAATGGAGCTCACAATTTTGAGTAATGCATCATGAACTGGAATGTTGGTAATGGAAAATACAAGGAGTTGCCTCTCTTCATTATATGGGAAATCTGGAACGTGCAAAATCACCATTTGTTTGAAGGGAAGTTATACAACATCCACTGGATATGTCATAGGGAATTAATATGGATATCTTCTTTCACATGGGAGACTGTTTCCGCTATTGACCTTTCCCACCGATTGGTTCAACCAACGTTCTACCTCCCATCTAGATTCTTTGATGGTGCTGCACAACTTGACAGATGTGGATGTGGCACGGTTATAAAGATAAACAAAAGTACATTGTTTAATCTTCATTGGAATGGAGGCCCGAGCACTAAAACTAGCGCTGAAGCAATTGCTTTATGAGAGCTACTTTTCTTTTCACATCAGAAAAAGCTACACAATCTTCATATCTATGGTGATTCCAGGTCTCTCATTGATGGAATATGGGGACACACATTTTTATCCTCCCTCGCTATCTTGCTGGATAAAAAGGATCAAGCACATACTGGGCTCTCTTACATCATATACTATTACTCACATATACATGGAAGCCAATATGGAGGCAGACAAATTGTCAAAGGGAGGACTTGGTGCACCTTATGGAGTAATGAAATACAAGTACATGGTGGACAACTCAACCAGGGAAGAGGGACTAATATGCCTTCTGTAACACTCTTGCTCTTAACTCCTTACTTTTTGTTTTTTGATAGCTTTTGTATACGCCATATGCTAAATATTAATGGACAAATCCATATTCACTTTGTTTATTAGCATACAAAATATAAGAAGAGCTAGATACTAGAGGGACTTGCAGTTTTATATTTGACATGTATGACATAATGCATATGGACATTTACCGATTTATGGATGATTATTCATGACAAAATTATTGGTTCTATCTATAATAAAATCCATTTTTTTTTCCTCTGAAAAACTAGACCACAATTTCATTCACAAAAAAAATAGAAATTCTAGCACGATATTAAAAAAATCTGACAAATTTTTTGAAATCCATGTTATAGCAGTCAAGCTTTAGGATTTTAATATTTCTTATTTTTTAAAACTAAATTCGGAAAGTCATCATCTGAGCAAACTCTAAGCGAACTCTATGCACAAAGCAGCGAACTCTATGCACAAAGCCGTTTATAATTATAATTAGAGATATAAATTGGACACCACCATAAATTTTAAATTTCCTTCTTATATAATTTCAAATTCCATCTTAAATTTCCTTTTTATATATAATTTCAAATTCCTTATTATGTAATTTTAAAAATCTTTTTGCATACCAATAGTTTTTATTACTTTATATATTTGATCTTTAACATTTATTTAGAATTATAACGTAAGTGTAATAATTAAAATATCTGTTTTTAAAAAAGGAAACGTATAAAAATATATATTTATATAATGATTAAAAATATGTTTTTCTCTTTAAAACACTCATAAAAATAGCATTTTATAGTTTCCAACGAGAAACGAGAGGCCTTCTAGTGATTTTTTAATGGCACTACATGGCCTACGCTTGATCCCCTTCTTAGAAGAAAATTACTAGGACCCCGCCCTCATTGAAAAGTCCCCATATACTCATTAGATTTCCGAGATGAGAATAAACGAGAATTTTGTATGACCCCATCCTCACCACTCCTAGGAGGATGGAGGAAATTTATAGAAGTAACTAAGGGAGCAAGGTGGTAATTTAATAATTTTTTAAATATATTGTGTTTTATTTTTTAATTTGAAAACTTAGTATTAATCGAAAAAACATAAAATTAGATCTCAACTTTTGTATTTTATACAAATTATTATTTATTACATTTATACAAAATTTCTTATATATTGACCTCTTCCGGTTAGGGAACCTTCCATGTAAGAAAGTATTAACACTTATATTGAGGCCACACACAAAAAAACCGAGGCAAATGCCACCATAGCTTCTCCTTGGTCCTCCGCGAGAGCCAACACAAACGTTTCAAGAAATATTCCCCAAGGACATCAATGGCGCCAACACGCCACTGAAGCGAGGACACCTCTATTAGCCTATGAAACGAAAAACCACCAACACCAAACCCCTCCGCTAAGTGAACACTCGTAATATAAACCTCGGGTGATACAAGATGCAATAGAGTCTGACAAAAAATCCACATCCAAAACAACAACATACATGGTTGTGACTCAAATATGTCATTATAATCCCAGGAATGAAAGGCCATCAAAGTGCCTACCAAAACCAAAAAAAAATTGCTTCAAGGGAGACCAAAACCCATCACCCACCACCCTTTATCACTGCTCATTATATGTAGAGGACATATTTTCCTGAACTCGAGCACTTGAGGCCGAAGGCTCTGTGTCATCTCCTCCATCTGACTCAAGAGGAACATGGCTCTCCTCATGAATGAGGCGAGCATCAATTCTATCCACACATGACCACAAATTTCTGAACATTCTTTTGATATCCTCTAGGTAGGAAAATATGTTGTACTTCTCTATCTATTTATCTCTCAATACCAAACTCAGGAATGCCTTCAATTGCCAATGAAGTGCAACCGAATATAAGTACTATTTCTTTCTACCCCTGGTGTGCAAAGGGTTTGGCACCCATCCTGCTAGGTCCTCTAGTAATTCAGAGTTAGTCCACATACACTACCTCTCCTCCCCAACTTTTGTCTCTAAATCCTTTATCTCCTAGCCACAAAGTCATGAAAAAAGAGCCTTGGCCCCCCATTAGAGGAATTTTGAGGTCTTAAATGAGCCTCCTAAGGAAATTATAAAATAATAATGGACATAATAAAATAATATTAGATTACATCATCAATTACAAAGGGTAAAAATAAAAATAAAAACTACTTTTTCAACTTATCTCTATGGATTTACTCAAATTTCGAGTGGGAACACTCATTGTATGTAAAATTTGATTCCTCATCCAATGAGTACCCATGTTGCATACTTTCGATGGACCCTGCTACACAAAAAATGAAAAATACAATAAAAACATGATTACAATCAAGTTTTTTCATGTATTTCTCATTTTTCGTGTAGTAAGGTCCATCAAAAGTATGCAAAATGGGTACTCCTTGGACCAGGAACTAAATTTTTCATTAAACAAGTACTCCCACTCGAAATTTTAGTAAAACCTTTGGGAGATAAGTTGAAAGGACTAGTTCAAAAAATAATTATTTTATTATTTTTTAATCTTTCTACTTTTTTACTCCAAAAATGGTGAATCATCCCCCATGGTTGACATCATCATCTTTAATCATATTAGCTCTTATATAGTTTATTTTCATTGTACATTTTTCTTACGAGGCCCATTTTAGACCTCAAAATCTCTCTAATGTTAGCCCCGACTAAGTTTTGCGAACATCGCTCCTGCTTCTATGTCTCTGTCTTAGTGGCATCTCCAAGTCACAAAGAGATAGTTTTAGTTTTATGTGGGAATTTCCCATATCTACAAAAGGACACATGAACTGATGCAAACCCCCCTCAATCAGGTCCGAACACCATCACACAACCATGTCACAATAACACTAAATGAAGGGCTGAAAAAGTTTGACGACAATCCACTAGTCATGGCAGAAGGTGACTAAAACTCATCCATATAGTTGATTCCCTCCACGACTGGAGAAAAAAACACCACCTCGAGACTGCAAACCAACAACCACCCAGGGAACAGAGACCTGACTTAAAACCTCACTCACAAACCCATACCAAGTAAGAAAATAAAACGGCCCAATCCAATCCCAACCGCAAAAGCCAACTGAAGCCACCACCATCGTTGCCAAATTGAGACAAACCTAGACCCCAAATATCCCTAGACAACTCAAGAAAAATACATGACTTCAAGAGGCAATTGATGTACCACGAATGAGACACACATCCTTCATGGGGAATTCAATCATGTGTGTTCGTGGCATATTAAACAATACCCTTAATTTGAATACATATTGGAAAATCCCTCTAAAAATTACATTATTTAACCCCCTACCAATATGAACCCAATACAACTTCCCAAGTACAAAATCCCCTACTTTCGCTAGATATTGTAGGCATCCATTTCTTCATTAACATTTTTATACCTGTTTATATTTTTTCATTAGATTTGAGTTCCATTTTTTATATTTTCCAATATAAAAACCCTTTATTCCCTATATATCCCCCAATATATTATGTCATTTTTTCATCAATATATATCCCCCAATATGAACCAACGTGGTATGATATTGCTCCCCCCGTGAAGCCCCCATGACACCCTCTAAGACCCAATCTAACACATAAACCCAACAGGATGTCTACCAAGACTAGAAAAAAGACCAAAGCATACGAAATTGATTTACAGATTGAGTTCTCTAGCCAAAATTGAGATGGTTCGAACTTTGTTGCCCAACGTGACCCAAAAGAAAAAGAAACCACTACCTTTGTGCACTAGAGGGAAATAAACCCTGAAATACCTCTCCACCTTGTGCGAAAAGACAAAAATTTCCACACTAGGGTTGTTTCCCACCTCACCTTCTGAGACAAGAAGCTCCAGGAGGTCGAGGTCTTACCCTCGGCTCTCGCTCTCTCTTCACAAACAAACTCACCAACTCTTCGTGCCATGACAAAAGACCCCAACCAAGAGTATATTTGTATGGTCATCCATATGAAGCACCCACCACATACCAACGTCATTAAATGGAGGATTGAAAGCTCGAGGGTAGTGGACATGCCACCTCAGGCCCCGTCCCATCTACCATAACACCCCCATTAGGGGTTTTTGAAAATATTATTATTTATTAAATAAAATTAATTTTATTTAGAGAAAATGGTTTTAGTTTGGGCATAAATTGCCCATAAAATGTTTTGTGGTGAACCTATTTATGTAAAGGTGAGAATGTATACTCAAAAAGTGCATAATTAGTCTAATTAAATTTAAAAGAACATTGAATAGTGATAAAAAATTATGGAAAATTTGTAAAAATAGCTAATAAAATAAAATATTGTTGAAATAAAAAAATTATAATTTGTATTTATAATGTTAATTTAACAATTATTTAAATGTATATTTATTAAATAAAATTATACTGTTGTTTGATTATTATTATTATTATATATATATATATATATATATATATATATATATATATATATATATAATTAGAAATTAAAAATACATATACAAAATTTTAATATTTATTCTATTCCTTGTATTAAGTTTGTTTTTGGTTTTTTTTTCCTTCCTATTTTCAATTTTTAAATATATAAATAAATATAGTCCAAAAAAATATGACTCGTTTAAATTATAGAAATTTAATAATAGAAATTTATAATTTTAATAAATTATTATTACATTAAAATATATATATATATATATACTAATTTTTTTATAATATAAAATATTTGCAACACATTAAAAAATAATTATATAAATTAATTCAATTAATAAATACTCTAATAATTATATAAATTAATTCATTTCAAAAAAAACATAAATTTCTTAGGAAATAAAATATACAAGATATTTTCGTGCGAAAAGAAAAGCAACATGAGTGAAAAACATTACAACTAATTTATGGAAAGTTAAATTTCATTTTAAATTTTGAATATATATATATGTTTTAAATAATATGGTTGATATTCATTGTATAATTTTCTTCTTATTGTTATAAGTTTATGTTTAAGTTTAAGTGTTTTGATTATGTTTTTTAATGTTTATTTATGAAAAAATAAATTTTGCTTAATGTAAATTTTAAATTGTTTTTTTTTTTTTAATCAATGTAACATACTTTCTATATATATATATTAATTTTTTTTTATCTATTACAAATAATTTAAATTTACTATGGTTTTATTGGTTGTACAATTATTAATTATTGGTTGGTATAAGAGTTACATTACTTTTCAATTAAATTATTCTATAAAGTTTAATCTTAGTGTTTATATTATTTATAACTAAGTTGTTGGGTTGTGTGTTCTTTATGTTTTATATTTTAGTTTCAACTCCACTGCAACCTTATGCCTAGAACTTAGCTCACAAACATTGTTATGCACTTGGTTCATAAATATTATTACACACCTGCATGCATGGGTTCCATGTAAGCGTTTTGTCACATAATGAAGAAATAAATAAAACCGTGCTTACAACTTTCTCGACCCTTTTAGGAGTACAACTGTCTCGCTTAGCCTTGAGGTTAGTGAGATGCCCGATCAAGGATCCTTATTAGCTAGGGTTGGATTAATTACTCTCAATTTAGATGGTGGTTAGAGGGTAACCACCCTCCTCCCTCAATGTTACATCTAAATCATTTACTCAGTTTCCTTGGAGATGAAAATAGTTCTGCAACTCTAAAGGATAGGGTTTTAGTTTTTTGTCAAGTTGTTGTCTTTGTATCAACTCAAGGTACAACATGTATTGTTAGGTTTCTTGATAATGCTTTATGGTATCTCTTACTGTTGTGATTTGTTCCTTTGAATCATTGTTGACTCATAACTTGTATCATTTTATAGGTGTTGTAAGTATATTTTTAGGTATGAACATACTGGGGGTTCAACTAGTTAGGGCCGCTAGAGAATATCACTTTTTATTCGACAAATTTTGCATTGGATTACTTGTTAGCAAATTTAGGTAACGTTTAATACACAATTATTGCCATCTATTTTCTCGTTGTTCAGGACATCGCTTGAGGAATTTTAATAAGTATTTGGATTTCTTGGTTTATATAGGCTTGTTCAAGGAACTCGAAGTTCCATTCAGGTAGGTTTAGAATTATAGTCTTACGTCTTGTTGTTTATCTCTTACTTTTTGCTTGCAGGTGAGTTTTTTTTTGTCATTCTAGGGTTTTTCAAAAAGAGTCAAGAACATGTAGTTTAAACTTACATATGCTGGGCCTTTCTCCTTTCAGGTGCAAACAATCAGTACCAGCTCTACTAGGGTTTTCATTACTTAGTTCTAGTTTAACTAGTCTCGTTACAACTTGTAACTAGAGGACCAAGGGTTACAAGTTATTTTGAAATAACGGCCTTTACTAATTATAGCTACATATAAAAAATAACATTTTCCACTTTTGCATGTAAGGGTATTAGCCTGTAGGGTCAACCAATGTTCTGCCTCCCATCTGGATTCTTTGATGGCACTGCATAACTTGGCAGATGTGGATGTGGCGTGGTTCTAAAGATAAATAAAAGTACACCATTTAATCTTCATTGGAATGGAGGGTTGGCCATTAAAACTAGAGCTGAGGCAATTCCTTTATGGGGACTGCTTTGTTTTGCACATCAAAAGAAGCTACACAGTCTTCATATCTATGGTGATTCTAGGTCTCCCATTGATGGAATATTGGGACATACATATTTTGATCCTCCCTCATTATCAAGCTAGATAAAATGGATCAAGCACATACTGGGCTCTCTTACATCATATACTATTACCCACATATACGAGCAAGCCAATATGGACGCAGTCAAATTGTCAGAGGAAAAAGTTGGTGCACCTTATGGAGTCATGAAATAGAGGTACACGGTGGACAACTCAACTGGGCAAGAGGGACTGATATGCCTTCCATAAAACTCTTTCTCTTATCTCCTTACATTTTGTTTTTTGATAGCTTTTGTATATGTCATATGCTAAATATTAATAGATAAATCCATAGTCACTTTGTTTATTAGCATACAAAATATAAGAAGAACTGGATACTGGAGGGACTTGCAGTTATATATTTGACATGTATCACATAATGAATATGGACATTTACTGGTTTATGGATGATTATTCATGACAAATGTATTGGTTTTATTTATAATATAATCCAACTTTTTTTCCTCTAAAAAAGTAGGCCACAAAGTTTGTTCACAAAAGAAATAGAAACTCCAGCACGATATTAAAAAAATCCGGCATAAATTTTTGAAAATCCATGTTATAGCTGTCATGCTTTAGGATTTTGGGTGCCCCAGGGTTCTTGAACACTAAAACAATGATATTTCTTGATTTTTTTTTACTAAATTCAGAAAGTCATTGTCCGAGCAAACTTTATACACAAAGCCATTTAGAATTATAATTAGAGATATAAACTGTACACCACCATCAATTTTAAATTTCCTTTTTATATAATTTCAGTGTCCTTATTATGTAATTTCAAAAATGTTTTTGCATACCAATAGTTTTTAATACTTTATATATTTGATTTTTAACATTTATTTAGAATTATAAAGTAAGTGTAATGATTAAAATATGTGTTTTTTAATCATTACACTCAAAATTTGATAGTGCTTTAAAGAGAAATACATATTTTTAAAATGATTAAAAATATGTATTTCTCTTTAAAACACTATAAAAAGAGCATTTTATAGTTTCCAACGACAACCGAGAGGCCTTGTGGCGATTTTTTAAGGACACTATATGGCCTGCACCTGATCCGCTTCTTAGGAGAAAATTACTAAGACCTCGCCCTCATTGAAAAGTGCACATATACTCATTACATTTCCAAGATGAGAGTACATGAGAATTATGTATGACCCCATCTTCAGCACTCCAAGGAGGATGGAGGCCGAAGGAAATTTATAGAAGTAATTAATGGAGCAAGGTGGTAATTTAATAATTTTTAAAAAATATTGTTTTTTTGTTTTTTTTTTTTGTTTTTTGACATAATCCGATTTCAACTTTTGTATTTTATAAAAATTATTATTTATTACATTTATACAAAATTTCTTATATCTTGGCCTCTTCAGGTTAGGGAACCTTCCATGTAAGCAAGTATTAGTACTCATATTGAGGCCACACCCAAAAAATCGAGGCAAATGCCATCATAGCTTCTCCTTGATCCTCCACGAGAGCCAACACAAGCGCCTCAAGAAAGATTCCCCAAGGGCATCAATGGTGCCAACACGCCATTGAAGTGAGGACACCTCTATCAATCCATGAAACCGCAAACCACCAAAACCAGACCGCTCCGTTAAAGTGAACTTTCATAGTATAAACCCTGAGTAAGATAGGATGCAATTGACTCCAGCAAAAATTCCACATCCAAACCACAACATACATGGTTGCGACTCAAATATGTCACTATAATCCCATGAATGAAAGTCCATCAAATGGCCTACCAAAACCAAAAACTAATTGCTTCAAGGGAGACCAAAACTCATCACCCACCACCCTTTATCAATGCTAATTATATGAAGAGGAAATATTTTCTTGAACTCGAGCACTTGAGCCTGAAGGGTCTCTGTCATCTCCTCCATCTGACTCACAAGGAACATGGCTCTCTGCATGAATGAAGAGAGCATCAATTCTATCCACACATAATCACAAGTTTCTCAAAATCCTCCAGGGAGGAAAATATGTTACACTTCTCTATCTATTTGTCTCTCAATATCAAACCCAGCAATGCCTTCAGTTTCCAATGAAGTGCAACCGATTTTTACTACTTTTTTCTACCCTGGTGTGCAAAGGGTATGGCACCCATCCTACTAGGTCCTCTACTAATTCAAAGTTAGACATAGACTCCATCTCTACGTTATTTTTTAATCTTTCTATTTTTTACTCCAAAAATGGTGAATCATCCCTCATGGTTGACATCATCATCTTGAATCCTATTAGCTATTATAAAGTTTATTTTTGTTGTACATTTTTCTTACGAGGCCCATTTTAGGACTCAAAATTTCTCTAATGTTAGCCCTGACTGAGTTCTGCCAACATCACTCGTACTTCTCTGTCCCTATCTTGGTGGCATCTCTAATTCACAAAGAGATAGTTCCGGCTTCATGTGGGAATTTCCTGTATCAGAAAAAGGACGCACAAACTGACCCAAACCCCCCTTATTCAGCTCCAAAAACCAACACACAACCACGTCACAATAACACTAAACAAAGGGTTTAAAAGTTCAACGACAATCCACAAGTGAAGGAAGAAGGCGACTAAAACTCATCGTTGGCCTAGTGGGTCCTAACCCAGGTTCAGAGTAGTTGCGCCAAACAAAACCCTACACTACTAGACCTTTCGGCATCAACTCGCTTAGCGCAGACTGAAGTCTCACCCAAAGAAGTATGAGGGATGGTGGAACCAATTTTTTGCATCTAGAGATCAATGTGATGTATTTTTATGCTCCAGATCTCCCTCCACGCAGATCTATAAGCCCTTAGGGCTTGGTATTGTAACTTCCTTTGGACGACCACTAGACCTTCGTGAAGGTCGACGATTGGCTTTCATGGACCCTGAACAGATGAATTACCTACTTACGCACACCATAAATTATCCTTAGGTCAGAATTTACTCAGATCTACTTAAGTGCTTGACAAACGTAATAAAATGCATTATGATATTCGCATAAATACTTAAAATGAATTGTGTTTAGTTAATAAGACTTATCCAATAGTTTTGCGCGTCAATATATCATTGTTTCATAAAGGCATTATCTCATCACAACATATATCGCAAACATAAACAACAGAAGGAAACAGTTAAGACGTATGAATTTCTCCAATAGTCTTCTTTATTGGTCTTTAGTATAAGGTTATAGACTCAAAACTTCCCTGCGCACTCAGTTGTAGGGGTCTACACACTCAGCTGCAGAGCCTTTTCCCCATCTAAGACTTACTTTCCTGTGCTAACTCTCTAAGACTCCATTCGTCATACCCATAGACATAGACATAAATTTGCCTTAGAATCTCTAAGACACACCTATTTATATAATCCTATGGTCCATGGCCCATGGGTATATCTCAGAAACCGACTTAGCATTACATAAACGAGGGTAAAAACCATTTTTGACTCCTAACTAACTACGCGCTCCATATCCACAATTCATGGAGACTTTACATAGTTTTATCAACCTTTACATCAAAACTTGGGTTTTTAACCCAAAAGTGACCCAGGGGACACCATCCTAATAGGAACCCAACACAAAGTTCGTGACTCACCCTTCAGTCACTCGGCTAGCGCGGTGATCTTACTGCAAACATCCCCCAGCTCCACGTGCACAACCACTAGCTCAACAATGTTGTCTGTAGTTGCCTACTTCACTTGTTCGACGAGCTACTCCATAGTTGGTCCTTCAACAGCTAGCTTGATCTTTTGCTATGTGAGATGGAAGTTCGTCAGCTGCTCCTGAATGTTGGTTAAGACTTGGTAGGCTTCTTCCAATCAAGGACCCAACCTGGCCTTAAGCACTGCCTCTTTTTTCTAACATGCTTCCAAATGTGCGAGGAGCTACTTCCCCTTCTGCAACTTGGTAAGGGGATGTGGTGTAGAAATGGAGCGCGTCATTGCCCTAACCTTGTCATACTACTTTTGGAGCTTGTGGATCTATATATTCAATATCTATAGGTTGGGTTCTTCCTACAGGGTCGTCACCAAATCCATGACCTGTTCAAACAAGGTTGTGCATTCAATGATTGTGGCATCCAAAGTAGCCATCCCTTCTTTGATGGTGGCTCCGTGTTGTTCCCTGACCTCGGGTGGAGTCGAAGGCTATGATTTGAGCTGCAGCTCCATGATTTTCATGTTGAGTTCAAAATCGAACTCTTTCTTCTTCTGCCTTTGACTCTTGGACGCCTGCAGCTAGTTTCGGGATCTTGGCCTCTGGTTGTCCATCTTGAGGTATGTGCAACTCCGACACTATTCTGCACACCTCTACAACCGTGACTGCTAGCTAGGAGCTCTGCGCCTGGATAGTATCCCCTTCTTTCAGGGCATGCATCTTTTCTGTGAACATTTGTTCATTTTTCACCCGATACTCACTAATTAAA
The DNA here is from genome assembly GCA_031772625.1 of Pinus tabuliformis. Taxonomy (NCBI): domain Eukaryota; kingdom Viridiplantae; phylum Streptophyta; class Pinopsida; order Pinales; family Pinaceae; genus Pinus; species Pinus tabuliformis. The sequence goes on along the minus strand of CM062807.1, from coordinate 9,098,772 downwards.
TTGAGAGCACGCTGCTCCCAAGCTCTCAATTCCGCTGTCACTCTTTCCTGTAGCACATGAACAAATTTGTTGGGGAGCGCTGAAATATTTAGGTCAATGTTCTTAAAGGTACTAATGATGATCTTGTCATCAGCCAATTCTGTGCTCAGGGAACCTTTTGGCATAGCAATTGTTCTAAGGTCCACTGTCCTTACCAATTTTGTAGCCTAACTTGTCCCCGATGCTAGGCTCGTCTATGCGGCGCTCACTTGACTTGCACCCACCTGTATCCGGCTAGTTTAGATCTATAGTTTACGCAGATCCTTTGGAAATTTCCCATTGACTGCATGTATTGTTGCTCAAATTGTTGGTACAGTTCAATCGTAGTGTCGTGCACCTTGTCACCAATCTTATCGAGATCACCCTCTACCAAGGTGATGGGATCCATTTGTGCTTTAGCCTACTTCGTCTTCTTGTGGGAACCCTCCTACTGCTTTTGTTCTCTGCACTTCTTTAGCCGAAATGGGGTGTTCTGCCCCTCATTGCCGCCATCACCCTGCACAGACTACTCTTCCTCTATTTTGGGTGAAGGGTATTTTCTACTTTGCTCGGAGTCGCGTTGTTCTTGTTCAGCTTGTTCCTATGCAACACACTCCTTTTCTAGCCGAGCCTTCTCTTTGGCTTCCTTCTTCTGCTACGCGACTAACTTTTGTGCCGCTTGTTTTGCTACATCCTTTTGTTTCTTCTCAGCTAAGCTTCCTGTGCCTTCGCTGGTACCTACATCTAAGTCGGATGAGGTGTGCCAATCTACCCACTAGCGCTTGATGACTTCATTTATGGCATCATCGGTGACCAAATATGACAAATCAAACCACTTCTGTTGTGAGTCTTTGTCTGCCTGAATGTAGATGCGGTGGAAATCTGCCTTGAACTTAGCATACGCAGACAACTGCTCATACAAGGTTGGGGACAACCTTTGGTGTTGGTTGATGGCCATTAGAAAGATTGCTTCCATCAACACCCAAAAAATAATCGTTTCTATGATGTGTGCCAGGTCCTTCATGGCCTAGAGGGAGGCGAATTGCACGGCCTTTGGCAATGCTTCCTTCAATGGAGGAAACTAGTTGTCCTCTGGCAGATCCCATGCAACCAAAATGATGGAGAGCAGTAGCCATGCATAGTGGAAGGGATTTCTCTCATCCTAGACCTTGTGACAATTCGCAAGGAATTCACTGCATAAATACTGTGACATGTTAAACTGCACGCCTTTCATGCATTATGCATCTAATGATATGACAGGAACCAGAACCCCGTCCACATGACACTTCCTCAAAACCTTTCTGGCCAGAATTTTGGTGGAAATCTTCATTGCAGGATCGTTGATGGACGTGATGGAATAGTCGCGCAGCTTCTTGACAAGCTCAAACTTCTTCTTCATCTTCTCTGCCAAGTCTCTTTCTTTTGCCTTTCCTCCAAACTCCTTGGTCGGATACAAACCCTCATGTAGTAGGTGCGTGATCCTGTGGATGAGCATGTTCATGATGGGTATAGGTGCATCAAGCCATAAGAACCCATCGTGCACTAGAATAATTAGCTGCCGCACACAAGTGGTTTTAATATTAGAGTGGTGGTAGTGGGGCACCCACAATAGGTTCAACAACTCAAAGTTCTCCACTGCACGGATCCATTCAAGTGTCTCCAACTCAGTGACATGTGATTCTGGGTAATACACACGACTCATATAATTTTTTGTTGCAAGGTGAGGGAGCTGCTCATGGTTAGCTATGTCCCAATCCCCCATTTTTAAGACGGGAATGAGAGCAAGGCGCAAACCTTCAAAAGTTATCTTCTTCGGCAATACAGGCGTGTGAATGAGGAAATTCTCCACATCTGGGTCCTTGGGGACCTTCGCCTTCCCTTTACGAGGAGGGATATATTCAAGCAACTTAGTGATGGGCTCCACTCCCTCAGTGTTTGTATCCTTAGTGCCCTGTTCAACTTCCAAATCCATCACCTTCTTGGGCTGCTTGTCCTGCTTCTGCGTCTGAGCGGCAATATGTTTCCTAGGCAACTCACGTACTCACATCGGCCTCTTCTGCTTGTCTTTCTTTGTCTTCCAGGTTTCTCACACATGTGTAGGCTTCGGCCTAGGTGACCTTGATGTCGTAGGCATAGGAGTCGGAGCTTCCATGCTCACTACCTATGGAGCAACTCCTTCGGATGCAATGTCTCCCCTAGTGCTCATAATCTCAGTAGGGCTCGAACCCAACATGGTTTCCAAGATAAATTTCTGGTTTAACTCGGGAAAATTGGCAAACACAGGGCCCATGACCAAATCCTCAAATAACGATTGGCTCATAAGCAAAATACAACTTGGCTAAAAACTCTAAGTGTTCAAAGTGTTCTATGTTGGACCGGCATGTGTAATTTATAGGTGTTTTTGAATTCAAATCCAACCGTCCCCCCCATAATTTGATCATTAATGTTGCTTTGGTGGTGAATATTCACAGGTTTTAGCCTTAAATGCCACCCGCCCACTCCTCTTAATCATCTCATGGCTATCAAATCATGCACAATGACTCTAACGTTCACTTTCGGGCTGGGTTGTGCAGTGTCTCCTTTCATAACACAACTCCCTTTGTGTAGCGTCTGATAGTGTAATGTCACCCTTTTGCGCACAACCCCCCTGTCGCGTAATTCCTCAAATCGGGGAGTGTATTTTATAGTCTTGCGCTCCCTTGCAGGCCTGGAGCACTAAGGCTATTCTTCCATCATATAGTCAGTGACTCGGATCTCCTGTATATGGCTTCAATCGGCTTCCACTCACCCTTCGCGAAAAAGGTTGTTCATTCAACTTCGTGAGTTGAACTGCACCTCCATCTGTAATTTCTTTGATGACATATGGCCCCAGCCAGTGCATCTGAAACTTTCATGGACACTTAGTGAACTTACTATAATATAATAAAACCAAATCATTTACCTTGAATGTGCGCAACTTGATGTGTCAATCGTTCCATGCTTTTTCACGCTCCTTCTGCACTTGCTGGTGGAATCTAGCTAAGAGTATGTCTTCTTCGAGCTCCATAAATTGCGCAAGCCACTCTTCGAAGGCTCCGCGGTCCACCATTCTTGTGAAAGCTACTATGCATAAACTAAGCACAATATATTCTATAGGGATCAGAACTTCTATGCCATAGACCAATTGAAAAGGTGTCTAACTTGTTAGCTTTTTGCAAGTACTCTTGTACTTGCAAGGTATTGCAGGTATGCGGACATCCCAATCATTCCATTGCGCGTTGAAAATATTTGTTAGTGCATTCTCCAAGAACTTGTTAAAGGCCTCAACTGTACCATTAGCCTGAGGATGATACAGTGTGCTCTTCTAGTGATAGACCTGGAATTATTCGGTCAGCACATTGATTATTTCATTGAGGAAGTGCATACCGTGATCACTCATTAATAATTTTGGGCAACCGAATCTGGTTAACACGTACTCAAACAAGAACTTTGTTGTTGTGGCCCCTATACAATCCTTCACAGGATGTGCCTCCACCCATCCAGTCTGATACTCTATTGTGGTGATGATATATCGCGCACCTATTTTCTTTCCTAGGGGTTGAATTGGTCTTACAAAATCAATGTCCCATTTCTCAAATGGTTGCAATGACACCAGAGGGTTCTATGGCATCTCATCCCTCTACGATGGTTTGCCCATTCTCTGACATGCATTTCATGCTTGACAATATGCTTTGGTATCCTTATGTAATGTAGGTCACCACAAGCCCGCACGCAAAATCTTCTGCAATGTCACCTTTCCTGCATAATGTCCTCTCGTAACTCCTCCATGAGCTTCAGTGAGGATGCTATTTCATTCAAAATTTGGCACATACCGTCAGAGTATCTCGTCTACACCCATATTATATAAATGTCCTACAATTACTAAGAAATTTTCCATGCACACTACTAACTCTTTCTTTTGATGACTGGTATATCCTTTGGGAGCCCTTATAGTAGTCAAAAAGTGGATAATATTCACAAAATGATTATCCGTTATGTGCACCGTGAAGAGTTGCGCATCAGGAAACCCTTCCTCCAAATTAGTAGGCTCCTCCCACATTTCAATCTACGACAAGTGGTGAGGTCTTGCATTCAACCTTCCTGGCTTCACAGTTACCTCAAAGTCATATTCTTGAAATAACAATAACCATCTACATATTTGCCCCCCAACACAGGCTTATTGACTAGGTATTTCAAGGCAGAATGATCCGTGTACACCTTGAAATGTCTGCCTAACAGATAGTGTCTGAACTTTTAAAGTGCGTACAACATAGCCACTTCTTTGTGCTCTATCATTGAGTAATTCTTCTCTTCCTTTGATAATTTCCTTCTCGCAAATTCTATAGGGTGATCTATCTCTTCTTCACCGACCTCTGTCAGCACTACCCCCAACACAATACAAGAGGCATCAGCATGCACATGGAATTCCTTCTTCCAATCCGGGAAGACCAAGATCAACGTAGTGACCATATTTCCTTTCAATACATCCATACCACGCTGACATTCTTCATCCCAACAGAATGTAGTGTCCTTCTTCAATAGCTTCTCCATAAGCACGATAATTTGAGGATACGCCTTGATGAACTTTCAATAATATCCAACATGTCCCAGTGTTGTGTGTAGCTATTTAACACTCCTCGTGTCCTCCAAATTGACTATTATCGCAATCTTGGCAGGGTCCACCATTAGTCCTTGCTTGCACACCACATGACCCTACAAAATGCCAAAGGGGACACAGAATAAGCACTTCTTTAGGTTCAGCATGATCTAATATCTTTAGCATGCATCCAACATTAGGAGTAGACTGCCTACATGGTACTTTACTAACTCAAACATTGTCCAATCATCAAAATACAACTCCAATATCTTGTGAATAAATTCCTTAAATGTCACGATGACTATGTGAGAGAATATCGTTGACACATTATTAAGTCCAAATGGAATCACCATATACTGAAAATAACCCCATTCTTTTGCCAAGGTTGTCTCTCTCCGGTCTTCTGGCGCGATCTTAATCTGATGATATCTAGAGAATCCATCAGTGAACGTGTAGGATCCCTGCGCACCAACATTTTCCAACACCTCATCTGTAAACAGTGATGGAAAAGGATCATGGACACATGCATCGTTAAGCTTTCTTAGATCTACGCAAATCATTATTTATCCCTTCTGTTTCTTTTCCTAAACCACCATCGGGCTTACCCAATCAGACTCTTCAACTGGTTCGATGATGCCTACTTCTAGCATCTTATCCAGCTCTAAACGAACCTTTTCCTTGTATTTGGGATTAAGGCGATACAATCTCTGCTTGATGGTCTTTGAGTTTGGCTTCAAAGTAATTTTCATCACACTCAAGTCACCTATGATGCCTTTTAAGTCCGAAAATTTTGTAGGAAAAATATCCTAGTACTCGCGGAGTAACTCAACAACTTTATCCATTGTGGCATCATCCTAGTAATCTCCAATCTTCACAAATTTTTGTTCTACTATAGTACCAATGTTCACTTGCCTGTTTTTTAGTGGCGCGATGATGTTTGAATTTTATATCTGTAGACCTTTGACCTTGCAATGGCCTTCTTCCTCTGGGATATTAATATTTCTTGGATCTTCATCCTCCTCTTTAGTAGTCACATTATAGCATTCCAGTGCATGGCACAATTGCGTGCTCCAATCTAGTTGAACCAACTCCAAAGGATCCTGTGGAATTCTGAATATCACCGCCTTAACCTCATGCAAAGCTTCATCAATCCTTTCGAACCCATATTCAAAACTGAAGGTCATTAAGAAACCTTCCCTTAATATATCCCACTCCACAGTGCCATGGCGGAGCTCAATTTCCGGGTACCAATTCATAAGGATTATATTCAATGTATGACATAATAAGTACACCCACTCTAGCTACAGCTCGGTTCCATAGAATTTAGTCCATTTCACCACATTATCGTATGGATTGTTTTTGCCATCATATTTTTCAATTAATCTCACTTTAGGATGACCAAATCGCAACCTCATCATTCTCCTATAATCGCGTCATTCATCAAAGTTGTGCTTTTGTGTACCCCACCACCATGTGGGTGTAGCGTGCAACGCCAAATCCAGCGCTTGGAAGCAATGATCCTTAGGGACTTCTCTTTCAAAGGCATCCAAAAATTTATCTACATCAATTAAACCATCATAATAGGGTAAATTTCTTACCTCCGATGACACATGATGCAATGATTTAGTCATCATGTTGCAAATCAGTGTAGATACTTCACGTAGCATATTCTACCAGTGCTCCAACTCCTCATCTGAATCCGAGGTACAGGAGCTTTCATGGTCCCATGAAATCCTTCTGTCAGCTATTGAACTAATCCTGTCTTGGTCTCGCACTTTTATTTTGTAAATTTGATCCAAGTCATCATCACTTTCTTCATAGTCATGGACCAGTTCAGTATAGTGCGGCCCTTCTGTAGGGTATAATGGCACTACAATGCAGAGCATCTTTCTTTCAAACTACATTGTCCAATTCTTCAAGTTGATGACTCCATTCATATTAATGGCCCAATCAATTCTGCGGTGCACGGGATATGGATTACTATCATCAACAATCTCTATTACTTAAAACTAAGCCAGCGCACTCCCACCTTCTATATCTACGGTGGATCCATGTAGTCATCCCATAGGGATAATATTTTGTTGGTTTGCCATCATCAGTTGAATTGGAGACCACTGAAGTGCAGGTCTCCCCATTCTCTCCCATGTCTGTTTAGGCAAAACAGTCGCGTCAGACCCTAGATCCAAAATAACCTGGTCCATCTCACAATCTCCTATCTGCGCGATGAGCCTCATCTCACGCCTTGTCCTTGCCTTATGTTTGCCAATATTTCTGACTACGCAGTGTCCATCATGAGCATTTTCTTTACTAGAACACTTGTTTATCAACTCCTATAAGCCCTTCACAACCTTACTATCACGTAGAATTTCATGCAGGTTTCCAGGAACATGGTGATTATAGAGGGATTGATCTCTGTGGGCGCGCTGGTTTCTGGTAGTTTTTCCTGACCTCCTGAGGTAGATGCCTCAACAAAGCTTTTATTTTCTTCGATAAATGTCTCCTTTGCACCTTCTAGATCGAAGTTGACTTCCTTTTCTAGGGCCTTGCAGACCCATCCATTCTATTCAAGCTGGTTTCCCTTGTCATACCCAGTGGTTACCGCACTTCTCAGCATTATATTTACATTTGGATCCTCCTCGTGGGGCTCAACCCTCATCATCTGTAAGTTATGTGTAGGGTGTTGAGACTACGCCTTCTTCTCCTACATCTTGGCTATCAGCACATTGCATTCGTCTATTGTATGGTCAAAATGAGTGCAGTATTGGCATGACAGGCATGTCTGATTCTGACGCTCCCATACGTTGTGTCCCGGCGTCCCAAAAATATAGAAAATAACCTATGCACGACCTCTACCAGGTCCTCCTCCTCCTTGGCCTCATCTGCACCCCTGATATCCTCTGCACACTCTGCTAGGGCCCTGATCCGGAGGTCGCGTTTCAGCTTGCATTCGATAGGTAGGCGTTCTTTCCATCATCAATTCGTAGCTACAACAATGGCGCTCATCGTCGCCCACCAATTTATAGAAATCACATAACATTTGTTGTGGTGTTTGAACGAACTTTTACAGCGAATGACAATTATTTGTTACATGTTTTACAGCCACCTGACAAATAGCGCACCATAGCGTGGGCCCCGTACTTGGTCCTGCTGGAGGTTCCTGCCTCAGGGGCATTTGTCCCCTCCATGTGATATAATGCATGAATATAGGGAAGTGATCTTTATCATGCCCCTAGCTCTTACACTTGAGGCACCTGACTTCCTCGAATACCTCTAGCCTAGCCTCCTTCTATTTTTTCAAGCTCTGCAATTCCAAGAAGAGGTTTTGCAACTGCAAGTGAATTTGTTGAACTCCTAAAGATCAGTCTTGAATAGGTGTTTCATGCAATCTCATCATGGTTTCCAGGGCTTCCACCTGAGTCCTATTTTCTGCTATGATAAATTAATCCTCAAGTGGGGCAGGAGCAAGGCTATAAACCACTCACAGTGTTGACTATCTGTGAGCTGCATATTAGCTTCGCGGATCACACACTTCAATATTTGATCTAAATCCTAGGGCATTTCACCATCCCTCATCATGATTTCCTTGAAGCCAACTATTAATTGCGAGTCAAACTTAGGTTTACTAAATTATTTTTTCAAAGAGGCCTTAGTGTCTACTGCTGATGCCAAAGAGTTATCAGTGCAGTACTTAATGTACCAGGCAAGTGTGCGATCCTGAAATGTTGTAACCAACTGCACTTTCTTTATACTGTCATTAGTGATCTACTACGTGGCCCATATAGCAGTCACGACGAACCAGAACTGATCTGTATCTTCACTCCCTTTACCTTTGAAAACTGGTAGCTTTAATGAGTTCGACATGTTGAACAACGATGGTGGTGGTGGTGCTATGGGTGAAGGTGTATGTTGTGGAGGTGAAGGTGGCAGTGGAGTGGATGGATGATGTATCCACAGAAAACTTGTGTTATCAGCTGGACCACACTCCATAGAGAGGCCTGTACCGCTCCTTTGTTTTCACTCAAAGGAGGTCCAATCAGCGGGCTATATTTAGGACTTGTTTTCCCTCGATCCTTGAAGAGTTTCCACTTCGCATAGCTCCAAACATCAAGGCAATGGCATAACTCGTGTTTCAAATAGCAACATATTAATCTAGGTATTCATAGATTTTAGGTACTTACCTTGCACTCCTTTGAAGAAGCGCCGCTCTACTTCATTGTAGCTAACTGAGGTATCAACAGCGAATTATGTAATAAATCCTCCTATAACCCAATCAAGTCAATGATCAACAATGCGTGCGATTTTATCTTCAGAAGCTTCCAACCTTCGCACTAGCTCTGGAGTCCACACTATTGGTTTGTCGAGCCTCCACCTTCCTTGGCCGTCTGCCAACCTATCTATCCGCTCTTATAGCTCAATCAAGATGGTGCAGAAGAGAATTTTGTGTATTTCCATGTACAAATATCTATCCAACAACTACACTTTTGATAGGTGCAACTTTCTATTTTCTTGCGCCGCAAATTCCTGGATCTTCTTATCCAACCACCTCTCAATTTTCTTCTTGGTCGGATTCTAGTGATGCGACATCACACATATCTTTATGCAAATCCTGGTCCCAGCAACAGAAAAAATTGTTGGCTTAGTCGGTCCTGACCCAGGTTCAGAGTAGCTGCACCAAAAAAAACCCTACACTACTGGCCCTTTCGGCATCAACCTGCTTAGCACAGACTGAAGTCTCACCTGAAGCAGTATGAGGGGATGATGGAACCAAGTTTCTGCATCTAGAGATTAGTGTGATGTCTTTTTATACCCTAGATCTGCCTCTGCGAAGATCTATAAGCCCTTAGGGCTTGGTACTGTAACTCCCTTCAGACGACCCCTAGACCTCTACGAAGGTCAACGATTGACTTTCGTGGACCCTGAATAGACGAATTACCTACTTATGTGCACCATAAATTATCCTTAGATCATAATCTACTCAGATCTACTTAAGTGCTTGACAAACGTCATAGAATGTATTATGATCTTTGCGTAAATACTTAACATGAATTTCATTCAATTAATAAGACTTATCTAGTAGTTCGCGCATCAATATATCATTGTTTCATAAAAACATTATCTCATCACATCATATATCGCAAACATAAAAAATAGAAGGAAACAGATAAAACATATGAAATTCTCGAACAATCTTCTTTATTTATGTTCAATATAACGTTACATACTCAAAACTTCCCTGTGCACTCAGTTGCAAGGGTCCGCTCACTTAGCCATGGACACTATTCTAGGCCTCTGCACACTTAGCTGCAGAGCCTTTCCCCCTCTAAGACTTACTTTCCTGCGCTAACTCTCTAAGACTCCATTCATCGTACCCATAGACATAGACATAGACCTGGCTTAGACTCTCTAAGACACACCTATTTATACATTCCCATGATCCGCAGACCTACTTACGCACACCATAAATTATCCTTAGATCAGAATATACTCAGATCTACTTAAGTTCTTGACAAACGTCACAGAATGTATTATGATCTTCGCGTAAATATTTAACATGAATTGCATTCAATTAATAAGATTTATTTACTAGTTTTGCGCATCAATATATCATTGTTTCATAAAAACATTATCTCATCACAACATATATCGCAAACATAAACAATAGAAGGAAACAAATAGAACATATGAAATTCTCCAATAGTATTCTTTATTTATGTTCAATATAAGGTTACATACTCAAAAATTCCTTGCGCACTCAGCTGCAGGGGTCTACGCACTCAGCCACAGACACTACTCTAGGCCTCTGTGCACTCAGCTGCATAGCCTTTTCTCGCTCTAAGACTTACTTTCTTGCGCTAAATCTCTAAGGCTCCATTCGTCGTACCCATAGACATAGACATAGACCTACCTTAAACTCTCTAAGACACACCTATTTATACAATCCCATGTGTAGATCTCAAAAATCGACTCAACTTTACATAAACAAGGGTAAAAACCCTTTTTGACTCCTACCTAACTATGTGCTCCACATCCACAATTCCCGGAGACCTTACATCTTTTTATCAACCTTTACATCAAAACTTTGGTTTTTAACCCAAAACTGACCGAGGGGACCCCATCCCAACACTCATCCATAGAGTTGATTCCCTCCACCATTGGACAAAACAAACACCACCTCAACATTGCAAACCAACAACCACCCAGTGAACAAATACCGGACTTAAAACCTCACTCACAAACCCATACTCAATAAGCCAATAAAACGGCCCAATCCAATCCCAGCCACAAAAGCCAATTGAAGCCACCACCAAGGTTGCCACGTTGTTACAAACCTAGACACAAAATATCATAGACAACTCAAGAAAAATACATGACTTCAAGAGGAAATTGATGTACCACGAATTATAGAAACACCCTTTAAGACCCAATCTAACACATAAACCCAACATGACGTCTACCAAGACAAGAAAAAAGACCGAAGCATACAAAATTGATTTACAGGTTGAGTGCTCTAGCCCAAATTGAGATGGTTCAAACTTTGTTGCCTAGCATGCACAAAAGAAAAAGAAACCACTACCTTTGTGCACTAGAGGGAAATATACCCTAAAATTCCTCTCCACCTTTTTCAAAACAAAAAAACTTTCCACACTAGTGTTGTTTCCCACCTCACCTTCTCATACCAACTCTTCTTGCCATGACAAAAGACCCCAACCAAGAGTATATTTGCATGCTCATCCATGCGAAGCACCCACCACATATCAATGTCATTAAATGGATGATTGAAAGCTTGAGGGTGGTGGACACACCGCCCCGGGTTCTATCGCATCTATAATAATACCCCATTGGCAGTGTTTAAATATTATTATTTGTTAAATAAAATTAATTTTTGTCTAGAGAAAATGGTTGTAGTTTGAGCATAAGTTGGCCATAAAATATTTTGTGGTCAACCGATTTATGTAAAGATGGGAAAGTTTATTCAAAAAGTCCATGATTAGTCTAACTAAATTTAAAAGAATATTGAATAATGATACAAATTTAGGATTTGTAAAAATAATTAATAAAATAAATTATTATTGAAATAGAAAATTTATAAATTTTATTTATAATGGTAATTTAATAATTATTTAAAAATATATTTATTTAAAAAAATTGATATCGTTGTTTGATTAACAATTCTATTTTGAAAATAAATAAATAAATATATCTATTCGACTTACTGTATAAGTTTGTTTTTTTTTTTTCATATTTTGAATTTTTAAATATATAAATAAATACAGTCCCAAAAATTTATGAATCATTTTTAAATATATAAATAAATACGGTTCGGAAAAATTATGATTCGTTTAAACTATAGAAATTTAATAATGGAAGTTTATAATTTTAATAAATATATATATATATGTAAAATATAAAATATAAAATATTTACATTAGATTAAAAAACTAATTATATAAATTAATTCATTTAATCTAATTATATAAATTAATTTCTTTGACGAAAATATAAATTATTTTTTGGAAAGTAAAATTTCAATATTTTACTTAATTTTTATTTTAAAATAATATGGTTGATATTCACTGTATAATTTGCTTCTTATTGTTATCAGTTTAAGTATCTTGATTATGTTTTTTTCAATTTTTATTTATAAAAAAATAAATTTTACTTAATTTAAATTTTAAATTGTTTTTTATTTATGTAACATACTTTTATATATATATATATATATATATATATATTTTTACCCATTATAAATAATATTAAATTGATTATAGTTTTACTTATTGTGCAATTATTAATTATTGCTTAGTATAAGAGTTACATTACTTTTCAAATTAAGTTATTGTGTCAAGTTTAATCTTAGTATTTATATTATTTGTAATTAAGTCGCCAGATAGTGTTTTTTTTTTTTTTTTTTTAATGTTTTGCATTTTAGTCCTGACTCCACTGCAACCTTATGCCTAAAACTAAGCTCACAAACATTATTACGCACGTGGTTCACAAATATTATTACCCATCTGCATGCATGGGTTTCATGTAAGCGCTTTGCCACATAATGAAGAAATAAATAAATTTGTGCTTAGAACTTTCTCAACCTTTTTAGGAGTACAACTATCTGGCTTAGCCTCGAGGCTAGTGAGATGCCCGATCAAGGGCCCTTATCATCTAGGGTTGGATCAAAGACTCTCAATGTAGGTGGTGGTTAGAGGGTAACCACCCTCCTCCCTCAATGCTACATCTGAATCATTTGCTCAGTTTCCATGGAGATGAAAATATTTCTGCAACTTTAAAGGATATGGTTTCAGATTTTTGTCAAGTCATTGTCGTTGTATCAGCTCAAGGCACACCATATATCGTTAGGTATTTTGATAATGTTTTATGGTATATTTTACCCTTGCGATTTTTTTCCTTTGAATCATTGGTTATTGATAACTTGTATCCTTTTATAGGTGTTGCAAGTATTTTTTCAGGTATGAACATACTGGGGGTTCAACTAGTTAGGGCCACCAGAGAATATCACTTTGCATTCGACAAGTTTTGCACTGGATTCCTTGTTAAGAAAGTTAGGTAATGTTTAGTACATAATTGTTGTCAGTTCTTTTCTCATTGTTCATGATGCTGCTTGAGGAATTTTAATAAGTATTAGGTTTTATTGGTCCAGGTGCAAATAGTAAGTACCAGTAGGGTTTTTATTGCCTAGTTTCTAATTTAACCGGTCTCGTTACAACTTGTAACTAGAATACCTAGGGTTATAAGTTCTTTTGAAATAACGACCTTTAATACTTCTAGCTACATATAAAACAGAGAATTTTCCACTTTTTCATGTAAGGGTATTTGCTTGTAGCGTCAACCAACGTTCTGCCTCCCATCTGGACTTTTTGACGGGGTTGTACAACTTGGTAGATGTGGATGTGAAGTGGTTCTAAAGATAAACAAAAGTACTCAGTTTAATATTCATTAGAATGGAGACCTAGGCACTAAAACTAGAGTTGAAGCAATTTCTTTATTGGGGCTACTTTGGTTTGCACATTAGAAGCATCTACACAATCTTGATATCTATGATGATTCCACGTCTCCCATTAATGCAATATTGGGACACACATATTTTGATCCTCCCTCATTATATCGATGGATAAAAGGGATCAAGCACATACTGGGCTCTCTTACATCATATACTATTACTCACATATACAGGGAAGCCAATATGGAGGCAGACAAATTGTCAAAGGAAGGACTTGGTGCGCCTTATGGAGTCACGAAATACAGGTACACGGTGGATAACTCAACCAGGGAACACGGACTGATAGGCCTTCTATAACACTCTTTCTCTTATCTCCTTACTTTTTGTTTTTTGATAGCTTTTGTATATGTCATATTCTAAATATTAATAGACAAATCCATAATCACATTGTTTATTAGCATACAGAATATAAGAAGAACTGGATACTGGAGGGACTTGCAGTTATATAGTTGACATGTATGACATAATGCATATGGACATTTACCAGTTGATGGATGATTATTCATGAAAATGTACTAGTTTTATCTATAATAAGATCCAGAATTTTTTTCCTCGGAAAAAGTAGGCCACAATTTCGATCACAAAAAAATAGAAATTCTGGCTCGATATTGAAAAAAATTGGCAAAATTTCTTGAAAATCTATGTTATAGCTGTCAAGCTTTAGGATTTTGGGCTCCCCAAATTCTTGAACACTAAAACAATGATATTTCTTGATTTTTTTTATGAAATTTGAAAAGTCATTGTCAAAATGAATTCTATGCACAAAACCTTTTAGAATTATTAACCATTTAGAATTATAATTAGATATATAAACTGTACACCACCATCAATTTTAAATTTCCATTTTATATAATTTCAATTTCTTTATTATGTAATTCCAAAAATATTTTTGCATACAAATAGAGAAAAATATAATTCTATAATGATTAAAAATATGCATTTCTCTTTATAACACTATAAAAACAACATTTTACAATTTCCAACGACAATTGAGAGGCCTTGTGCAGATTTTTTAAGGACACTATATGGCATGCACCCGATCCCCTTCTTAGCAGAAAATTACTAAGACCCCACCCTCATTGAAAATTCCCCATATACTCGTTAGATTTCCCAGATGAGAATAAACGAGAATTCTATATGACCTCATATTCAGCACTCCTAGGAGGATGGAGGCCGGAGGAAATTTATAGAAGTAATTAATGGAGCAAGGTGGTAACTTAATAATTATATATATATATATATATATATAACTTTTTTTTTTTTTTTTAATTTGAAAACTTAGTATTAATCCAGAAACCATAAAATCAGATCTCAACTTTTGTATCTTATATGAATTATTATTTATTACATTTATACAAAATTTCTTATATCTTGGCCTCTTGAGGTTAGGGCTTTCATGTAAGAAAGTATTAATACTCATATTCAGTCCATTTCCCAAAAACTGAGGCAAACGATACCATAGCTTCTCGTTGATCCTCCGCGAGAAACAACACAAATGTTGTAAGAAATATTTCCCAAGGGCATCAATGGCGCCAACACACCATTGAACTGAGGATGCATTTGTCAACCTCTGAAACCACAGACCACCAACACCATACCCCTCCGCTAAGTGAACACTGATATAAATGCCAGGTAAGACAGGATGCACTCGAGTCCGACAAAAATTCCACATCCAAACCACAACATACATGGTTGCGACTCAAATATGTCACCCTAATCCCAGGAATGAAATGCCATTAAAGGGCCTACCAAAAGCAAAAAAAAATTCTTATCACTGCTCATTATATGAAGAGGACATATTTTCCTAAACTTGAGCACTTGAGCCCGAAGGGTCTCTGTCATCTCCTCCATCTGACTCACAAGGAATGTGGCTCTCCACATGAATGAGGTGAGAATCAATTCTATCCACACATAACCACAAGTTTCTCAACATTCTTTTGACATTCTCCAGGGAGGAAAATATGTTGTACTTCTCTATCTATTTGTATCTCAATACCAAACCCAGCAATGCCTTCAATTTCCAATGAAGTACAATCGAGTTTAAGTACTGCTTCTTTCTACCCCTAGTGTGCAAAGGGTCTGACACCCATCCTGCTTGGTCCTCTAGTAATTGAGAGTTAGACATAGACTACCTCTCCTCCCCAACTTTTATCTCTAAATCTCTTATCTCCTAGCCACAGAGTCGTGAGAAAGGAGCCTTGGCCCCCCATTAGAGGAATTTTTAGGTCTAAAATGGGCCTCCTAAGGAAATTATAACATAATAATGGAAACAATAAAATAATATTAGATAACATCATCAAATTTTAGAGGGAAAATATAAAAATAAAAAACTACTTTTTCAACTTATCTCTCTATGTGTTTACTCAAATTTCGTGCGGGAACACTCATCGGATGTGAAATTTGATTCCTCATCCAATGAGTATCCATGGTGCATATTTTTGATGGACCCAACTACACGAAAAATGAGAAATAAATTAAAAACGTGATTGCAATCAAGTTTTTCATGTATTTCTCATTTTTCGTGTAGTAGGGTCCATCGAAAGTGTGAAACATGGGTACTGCTTGGACCAGGAAATAAATTTTGCATCCAACGAGTACTTGCGCTTGAAATTTGAGTAAAACCTTAGGGATATAAGTTGGAAATACAATTTTGAAAAGTAGTTTTATTATTTTATTATTTTTTAATCTTCCTATTTTTTTAATCCAAAAATGGTGAATCATCTTTCTATTATCTCTTATAAAGTTTATTTTGGTTGTAAATTTTTCTTACGAGGCCCAACTTAGACCTAAAAATTTCTATAGTGTTATCCCTGACTGAGTTCTGCCAACATCACTCCTACTTCTTTGTCTCAATCTTGGTGGCATCCCCAAGTCATGAAGAGATAGTTCTAGTTTCGTGTGGGAATTTCATGTATCTGCAAAAGGACACACAAACTGCCCCAAACCCCCCTCAATCAGTTTGAGACACCAACACACGACTACGTCACAATAACATTAAATGAAGGGTTGAAAAGTTTGACGAAAATCCACCAGTGAAGGTAGAGGGCCACTAAAACTCATCCATAGAGTTGATTCCCTACACCATTGGACAAAACAAACATCACCTCAAGACTGTAAACCAACAACCACCCAGTGAACAAAGACCTGACTTAAAACCTCACTCACAAACCCATACCCAATCAACAAATAAATGAACCAATCCAATCTTATCGACAAAAGCCAACTGAAGCCATCACCAACGTTGCCAAGCTGGGACAAACCTAGAAACCAGATATCCCTAGACAAGTCAAGAAAAATACATGACTTCAAGAGGTTATTGATGTACCACAAATGAGACACACACCCTCTAAGACCCAATCTAACACATGAACCCAACAAGATGTATACCAAGACCAGGAAAAATACTAGAGCATACGAAATTGATTTATAGGTTGAGTGCTCTAGCCCAATTTGAGATGGTTTGAACTTTGTTTCCCAACATGGCCCAAAAGAAAAAGAAACCATTACCTTTGTGCACCAGAGGGAAATAAACCCTAAAATTCCACTCCACCTTTTGTGAAACGATAAAATTTTCCACAGTAGGGTTGTTTCCCACCTCACCTTCTCAGACAATAAGATCCAAGAGGTCGAGGTCTTACCCTTGGCTGTCGCTCTCTCTTCACAAACAAACTCACCAACTCTTTGTGCCATGATAAAAGACCCCAACCAAGAGTATATTTGCATGCTCATCCTTGCGAAGCACCCACCACATACGAACGTCATTAAATGGAGGATTGAAAGCTCGAGGGTGGTGGACACACCACCCCAGGCCCTGTCCCATCAACCATAACACCCCATTGGGGGTTTTCAAAAAATATTATTATTTGTTAAATAAAAATAAGAGAAGATGGTTGTAGTTTGGGCATAAATTGGCCTTAAAATGTTTTGTGGTCAACCTACTTATGTAAAGGTAAGAAGGTTTATTCAAAAAGTCCATAATCAACCTAACTAAATTTACAAAAATATTAAAGAGTGATAAAAATTTAGGAAAACTTGTAAAAATAATTAATAAAATAAATTATTATTGAAATAAAAAATTTATAATGTTAATTTAATAATTATTTAAAATAGTTATTTATTAAATAAAATTATATTTATTAAAAAAATGTATATTGTTGTTTGATTATCAATATATTGAATTTCATAAAAATAAAAAATGCATATACAAAGTATGTATTCTACTTAGTGTATTAAGTTTATTTTTGTCTTTTTTTCATATTTTGCATTTTTAAATATATAAATAAATAATGTCCCAAAAATTATGAATAGTTTAAATTATAAAAATTTAATAATGGAAATTTATAATTTTAATAAATTATTACTAAATTAAAAAAAAATATGCTAAAATTTTTATAATATAAAATATTTACATCACATTAAAAAATAATTATATAAATTAATTCAATTAAAAAATACTTTAGTAGTTATATAGATTAATTCATTTCACAAAACATAAATTTCATAAGAAATTAAAAATACAAGGTATTTTCATGCCAAAAGAAAAGCAATTTGAGTGAAAAAAATTACAACTAACTTATGGAAAGTTAAATTTCATTTCAGGTAAATATTGAAAAAAAAAATGAATATTTCACATGATTTTTATTTTAAAATAATATGGTTGATATTCAGTGTATAATGTGATTCTTATTGTTATGAGTTTAAGTATTTTGATTATGTTTTTTTAATTTCTATTTATAAAAAATAAATTTTACTTCAAGTAAATTTTAAATTGTTTTTTATTTTATTTTATTCATGTAATTATATATATATATATATATATATATATTTCTTTTTACTTACTACAAATACTATTAATTTTATTGCGGTTTTACTTCTTGTAGGGTTGGTATAAAAGTTAATTACTTTTCAATTAAGCTATTATGTAAAGTTTAATTTTAGTATTCATATTATTTGTAATTAAGTTGTTGGGTTGTGTGTTTTTTATGTTTTTATTTTAGTCTCGACTCCATTGCAACCTTATGCCTAAAACACAGCTCACAAACATTATTATGCACTTGGTTCACAAATATTATTACACACTTGCATGCATGGGTTCCATGTAAGCGTTTTGTCACATAATGAACAAATAAATAAAATTGTACTTAGAACATTCTTGACGATTCTAGGAGTACAATTGTTTGGCTTAGCCTCAATGTTAGTGAGATGCCCAATCAAGGGCCCTTATTAGCTAGGCTTGGATCAATGACTCTCAATGTAGATGGGGGTTAGAGGGTAGCCACCCTCCTCCCTCAACGCTACATCTGAATCATTTGCTCAGTTTCCTTGGAGATGAAAATAGTTCTTCAACTCTAAAGGATAGGGTTTCAGATTTTTGTCAAGTTGTTGTCTTTGTATCAGCTCAAGGCACAACATGTATCGTTAGGTTTTCTGATAATGTTTTATGGTATCTTTTACCCTTGCAATTTGTTTCCTTTGAAACATTTCTAATTGGTAACTTGTATCCTTTTATAGGTGTCGTAAGTATTTTTTTAGGTAAGAACATACTGGGGGTTCAACTAGTTAGGGCCTCTAGAGAATATCACTTTTCATTCGACAAGTTTTAGACTAGATTTCTTGTTAACAAAGTTAGGTAATGTTTAATACACAATTATTTTGAGTTCTTTTCTCGTTGTTCATGACGCCGCTTGAGGAATTTTAATAACTATTTGGTTTTCTTCGTTTATGTAGGCTTGTTCAAGGAACTGGATTTTCCATTCAAGTAACTCCACTTTCCCCTATACAAGCCCTTTTCTTTGAAATTTCTCTACATATGGTAGATTTAGAATTCTAGTCTTACATCTTGTTGTTTATCTCTTACCTTTTTCTTGCAGGTGAGTTTTTTTGTCATTCTAGAGTTTTTTAAAAAAGAATCAACAACATGTAGTTTAAAATTACATGTGCTAGTCCTTTCTCTTTTCAGGTGCAAACAATTAGTACCATCTCTATTAGGGTTTCTATACTATGGTTTTCATTACTTACTTTCCAGTTTAACTAGTCTCATTACAACTTGTAACTAGAGGACCTAGGGTTATAGGTTCTTTTGAAATAATGACCTTTAATACTTCTAGCTACATATAAAAAAGAGAATTTTCCACTTTTGCATGTAAGGGTATTACCTATAGGGTTTACCAACAACTTCCTATGATTGTAATACTTCAAGACTATTTCATATTGAAATTTTGGTTAAACTCAGTTAAAAACTTAGTTTTATTTTAGTACTAATTACTTTTTGAACACAATTTGTTTAATACAATATCTTTCTTAGTTATAAAAGGGTTCGATACCCATAGCTTTTGGTCGTAGTCTATATTTATTTATACATAATTCATTTGAATTTCGATGTTATGATGGTTAACTTCATTACATACAATTTTTTATTTATGGTTCGTTGCATTTCAAATGTTTATGTCATGGCCATTAGGGATTATAATGATATTTTTGTTGTTATATAGTGCTTTTGCATTTGATGTTAATTTTTTTTCACTATTTCATAAATGGACCATCACTGCTGACTTTGGATTCAAAGCTATATAATAAAGAAAAATACCTATGTTATTTTCTATATTTGTTAATATTTTCTCAGAAAATTATTTTGTTCTTATGTGGTCTAAAGGTAAGAACCTATAGAGTTGAGGGACTATCCATGGGCTGCTAGTAAACCAACCCGGCCTAGGGACTAACGCAAATTCTCTTGTAGGGTGGTATGAAAGAGCCATAGTTGAATTAATGGTCCAAAAATATTTTTGTTCCAATATGTGTTTCTTTTATTTAATTACTTCCTAGTCTACACTCTGATGGAGAGGGATTTTTCTATGATTTTTGACTTCATCATCTGGACCTAAGAGCTAACCCAACTCCTTATAGAGTGTGTGAAATTCCACTGTTAATTTCAATTATGTTCGCTAAAGACCAAGTGCAGTTATTAACATTCCAGATTCACTTTCGCATATGATTTTCCATCCAACACCCTGCGTTCCATTGCAAACATAATTAACATAACCTTCTAAAACATTTCATAATTTAACTAGTTGGTCACAATAACTAATTACATAAATCAATAAAAAATTAAATTTCTTATGAAATACTTATATGTTCCTCCTCCTTCTACGCATTCAATTGATCCACAAAATCATAGGGAAAGGAATTCTCCTCCCAACCAACGAGACCATACACAACACTACGTCTCCCTAGATCCAACTTCACACCCAGGGTAGTTCCAAAATAGTGACCTTCATAAAGTTATTCCAAAGACTATAT
The DNA here is from genome assembly GCA_031772625.1 of Pinus tabuliformis. Taxonomy (NCBI): domain Eukaryota; kingdom Viridiplantae; phylum Streptophyta; class Pinopsida; order Pinales; family Pinaceae; genus Pinus; species Pinus tabuliformis. The sequence goes on along the minus strand of CM062807.1, from coordinate 9,077,827 downwards.
GATCCAAACCAAACTTAGCCAAGGGTTTATAATCTGAGAACTTAGGCTTCATATGGATTCCACTAGCCAACCAGCTCAAGAATCCATCTCATCATAATGCTCTGTCAAAGTTTTACAATGTCCCCTCCAGGTTGCCTTAGGTCCTCTCTCTACCCTATTGACTTCCTTTTAAGAAGTTTTTATTTCCAAGGAGGAGTTTGGAAAGGTAACCTCCTTGCCCATAAATATTCAACTACCTAAGCATGTGAGATTTTTTCAACATTTTTTTCCCAATTTTATTTTCGTAGCCACCATATAAGAATTTATTCATTTCATAAATAAAACAAAATATTTTTCCTAACTGTTGTTTGACATTCCCATGGCCCACAAAGAAAAATAATGTCTTTAACTGCAATAATTCAATATTTACAAGTTTACCAAGGGATATTACATCTACCCCCCCTTGAGCAAAACATTGTCTCGATGTTTTCCAAGTCCTCAGAAGAAGATGGGATAAACTTCATTTAGAATTTTTTCATCCTCTTAGATAGCCTCTTCCGGGCTAAAGTGCCTCCACTACACTTTAACTTGGGTGATGACTCACTTCCGTAGAATTACTTCTCTCTGATCGAGTATATGTGGGGGTTTGACTAGAAATTATTTGTTTGGTTTGATCTACATTCATAGTCATCAAGTTGTTGCTAGTTCTTGTTAGCTAACAACTTTTATAACACATATATAAACTTGCTTCATTAATTTCTTACATGTATTTCCTTCCAATCAATAATATGTATAGGGTCATAAATATATTCTTTCAGTAATGAAAAATGAAACACATTATGAACACGCATGTGGCTAAGTAAGGCTAAATAAAAAGCCATAGGCCTAATTTGGGCAAGAATATTAAAATGGCAATGAAATTAGGGAGCTATCATGGCACAACCTCCCCATTGTAAAGTGCTCCTTTTAGGCTTTACCCATACATACCCATGATCCCCTACTTGAAATTCTCGATAACTCCACCTTTTATCAACATAAGTTTTATGTCCGTCTTATGTGATATTCAAGTTCATTCTCACCTTTTTAACAATATTCTCCATCTATTTTGGCATATTAGGCCCCAAAATCGATTTATGTTCAAGATAACTCTAATTAATAGGTGTTCTACACCTATGTTAATATAATACCTCAAATGGACTCATCTTTAAGGAAGCATGATAACTATTATTGCAAGTGAACTCTACTAGATGAAGGTAGTCTTCCCATTTAGTTGGTTGTTACGTATCATACATCCTTAACATGTTCTCAAGTACTTGATTTACTCATTTAGTCTGCTTATATGTTTGAGGGTGATATGAAATACAAAATTGTATATCAGTACCTAATCCAACAAACAAACATTACCAAAATGCAGGTGTGAACTTCACATCCTTGTCAAATATCACTATCATAAGTACACCATGCAATCTAAAAATTCCCTTCATGAAAATGTCAACAACTTTTTGAATCGTTATATAAGTAGATTGCACTAGTATAAAATGTGCAGATTTACTTAATTTATCTACTACAACCATTATAGAATCATTTTTCCTCTTAGATTTAGGTAAACCAGTAGTGAAATCAAGTGTAATAATCTCCCATTTCCATTTAGATATGGGAAATGGGTGAAGCAGTCTTGTTGGATGTTGGTGCTCAACCTTTACCTATTGAAATTCCAAGAACTTCATCAAATATTTTTCTACTTCTCTTTTCATGCGATACGAAAAATAGTCTTTTTTCAAAGAAGTAATCGTCTTCTGATAGCGAGGATGGGCGAAATAGGGAATTTTATGGTACTAATTTATGATTAATTGATTTAGGCCATGTTGGTTATGGACATAAAGTCTACCCCTATATATCAGCATATTATCATCATTAATATCATATCCTAGTATTTTATCATTGTTTTTTTGTTGTTTAGCTTGCTTCCATAAAAATTGGCACTCTGGATCCCTAAGAACAACATCTTTAATATGCTATATAAAAGTACTTTTAGGTTGGATGAATGAGATTTCATACAAAAAAATCAAATTTTTGCTCAAGACATCTGCCATCTAGTTCTCTCTTCCTTTCATATGTTTGATATCGAAATCAACTTCACTTAAAAAGGCAACCCATCATGCTTGTTGTGCATTTAATGTGGGTTTTTAAAAATAATTTGTTAAACTACTGTGATCCATCATTAATATGATTTTTTTCCCAAGTAGATAGTACAACCATAATTTTAAAGTGTGAACCAATGTTGTCAACTCCAAATCATAGGTTGAATATTTCTGTTCATGTTCCTTTAACTTTGGAGAATCATAGGCTACTACTTTTCTTTCTTGCATTATGTAATAGCCCTAGTTAAAAATTAATGTAAAAATATATAAGACCATGGTCATGGGACATGCACTCCAAGATGAATGTTGGGTAAAACATCCTAGTGGGTGTTCACTTCAGTTTATTATGGCTAAGGAAATTGGCAAAGGCAATGAAAAAGGCTTTGTTGAGGCATGAGGCATTTACTGGCATTTTATTTATGAAAATAAAGGAAATTAGGAGAAAAGGAAGGTGAAAGGTCACAAGTTTCATGTGAGAAGGAAATTCAAGGAAAATAATGGAAATTGAAGAAAATAGAGGCCTAATTCATAAAAAGGCTTTTGAGGATTAGTTGGAAAGATTTTGGACAATTTTTCGTGGATCTCTCTTTTATTCTCTCTCTCTCTCTCATACTCTTGGACACAGAGTTTTCTTGGAGCACCCTTAGAGGAGCGTGGCATACTTGGAGTTTTGGAGAAAGAAGGCAAATGAAGAGAAGGAAAGTGTAAGAAGACATTAGGATCAGTAGCTACAATGGGTTTTGCTTGCAGGTACCGATTTGCATGTATGTCTTGCTCACTAGTTTCGGCATGCATCACACATGCATGTGGTTTCTTGGTTATGATATGTCATTGGCATGGATGATTGCCTAGATTGACATTATATTTGTCTAGCCTTTCCATTTCCTAGATAGTCATGGTGTTGTGGGTTCATTTATTTATTTTTCAGGTTGGTTCTCATGTTTCCTTATCTTGGGTTGAGTTACTAGTTCCTGGAGCCTTGGTTGGACAAACACTTTAAAGCCCTATAACAACTTGGATTGAGTTATTAGTCCTGGAGCATCAGTTGGAAAAATGCTTAGGAGCCCTTGGTGGGTTGAGTTACTAGTCTTGGAGCCTTAGTTTAACAAACACTCTAGAGCCCGAGAATAGATGTGGGTTGAATTACTAGTCTTGGAGACTTGGTTGGAACAAATGCTCTAGAGCCCTAGAAGGCTCAAGTAGAGACCAATTTGATGATGGCTTTGTGATGTCCGACCATGATGTGGAATTAGTATTTGATGGGTTGAGGTAGTTTGGCTTCTAGAAGACATGGATGGTTTTGATTAATGTGTTTTATATGTGGATATTATGGCTAATGTATCCTTGATATTTATGTTGTTATTATGCTGGTTATAAGCACATATTATGGCAGTGATGATGTATGAATTTCCTAATGTTTTGATTTGTAAATGAATGGACAATGTATCTATGGCCTAATTGATGAAACTAAAAATAATGTGTTGAGGCATCAATGCTTCTTAGCAATTCTTAGTTAAGCACAATACCCTTATGCTCAGATCTATTGTTTTCTCATATAGATTACATATTTTTGATACGTTTGACGGAATGCGTGTCATGGCTAGTAGGGGTCCGGTCAAGGGCTTGTTCAAGTAATTGCATTTGTATCATCATTCCATTGTTATCTTTCTATTCTAAAGGTACCATTGAATTCTGGGTAGTGACCTGGGCTCTAGGCCTGAAAAGTGAATTAAATCACAAGGATATTGGCACAACATTGAGAAAAATAGTCCGTGGATGTTGGCATACCATGTTATGGGAGTGTCCATATCCTTTTGGTCATTGGCATGCCCATATCATGGGAGTGTCAAGGGGTTAATTGGTCTAGAAACTGAGTGGGACTAAAGGGCTGGTTACTTGAGAGGTTGGGATGGTTTCTGAGAGTCTTGTTGTTGTTGTGGAAGGCTTATATGGTGTGTTTCCATTGGTTCCAATTCTTAACATGACTTGGGAGTTCGAATCATATCATAGTAACTTCTCATGACATGTTTAACCTGGTTTGCCAGTTACTTGGGTAGATGTGGGAGGAGGGTGTTACAAAGTGGTATCAGAGCATGGTTCACTCCTCAAACTAGATGGGGTGTGTGTTGGTCATGCATTCATGTCGATTGCAGATTTGTTCCTTATGCTTGTAGTACATGTGCTTATTGCATTTGCATGGTGTTGATCATGGTTGTAGTGATGTTGCCATGTGAAGGTTGATGGTGTTGTCATGGAATGTGTCATCATGAGTGTATAGTTGTATATGCATTTTTCATGCATGTCAGTGTCTATAGGTTGCTGTGCATGCATTTTTATGGTTATGGTTATTCATGCATGACAGGTTAGATATGCATTGTGAGGTCATTGGACGTGTCTATGTCATCATGATGTAGTTGTTATGTTATGATTCTAATGTGTTGACTAAGATAGAGCAGGAGATGCAGACCATTAGAGTGAGGTTGCATCACTAGACTTTTGGGTAAGAGAAGATCGTCATACATATATTATATGTTTGGCATGTAGGTTTTTTATTTAATGGATTTTTATATTCATTAGGTTTATATACATGTTTGTCATTCTATTATTATTATTATGGTTACATGTATGATACATGCTAGTTGATTAGTGTAGTCATATACACATGTCAGATAGTCATGAATGATAGTAACCTATGGTTGTATGCATTTTCGTTGTTGTTTTATGTTAGTTAACTGGATGATTATGTTATATGTTGCTGATGAATACATTATATGTTAACATGTAGTTAGCTCAATGATTATGCTATATTTTGTTAATAATCATGTTATACGTTAGTTAACTTGATGATTAGGGTTATAACATTAATATCTTGATGTTATATGTATCATGCTAAATAGGATTGGCTTATGCAGATGGTTAGGGTTATGACATTCAGGTATGAGTCAACTTATTGTCACATTGTGTTGTACTAATATAGACTGATCATACATATGCGATTGTTATGCATGAATGACAAATATTTATGAGCTTATGATGTGAACATGTTAGTTAGTTACTGTCAAGGATATCATGACCTTATTTATGGTTGAGTTGATATGTTGTGAGGTTATATCATGCTAATCTAGGTTGATTGTGCAGACAAGATAGCCTCCCCTTAGATACATTGTGGTATGAGCTTGCTTATGTCATCTACTTTGTGCTTGAATGTTTGATTATGTTGTGTATTTGATGTTTGAGTGTTTGATAATGTCATCTATTTTATTTATTTAACATGGTATGTTTGCAAGTTGGTTGAATGTTTGATGAATTCCATAATATGACACTGTGTATGTAAGATTGCATGAAGGAATAGTTTTGTTTTAAGATGGTTGTACTAACACATATGTTTGAGACAAATGATATGTACTTGAGTGTAAGTAGGTGATAGTTGTAGAATTATGTATTATGACTGATGAATGTGAGTTCATTGTTGAGCATGACATGGTTGTTAGACTTGGTAAAGGTTGATTTCAAATTAATGTACATGATTGCCTTGATATTTGGAACATGTGATCAACATGTGTGAACAGTTGTAGGGAAATGTGTTTGGCATTAGCATGCCAAGGTAGTAGTTGAAGTGTTCATATAACTAATAGTTGGGTGACATGAAAATACATAGTAAGACTCAATTGCAATAAGGTAAAAGGTAAAAGAAAGGAATTGGGTGAAAATTCCCTTGGCCATGTTTAACTGCAATTCCAAACGGATAGTGCTTTGCCCACAGGAAGTCTTATGAACCTTGAATTTGTCTGACATTATGAGGATATGTATTATATTAATGTATTTGAAAAATATAACAACTACTTGTAGTTATGGCTAGATTCGTCAAAGGATTAGAATCCCTTGAGAGATGGCATGGATGTGTTCAATTGCAAAAAAGGTGCTTGGCACAAAAAGGTTAGGTAACTGGTGTATTGTTATGGTTATTTATGTACTGATAGCTATGTGTTTATGGAAATATGATGTAGGGGATTGCATGGCAAAGAGATTTCCATGAAATTATGAAGAAGGTGTAGGTTGAGCTTTCCGTGGAAGCACTGGGAGCCATGGGAATTCACTCATGGCATTTGTTGACATTCTTGTTCTTTTGGTGTTTTGTTGTGCTTGATTGAGGTTTTCTTTACATCTTCTGCATGGCCATGCAACTTTGTTTGTGATGTGATGCAGGAGAATGAGGCTTAAAGGCAAAAGGCTTCAAACTTATTCCAAAAAATACAAAAAAAGTTTACAAGAAAAGGAGTGGGGTCCTTTAGCTATCAATTTACAAAGATTTCTAGTTAGGATTTAAACTAGAATCTAGGATTTGTATTATCATGTAATAAATTAAAGTAGTTGAATGTAGTGGAGATTCTCGAGGAGAATATTATGCAGATTAGATAGGAATGGTTACTTTTATCCTTTCATTTAGGATCTGGTTGTTAAACGGACCAATACTTATGTAAGTTCTGGATCATTGTAAGGGGATTTTGACTGATTCGACTTGTTTGCCATATAAGATTTAGTTGCAGGAATTATATTTCTATGTATTTCTGTGTATATTTGGTTAATCCTGAAGGTGTTGCATCCCTCTGTAATATCACTATGTATTATTTAAATTCCATTTTAGCCCTGAAACTTAGAGTTCTATGCGATTGCATTTAATCATTTTTCACCGTGTATTAGCGACTGCGAGGTTACAAGTGCATGAATTCTTGATTTAGGACTGAACTCTTGCACTCATTGTTAGCCGTTGATTTCATTTTCAATGAATTGTGGCATAGTCAATAGTGGCGGTTGGCCTTGTTATTAAACCTCGTGTTAATAAAAGTCCCGCGAGCCGTAGATTCTGAAAACCTCTGTCATCGACATTAATCTCAAGTCTGGACCTATTGGCTCTGTTAGGCGGTAACATCTTGTAGATCTTTGTGCAATATCATAGTGACTGTCGGATCACTGATGAATTTTTACCATCGAATGGATCTCGCATCGCATCGGTCATAATCTCGCATCACATCGGTTATAAGTGAAGGGACCCTAACCTGGTGGAGTTGCAAAATGCAACATGCGATACAAGCGTGCTGATAAATATCACATTGCAACGTTAACAAATAAAGGAATCCTGCTTGATGAGCTTGCGATTGCGATATGCTATGGTTATAGGGATTGTAAGGCACTTGGTGGTTGCGGCTAAATTAGCAGTTCTGCTAATTTAGAAAAGTATCTAGCTCTAGAGGTAAATGACCGAGACTCCAAGGGAAATCCAAGAAGAAATTCTGCCAGAATTAGAAGAGATAGTTTCAGGTTTTGAACGATTGTCACTTACGATTGTTAGTGCACCTAAAGCTGAAGCTGTAGAAGAGGAGGAAATTGTAGAAGTTACTCCTGAGCCGAGATTCTTTAAGTCAGTGCTTAAATCCACCTCTAGACCTAGAACTGAGGTTTCAATTTATGTAGGGGGATTAAATCCTGAGGAGTTGATAGACTAGTTTGATGAAATGGAGAAACTCTTCGATTATGAAGAAACAGAGGATGGAAAGAAGGTGAAGTTTGTTGTCACAAAGTTGAAAGGACATGCAACACTTTGGTGGGATGGAGTACAAGAAGAAAGAAGAAGACTTGGCAAACAACCAATTAAGAATTGGAATAGGATAGTGGAAAAACTAAAAGGTAAGTTTTTGCCAAGTGACTATCAATAAACATTATGTAGAAAGATGTAGAATCTTAGATAGAGGTCTATGACAGTAAAGGAATACACAGAGGAATTCTACAAAGTGAGTGTAAGAGCAGGACAAATCCAAGATACAGATGAGAAGGTTGCCAGATATGTGAATGGTCTTATAATTGATATTCAAGATGAGATAAGTGTATTGTCTCCTAAAACAGTAGAATAGGCTTATTAGATGGTACTGAAAGCTGAAGAAAAACTCATGGGGAAGCAATCTGCTAGAAATAGAGGTACCTTCCTATGAAGGGGAAGACAAGGTGGTAGAGAAAGATCTACAATACCTAGAGACAGAGCTAGAAGCAGCTCAAGTCAGCATGCACCCACAGGAGGTGATGCAAGTGGTAGAGGAAGTTTTTCTAGAGGAAGAGGAGGTAGAGGTAGAGGAAGAGAACTTAGATGTTACAGATGTAACAAGCTAGGACACAGAGCCTATGAGTGCCCAAAAAATTCAAGAACACCTCAAAGAAATGAAATTGTTGCTCAGACTGAAGAGGAAGCAACAACGATGACAGAAGAAGAAAATATACCAGAGAGAGGAGAATCTTTGGTAGTTAAGAAAGTATTTCTAAAGCCAGCAAAGGAAGTTGTTGAACTAGCACAAAGGAAGGCTTTGCTCAGGACTGTGTGCAAGGTTTAAGGAAAATGTTGTCAAATGATAATTGATAGTGGCCACACTGATAATTTGGTCTCTATAGGAGTGGTGGAGAAGTTGAAATTGAAGACAAAGAAACATCCAACACCTTACAAGGTGTTATGGCTACAAAAGGGACATCAGTCGTTATTAAATGAAAATTGTGAAGTGGAGTTGCAGTTGGGCAAGTATAAAGATAAAATTTTGTGTGATGTGATGCCTATGGATGTATGCCACATATTGCTTGGAAGACCTTGGCAATATGATAGAGGAGCTATGCATGATGGAAAAAGAAACACATAAAATTTTGGTAAAGATGGTGTCAATCATACATTACTGCCTATGGAAGAAGAGGATGCATCAAGGAAGTCTGATCCGAAGACTCTATTGCTAAGTGGAAAAGAATACTTGCAGTAGATTGAAGAGAATGAGGTGAATTTTGCATTTATTTGCAAGCCCAAGGTATTAATTACTTCCACTAAAGTTTCTGATTTACCAATTGAAATACAAGAGATGCTGGATAGTTATTGTGATATCATTGTAGATGACTTGCCTAATGAGTTACCATCCATTAGAAAAATCAGTCATCACATAGATTTGATTCCAGGAGAAAATATACCTAATAAAGTAGCTTACAGGATGACTCCCGCAAAGAATGAAGAGACTAGGAAATAGGTTCAGGAACTGTTAGACAAGGGACTGATTAGAGAGAGTTTGAGCCCTTGCATAGTACCAACAATGTTGAGCCCAAAGAAGGATGGAGGCTAGAGAATGTGCACTGACTCGCGAGAAATAAATAAGATAACAATCAGGTACAAATTTCCTTAGAATCGAATATTTTATGGATTATTTGAGTGGAGCTAGATATTTTACTAAGTTAGATTTAAAAAGTGGTTATCATCAAATAAGGATTAGAGAAGGGGATGAATGGAAAACTGCTTTTAAAACAAATGAAGGATTGTATGGATGGAGGGTAATGCCTTTTGGGTTGTCAAATGCACCTACTGCATTCATGAGGCTTATGAATGAAGTTTTGAAGGAATTTATTGGTAAATTTGTAATAGTATATATGGATGATATATTAGTTTACAACAGGTCTAAGGGGGAACACATGAGACATCTGAATTATGTCTTACAAAAGGTTGCAGCAAGAGAAGTTATTGCTAAATTTAAAGAAGTGTTCATTCATGAAGGAAGACTTGGTGTATTTGGGTTCTTTTGTTTCTGCTGATGGATTAAATATGGATTCAAAGAAGATCAAGGCAATCATAGAGTGGTCTTCACCAAAAAGTGTTTTTGAGGTAAGAAGTCTTCATGGTCTTGCTAGTTTTTATAGAAAATTCATAAGGAACTTTAGTAAGATCAATGCTTCTATTATTGACACTATAAAGAAAGATACACAATCATTTAAATGCACTGCTGAAGGAGAAAGGGACTTTCAGCTGTTGAAAAGGAAGATCACTGAAAAACCTATTTTGGCTTTGCCTGATTTTAATAAACCTTTCCAAGTGAAAGGTGATGCTAGTGGAGAAGCCATTGGAGGTGTTTTAAGCCAGGAGGACAGACCTGTAGCTTATTTCAGTGAGAGCCTCAATGATTCAAAGAATAAATATTCCTCTTATGAAAAGGAATTTTATGCAGTTGTGCATTCATTAAAGAAGTGGAGACATTACCTGATGTCTAAAGAGTTTATACTTTATTGAGACAACCATGCATTGCAGTACATTATGTAGTAGCCAAATCTTAATTAGAAACATGCAAAATGGGTAGAGTATCTTCAAGGTTTTAATTTTGTATTGAAGCATATAAATGGCCAACCGAATAAAGTAGAAGATGCCTTAAGCAGAAGAAACATACTACTTCAAGAAAGTCAAATTCAAGTGTTGGGTTTTGATTTTCTTAAGGAATTGTATGAAAAAGACTTAGATTTTAAAGAGGCATTTGAAGCTAGTAAAAATCCTGTTTTTTTATATAGAAGTAAGTGGCTTGATTATTTCTTGCAAGATGGGCTGTTTTATAAAAGAAATCAACTGCGCATACCAAATTGTTCTATGAGGGAAAATTTAATCAAGGAGAAACATAGTGGTGGACTTGCAGGACATTTTGGTGTAGACAAGACTTATGAGTAGTTGAACAGGTTTAATTTTTGGCCGAAGATGAGGACTAAGGTGGAGAAGTATGTGAGAAATTGTAAATTCTGTCAGTATGCAAAAGGAAGAAGCCAAAACACAGGTTTGTATGTTCCATTTCCTATTCCAGATAGACGTTGGGATATGGCAAGCATGGATTTTGTTTTGGGTTTACCAAAGACTCAAAGAGGAAATGATTCAAATTATGTTGTGGTTGACAGATTTTCAAAAATGGCACATCTTATTCCATGTTATAAAACTAGTGATGCTACTCACATTGCTAATTTGTTTTCTAAAGAGATTGTAAGATTGCATGGGTTACCAAAGAGTATTATTTCAGATAGAGACTCCAAATTTGTTGGACATTTTTGGAGGACATTGTGGAAGAAGCTTGGAACTAAATTGAGTTTCAGTTCTACTTATCATCCTTAGACGGATGGACAGATTGAAGTTGTAAACAAAAGCTTGGGTAATCTTCTGAGAAGTCTTACAAGTCAACATCCAAAACAATGGGATCAAGTATTGGCACAGGCTGAATATGCATATAATGACTCTCCTAACAGGAGTACAAGGTAGAGTCCATTCCATATAGTTTATGGAATTCACCCAAGAGGAGTGTCTAAATTAAGAAATCTGGGAAAATATGAGATGAGAAGTGTTGAAGGGGAAGATTTTTCTTCAGAGATGCAAGCAATACATGAACAAGTAAAACAAGAGTTATAGGAAAACAACATAAAGTACAAGAGTAGAGCAGACTTGAGAAGGAGAGAAGTTAACTTTGAAGTTGGAGATTTGGTTTTAGCACACCTGAGGAAGGAAAGATTTCCACAAAGAGAGTAAACAAGTTAAAGTTCAAGAAAATTGGACCATGCAAAGTATTGAGGAAATTTTCTACAAATGTATATGAAATCGAACTACTCCTTAACATTGGAATATCTCCAATTTTCAATGTTGTTGATTTGTACAGGTATGAAGGTGAAAATGCAGATGACATAGTAGAAGACCAAGAGAATCAAGAGATTGATTGGGTAAAACAGTTGCCTACAACAAAGGAATTGCAACTAGAGAGGATTATGGACAAGAAATTGTTGAAGAAGACAAGGGGACGAGAGTATTTTCACTATTTGGTCAAGTGGAAAGATCAACCAATTGTTGATGCGACCTTGGTGACAGATGCCATGCTATATAAATTTGGTAGTTCTATAGAAGAGCTCATGGACAAGAGCCCATGAATAATTTTGTCCTCAGGAGTCTGATGTAGGAGCATGAGGCTTAAAGGCAAAAGGCTTCGAACTTATTCCAAAAAATACAAAAAAAAAAATTGCAAGCAAAGGAGTGGGGTCCTTTAGTTGTCAATTTACAAAGCTTTCTAGTTAGGATTTAAAATAGAATCTAAGATTTGGATTATCATGTAATAAATTCAAGCAGTTAGATGTAGTGGAGATTCTCGAGGAGAATATTATGTAGATTAGACAGGAATGGTTAATTCGATCCTTTGATTTAGGATTTGGTTGTTAAACGAACTAATACTTATGTAAGTTCCAGATCATTGTAAGGGGTTTTGGTTGATTCAACTTGTTTTCCATATAAGATTTAGTTGCAGGATTTATATCTCTATGTATTTCCGTGTATATTTGGTCAATCTCAGAGGTGTTACATCCCTCCATAATATCACTATGTATTATTGAAATTCCATATTAGCCATGAAACTTAGAGTTTTGTGTGATTGCATTTAATCACTTTTCAACGTGTATTAGTGACTGCGGGGTTAGAAGTGCATGAATTCTTGATCTAGGACTAAACTCCCGCACTCATTGTTAGTGGTTGATTTCATTTTCAATGCATTGTGGCATAGTCAACATCAAGGGTTGACCATGTTATTAAACCTCGTGTTAATTGAAGTCCCATGAGCCGTAGATTCTGAAAACCTCTGTCATCGATGTGAATCTAAAGTCAGACTTGAAGAGTTATAAATTGGGTTTTATAAGCCTATCGGCTCCGTGAGGCGATAAAGTCATGTAGATCTTTGTGTGATATCATAGTGACCATCGGATCACTAAAGAATGTTGACCATCAGATGGATCTCGCATCACATCGGTCATAATCTTGCTTAGCATTGGTTATAAGTGAAGGGACCCTGACATGGTGGAGTTGCGAAATGCAACATGTGATACAAGTGCATCGATAAATATCACATCAAAACATTAACAAATAAAGCAATCCTACCGGTGAGCTTGCAATTGCGATATGTGATGGTTAGAGGGATTGTAAGGCACTTGGCAATTGCGGCTAAATTAGCAGTTCTGCTATTTTAGCAGAGTATCTAACTCTGGAGGTAAATGACTAAGAATCCGAGGGAAATACAAGAAGAAATTCTGCCAAAATTAGAAGAGATAGTTTTGGGTTTTGAATGATTGTCAATTACGCCTGCACCCCAGCCACCATGATGTCGCATTGTTATTGGTTTTCATTGCTTTCTTCTTGTTTGCATTTTTTTATGTCTTTTATGTCTTGAGGGTCTTGGGAATTGGTTGGGAAAGAGGAAAGTTAATGGAGCTCAAGGAGAGTTGAATTAAACCTAGCAAGTAATGTGATACCTGAATGAAGCTCGGTGCATGAGTAAAGGAAGTTGAAGGTAAGAATATGGCAATCGGTGGGATTGATTCGGTCCATTGGTGTAAATGGATAGTGGCTATACAGTCATGAGAAAGGTAAATAGGAAAGGTAAGGTGAATGGATTTGAGGCATCATATGCCTTGGCTGAGTTGGGAACTATTATTCTTGATGTTGTGCATGTGTTGCACACATAAAGGGAGTTCTCTTAACCTTGACCTTATGATATCTAGTAATTATGTTGTGATCATGATTATGATGATGTCTATATTTGTATACATGTATGTATGTATGTATGTTACGTCTGACAGGGTCATCATAGATCATGATTATCAATGCTAATATTTATATGTATATATATTTCTGTATGTTGTTGTCTGACAAGGTCGTTAGGAATCATTATTGTGGAGGAATGATTGCCTATGCAGGTGAATGACATGAAGAGGTTCCATATTTATGAGGAATCAAGTGGAAGAGTAGTCATGGAAAATATATGAGGTCAATATCATGTGGTTATGAGTTGATATTATGTGATTATATTATGTCTATGTTATGGATAGGCTATACTGAGGAATACATCAATGAAATGAAAGCAGTGTGGTGTACGGGATGTTGGAATAAGCATGGATGGCAGAGAAACACTAGAAGAAAGGTTTTTTGGTAGAGACAGTGTGGTTTTGGATGTGTGGTACTATTGTTGTGCATATGTTGTATATGTTGTACATGTTGCATCTGTGATGTTGTGCGCATGCGGTGTTCTATATATACAAAGTGTGTGTATGTTGTTTATGCAATGTTATGTACATGGTGGTAAAAATAGTGTTGCATTTCCATTACATATGTAGCGTTGGATATAGATGGTGCTATGTACATATTGGATATGTGGTGTTGTGTACATTGTATTGTGTGCATGATGGATATGCGATGTTGTGTGCATATGGTATCGTGCGCATGTTGGATATGCAGTGTTGTGTACATAGGGTGCTATGTACATATGGTGTTGTGTGCATGTTGTACATGTGGTGCTATGCACATATGGTGTTGTGTGTAAGATTTGACAAGTGGTGTTGTGAGCATGTGGTTCTGTGTACATGTTGTACATGTGGTTTTGTGTGGACGTGGTGTTCTGTAAATGTCATTCATATGGTGTTGTGTACATGTGGTTGTGTTTACATGTCATTCATGTGGTGTTGTGTACGTGTGGTGTTATGTACATGTTGTATGGGTGGTACAATGTACATGTGGTATTTTTTACATGTTGTGGAGGTGGTTCTGTATACATGTGATGTTGTGAAAATGTTGTACAGGTGGTGCTTTGTATAGGTGGTACTGTGTACATATTGTACATATGGTACTAGTGTACATGTGGTATTGTGTGCATGTCATACATGTGTTTCAGGCATGCGGCACTACGTACATGCATTGTGTAGTTGTAGTATCATGACATGTGTATTCATTGTTTTTTATTATGTGTACCTATGTATATTGTGTTGTACACCCGATTTAAGCATATGTATTGTGTTGTGTTTTACAATGGGTGTAAGTGTATATGTTGTATGTTAGATGTAGGTGCATGTATTGCATGGTGTTGTATGTTGTGTGCGGTTGTATGTGTGTGATGCACACTATGTGTATGTGTACATGGTTGAGGAGAAGGCATTGGGTGTTTATCGGGTGTGGCAACTGATCTAGAGTGTGTACAAAATAAATACAAAGGTAGAAGCTAAGGATTAATTAAAGGATAAGTATCAACATTTTATTTCAGTTTTATTATGCATGTGATTTATGATTTTGGTCTATGTTGATTGCATGTGATCTATGATTCTAGTGTATGATGATTGCATGTGATTCATGATTTTGATCTACGGTGGTTTCCTTTTCAGCTAACCTGTTGTGATATATTTATACATGTTTATTTGGTCAAAGATGCTAGTTTGACTTGTTGTGATAGGAAGTAAACATGATGGGAAGTGTACCTTATTGATGAGCTACCAATGAGGTATGATGTGAATTTATTTCAATTTATTTTAAATCTAATGGAAATTATGTGTTTCATACATGAATGCATGAACATTCCTGGTTGGGTGGCTGAATTTGACAACAAGAATTTGCAACAGTGAAAGGAATTGCAAAATGCAATAGTATGCTGGTAAAGTATTCAGGAGCAGGGCCATTGTGGGACACTGGTACCCAATAATGTCCATTGATTTCCATGAGTATGTTATGTCTAGTATGATGGTTTGAGGTAGGGATATACTTTGGTTCTTGTACCTTTCGATGCAAGGAAGCCTTGCCAAGGGATGGAATGCCTGGGATGCTAGTGCCAGTGAAACTTGGAAGGCATGTGACTGCACGGAAGGGGGTGACTAGATCTCCCGAGGGAGTGTGTATCAGAGAAGGGAAGGCCGAGGATATATTTGTTTTGGCCATTAGAATTTCTAGATGGAATCAGATGCACATTGGGAGTATGCCCTGGAACAATGAGACCATAATTGTTCACTGAGAGGATAAGTGGCGATGGATTGTAGCATTGGACATTGGATGCAACTTTTACTATGGTAGTGGATTATGGACTTTCTAGGAAGGAGGTGAATATTGGTATTACTTTGAGGGTTGGGGTGTGAGCCTATGGGTTCCCTTGTTGAGGATGCAGACATCATATCTTTTTATTTTCTGGGTGAGAAAATGTGCATATGTGTATATGTGTGCACTCCTATAAATACTGTATTGAGCTAGACTTATAAAGCTCCATAGACAATGTGATTATTTTCTAGGTGAAGCAAATGTGTATGTGTGTATATGTGGTTATGATTATAAATATTGTAATGAGTTGTGTTATAAATCTCGAGTAAACGGTATGATTTTCATGTTTCAATAGTGGTCATTGTAAATACTGTAACGAGTTGTGTTATAAAGCTCCATGGGATTTTTTGTTTTTTTAGCAGTTTGTTGGTTTATAGGTGTCATTAAACATCGAGGTTGGTGTTCTCCCAAGGGGGAGGGTTTTCTAACAATCCTGGTTAAAAATTAACGTAAAAATATATAAGATCACGATCATGGGACACATATTCCAAGCTGAATGTTTGGTAAAATATCCTAGTGGGTGTTCACTTTGGTATAGTATGGCTAAGGAAATTGGAAAAAACAATGGCAAAGGATTTGGAAGCACACCATCCATTTATTGCCATTTTATTTATGAAAATAAAGGAAATTAGGAGAAAAGGAAGGTTAAAGGTCACTGGTTACAAGTGAGAAGGAAATTGAAGGAAAACAATGGAAATTGAAGAAAATAGAGGCCTCATTGATAGAAGAGGATTTTAAGGATTAGTTGGCAAGATTTTGGATATGTTTTGGTGGAAATCTCTTATTCTCTCTCTCTCTCTCTCTCTCTCTCTCTCATACTCTTGGACACTTAGAGTTTTCTTGGAGCACTCTTGGAGGAGTGTGGCATAATTGGAGTTTTGGAACAAAAAGGAAAATGAAGAGCAGGATAGCATAAAAGACATCATGATCAGCAACTACAACGGGTTTTTCTTGTATGTAGTGAGTTGCCTGTATGTTTTCCTCACTAGTTTCAGCATGCACAACACATGAATGCGGTTTCTTGGTTATGATATGTCATTGGCATGGAGGATGTAGATTTTTATTGTAGATTCAACAACTTATGTGATTTTCTAAAACACAATATAAGAATCTACTCTACACTTCAGCAGAAACCAAAAATGATCGATGAAAACAAAAAGAAGAAAAGAAAGAATATCAATCACACATAACACAATATTTTTTTGGGGAAAGAAAATGCTCAAAACCTTGAATATCTATATTGAATTAACCATAAGATCTAAGAAGAAAATACAATGGTTGTTCAACCCGAACAATTCCTTCACTAGTGCAATCTAACTCTCTGCCTCACAAGCTAGCACAAGGCAACACTTGGCCAAATTTGTTGCTTGTCAAGCCCATACTTCCTTGCACAATTCCTGAGAAAATTAGCCGATATTTAATTGGTATATCCACTTTTCATAACTGTGCAATCCATTCATAGGTCCTAAACTAATTGGGTGCACCATCTGTACAACTCAGAAAATTATACAAGTGATAGTATACTATCCCTGAACTCTAATCTCAATTGGATCTTCCTCTGAACTAACACGCATGAGTTATTTATGACTGAATATTCAGTTAAGTGGGGCTGTACTAGTTATGCACTGGTGTACTACTCGACTACTAGACCTCCTGCTAGTTCCTCCAATAGTTAGAACTAGTTTAACTAACTATAACTCAGGTAGACTAAGTTATCTAATCACAACTCAAAAGAACTCAACCTGGGCCCCTAATTTAGGGATCACTCTACATGAATCTATATAGACTTCCAACTTGAATTTCCTAAGTTAATTAAGTCAATTTACTTAATTAAATGTTACAAGTTGTTATGAGAATATAATTTTGATTTAATTCACAATTTAATTCAAGGACAAATTAAATTGGAATTTATTGTTGTTGTTTTTAACACTCCCTCTCAAAAAGAAATGGATTATCAACTACCCCAATCATGCCTTTGTGAAACTCAAATTTTCATCTTGACAATGCCTTTGTCAAAATATCTTCATCTTGCTCCTCTGTGGGAATGTACTCCAACAACATAATCCCGCTCTGCACATAATCTTGAAGATGATTATACTAGATATCAATATGTTTGGACCAATCATGAAAAATTTGATTTTCAGAGAGTTTGAGACAACTTTGATTTTCACAATAAACCACGGTTGGATCAATATTCTGACCAAACAAACCAACCAAAATATTCCTCATCCAGATAGCCTCACAAGATTCTTGACTAGCAGCCATGTAATCTGCCTTTCTTGAACTGAGTGCAACTAATCTATGTTTCCTGTTGTACCAAGAAATAGTTTCTGACCCAATTATGAAGATCCCTCCTAATGTGCTCTTCCTATCAAATGTACTCCCTGCCCAATCTGCTTTAGTGATGCCTTGAAGCTTCACTCCCTCTGTCCATATGTACCATAAAACATACTGAGTAGTGCCTCTGAGGTACCTCACTACATGCTTGGCTGCCTTCCAATACATCTTGGACGACTTAACCATCGCTTGACTAAGTTGGTTAACTAGATAGCACATATTCGGTCATGTGTTCACCAAATACATGGGTGAAACCACAAGCCTCCTATAAATAGTAGCTTCCACTACCTCACTAGAAGTAGCATCCTCCTTCCTCTAGTTATCTGCTAGAGGAGTCTCCATGTGAAACCTTTTGAGTATCTTGTTGGCCTACTTTCCCTAAAAGACAAAACGTTCCTCATTACCTTGTCATACTTCCATGCCTAGAAAGTCGTGCATGAGCCCAAATTCCTTCATTTCGAACTCTCTTGCAAGATCCTCTTTGCGAGACTTGATCATCTTATCATCACCTATGAGAATCACATCGTCGACATATAAAATAATAATCAATAGTTTACCTTCAACCACAATGTTAGGTTCCCATTTTGTCTATTTTTGACTGTATATTTTGCCATTGTATTACCCTCTTCAAACCTTAAGTGATAGCCTTTGCTAAGTGTTTTGGCTTAATCACTCCAAAAGGTACAGAATAACTTTCCTCATTACTACATGTTTAGTTATTTAACACGTAATCATGCTATCTTTATAATTATTCCTTGAAGTTGATTAAAGTGTTGATTAATTGCTGAAACAACGGAAACAATGCAAACTGTGAAGCTGAAACAGCAAGAACAACATGAACCTCGATGCTGAAACACCACGAACAACATGCACACTTTGAGGAACAATTGGGATTTGCGTAACAAATCTGTATCGGCCAAATAGTCTGACCGATTACTATATTGGTCGTAATGATCATGATCCTCATGGCTATAACAATATTTTGTTATCAAGAACTGACTTTCTTATTTTTGGTACAAAAGGGTTGAAACCGAATGTATGAAAATCTGTTGTAATAGATGTCTCCTCTATAAAGAGGAGACATATACATTAGAGAGGGAGGTAACAATTTGTAACACAGAACTTGTAGTGAAGGAATGAGACTGAATCTCTTTCTGTAATATGGTTTATTGGCAGATGAATACAATTATGTTCTGAGTATTTTATTTTAATTCCTGTGTTCTGGGGAATCTTGTGAGAAGGACAAGGCTCACCTTCATCACAAGATTCACCCATCTTCTTCCTGTTGTGTGGTGTGTGTGTGTGATTTCTATTTAATTTACAGTTACTGCTTCTAATGATATTTACTTTTGCTGAAACTCTGTTTTCCTTTTAGCTGATTGATGTTGCATATGAGTACCTCACCGGTGATTAGGATTCACAGCGTGTATGTGTGAACCGGACAACAGAGGCAGGTGCTGAAAGTCCTTACTCTGAGGATAGGGTCTTGATCCTTTGTTGCAGGACAACCATCACTTCCTTTTGCAGACTTGTTTCTTTTAAGTGATTTGTTCTTACTTCATTTTCTGCAATGGGCTGTAACTACTGTAACTGCTGTAACACAGAGTAGGGATTTCATAAAATAGTAGACTGTTTATACTACAACCATTAAGGTTGAGTACATACAGTACGTAGTCACCTTTGGAATAATCAGACTTTCCCGGATTGATAATTAATGTGGCACTCGACTGTTTTATCATTAAACAATTAAAGTGACCAACATTTTGGCGCCGTTGCCGGGGAAGGCGACTAAAGATTTTAAGGGTATTAACATTTTTTTAGAAATGCAGGATGCATGAGAGGACGCAAGAAGGTTAACCATTCAGGCGGCAAAGTCAAGGGAGGAGGAAGAAAAACTTTTATTGACGATATTATTTCAAAAGCTAAGACATCCCAGAGGTTAAGCTCTCGGAGGCCACAGACCCAATGCTCTTCCCAGACAGATTTTTAGACAGAGGAAGTACTGGGGCCATAGAGGGTTATAGAATCATCAGAATATAATGAGGAACCGGTGGAAGAAGACGAACGATCAGTGGAAGAACCAATAGAGGAAGTTAAGGTGGAGGAACTAGTGCATGACATTGAAATTCCAACAGAAAATTCTGAAGACCGGGCAAGCGCATCAAGAAAACAACCAATGGAGGATAACAATGAAGGATTTTTCGGTGGAGGTTGCAAAATAGAGGGAAGGGGAGAAAACTGTCTCTCCCCCCTAGAATTCCCCATTGGAGATCTCCCTAGAGGAGCAACTCCTATGAAGAATATCCCACTTTCGGCATTACCTAATTTCCATGGGTTATCCACAGAAGATCCTGATGAATTTCTTTTTGAATTTGATATAATGCGTAGAAGCTATGACTATGTTAATTCTACTCAAAAATTAAAATTGTTTCCAGCCACATTAAAAGGGAACGCATTAAGATGGTTCATGAGCTTGGGAGCTCATGTGATTACAACATGGGACCAGATGAAGGAGAAGTTTTGGCTAAATACCAAGATGATTGTCGAACAAGAGAAAGGAAGGAGGAATTATTCAAGATGACTCAGAAGGAGGACGAAAGTCTAGAAGACTTCGTGGAAAGGCTACAATATAACTTACAACGATCTGATCATCCTGATATGAGTAAGGATATTCTCAAGTCAATACTACTAAGAGGGGTACGAGATGATTTTTTAGATATGTTGAATATGCTTGGAAAAGGAGACATATCTAAGGCATCCTATGATGAGATTATCAATCTCTGTAAAATATGTTCGAGAGGAGCAGCAAGCAAACCAAAGAGCAAAGACAGTACATACTCAACAGTCTAGAAATCAGCAAGTGGAGGAGCAACACGGGCCGAAATAGGTAACTTACTTGAAGAATTTAAAACTGAAATGTTAAGCTCTTTTGCTTCACAAATTGATACCTTGCAGGTTAAAAAGAAGCAGGCAGAAGCAGAAGCTGCTCTAGCTATTTTCTGCTCTAAATGTAAGGAAAAACACCCACTAAGGGAATGCCCCCTGGACAAGGTACC
The DNA here is from genome assembly GCA_031772625.1 of Pinus tabuliformis. Taxonomy (NCBI): domain Eukaryota; kingdom Viridiplantae; phylum Streptophyta; class Pinopsida; order Pinales; family Pinaceae; genus Pinus; species Pinus tabuliformis. The sequence continues at coordinate 9,056,615 of CM062807.1, read as the reverse complement.
AATCTGCACTATCTGTGAAAAGGACCATGAGACTCAGCAATGCCCTTCTTTGCCAGGAATAAAGGCAGCACTGCAGCCAACTGAAGAAGAAGCTGAAGCAATGTACCTCCTCACACGGAGAAGACAATGGCAACCACGAGGACTAGGTACGAATTCTAACATGTCGTTTAATCGTTGGAATAATCATCCTTCTTTTCAAACAAATTACCCACCCTTCAACCAAATGCAGTACCCACACCTTAATCAAATGAATTTTCCACCCATGCAGCAACCAAGCCCTCCTTTTGTTGATCCTACGATGTGGAATCCCTGGGCTTTACAACAAACCTATTTTAATCAATGGAACCCAAATTGGATAGCTCCACAGATCCCATTTCCAAACCAATTACCTCAGTATCAGCAATCTCTCTCCTTACCATCAAATGCCCCACCTAATAATCAGACAATAAGACCTCAGCTACCTGTACAACCTAATCCCAACCTGAATAATAATAAAGATCTGCAAGTAATTGATGTTCAAAACCAAGTAGTTTCCCCTATGCAATGCAATGACATTCATTTACGCTCTGGAAGAATACTTGAACCCATTATTGATGATATCACCTCTGATTCTGATAAAGAATAAATCGGAAAAGAAAAGTCATCTAATGCTGAAACAGTTGGATCATCCTCTAATAAAAATGCTGAAATAGTTGAAACATCCTCTAAAAAGACTGCTGAAGCAGTAGAGCCACCATTCCCTGAACGTTTGGCTCTTACCAAAACACTTGAGCCACCTGCTTTTAATCTGTTAGGAGAGCTGCAGAATTTATATGTTAAAATTCCACTCTTACAAGCACTAAGAGATGTATCGATTTATGCCAGAACTGTTAGAGATATTTGTATTAAGAAACCTGGGAGAAAAGCTAAAGACCCCCTCACAGTTCATGTGATGGGTGATCTAGCTGCTCTAATGTCAGAAAAAAATCCCCCTGTGAAATATGGTGACCCTGGTCACACTATAGTCACAGTTCAGGTTGGTAAAACCTTTGTTTCTAGAGTTCTGGTAGATCTGGGTGTTGCAATAAACATCATGACACTTGAAACAACACAGTTACTACAGTCAAAAAAAATTATTAGGGAAACCCCAACCATTCTAGAGTTGGCTGACTGCTCCACAATCAAACCTGAAGGAGTCATTGAAGACTTGATAATTTCAGTCGAATCTTGGAACTACCCAGCTGATTTTGTGGTGTTACAGACCAAAAATAAGCTGGGGGTCATCCATTGATTTTAGGGAGACCTTGGTTGGCTACAGCAGATGCCTTCATTAGCTGTAGGTTAGGTTCAATGACAATTTCTAATGGATGTGAAACCAAACAGCTTACTCTGTACCCTCATGCCACACCTATGATTAACAATGATAATTCAGTGTGGTTAGATTATGAGGATGATGAGACTCAACCCATTTTGACTGTTAGACAAGCCCTAACTTTTAAAGATTCAACCAAAGATGAATTAACTAGTAGCTTTATTTCTGAACCTCTTCGGTTAACTCTGAAATACATGATCACTTGACTTCAATATTGGAATCTGAATCACAGCAGAATCTTAAAACAAAAGACTTATCTCAGACATCCGCTGACACCCCCTCCAAAAGTATAGAAGTCGAAATCGAGCCTGGCAAAACATTAAATATAAACCATAACTTAACAGATGCTGAAACACAACAGTTAATGAAGTTACTCCACGAGAATAAACAAGAATTCGCATGGGATTACACAGATATGAAGGGAATTTCTTCTGAATTATGTACTCACCGAATTTATATTAAAGAAAGATCCCACCCAGTCTGCCAACCCCAATGACGAATGAATCCCAATTTAAGGGAAATTGTGAAAGAAGAACTTCAAAAATTGTTGAATGCAGGATTCATATATCCTATATCTAATAGTGAATGGGTTTCACCATTAGTAATAGTACCTAAGAAAAATGGAAAATGGAGAGTGTGTGTGGATTATAGAGCTCTGAATAAGGCTACTCAGAAAGATCATTTTCCCTTACCATTTATTGATCAGGTGCTAGATAATTTGGCAGGTAAGAGATTCTTTTCCTTTTTGGATGGATTTAGTGGTTATAATCAGATCAAGATTGCACCCCAAGATCAAGACAAGACCACTTTTACTAGTCCATGGGGGACTTTTGCCTATAAAGTTCTTCCATTTGGACTATGTAATGCCCCAGCAACATTTCAAAGGGCGGTGATAGGAATTTTTTCTGATATGCTTAATGATTCCTTAGAAATATTTATGGATGACTTTACTCCTTATGGCGTGACTTTTGAAGATGCTCTACAAAATCTTGAAAATGTGCTTAAACGGTGTATAGAAGCACATCTTGCCTTAAGTACTTAAAAATGTCATATGATGATGAATCAAGGTATTGTTTTGGGACACTTCATTTAATTCCTAGGAATTCAAGTTGATCCAGCTAAGGTACAAGTAATTCAGACTCTGCCTATCCCGAAAACACAAACTGATGTAAGAAGTTTTTTAGGACATGCTGGATATTATAGAAGATTTATCAAGGATTTTTCTAAAATAGCTTCTCCTTTGTTTGTGTTACTTATGAAAAATGCTGAATTTAAGTGGACTGATGATTGTCAAAAAGCATTTAATGAACTTAAACATCAATTGTCTACAACTCCCATTTTAAGAGGACCTGATTGGGCACTCCCCTTTCATATATCCTCTTATGCTTCAGACATTGCAATAGGAGCTGTCTTGGGTCAAGAAGAAAACAATCTTCCCTATGCTATCTATTTTATTAGTAAAAATATGACCCCTGCTGAACTTAATTATACAGTCACTGAGAAAGAATTCTAAGCAGTTATTTATGCTATTAACAAATTTCGACATTATATTACTGGTTACACTACTTTTGTGCATAATGATCACTCGACCATTAAATATTTAATGAAAAAATTAGTTACAAATGCTCGAGTTACCAGATGGTTATTATTATTACAAGAATTTGATATCACAATTGTAGATCGACCAGGTAAAGAAAATGTAGTTTCTGATTTTCTTTCTCGGTTAAAGACTGATGAAAATATTCCAGTAGATGATTCTTTTCCTGATGAATATTTATTTGCAGTATCTGCTCACTCACCTTGGTATGCAGACATTTCCAATTACTTAGTTGCAGGGAAACTACCATCACACCTATCGCACAAAGAGAAAAGAAAGATCGTTCAGCAAAGTGCTAGGTACATCTGGATAAGTAGGTGTCTCTTTCACACAGGATTCGATCAGGAAATTCGAAGATGCATCAGAGAAGATGCAGTTTATGATATATTGAAGGCTTGCCACGATGGCCCTTGTGGAGGGCATTTTGCAGATAAAAGAACAACACACAAAGTTCTCAGAATGGGTTACTATTGGCCCTCACTTTTAAGGATGCAAAGAAATATGTTAGGGCCTATGATATCTGTCAGAGAATGGGCCAGCCTAATCACAGGGATGAAATGCCACTTAACCCTCAGGTAATACTTGAACCTTTTGGAAGATGGGCACTAGATTTTATAGGTCCCATCAATCCTCCATCCAATCAAAGAGTTTATATACTGGTTTTCACAGATTATATGACTAAGTGGGTAGAAGCTAAGGCACTCATCAAAGCTAATGAAGAATCAATGTTAACTTTTCTATTTGAAGAAATCTTTGTTAGGTTTGGTTTGCCTAGAGAACTAGTCACAGATGGAGGACCTCCTTTTAATTCTCATGGCTTCAAAGATGTACTCCAGAAATATCACATTAAGCATAAGATGACTACACCTTATCACCCCCAAGCAAATGGGCAAGTGGAAAGTACAAATAAATTCATAGAAGCCATTTTAACAAAGACAATCAAGGAGAATAGAAGGGACTGGTTTCAAAGGTTGCCTGAAGCATTATGGGCTTACAGAACTACTTGGAGGAACACTACGGGTTTTTCACCTTATGAATTAGTCTATGGTAAAAATATTGTTTTCCCTGTGGAATTTGAGATCAAAACCTTAAGGACTGCTATAGTTGTTAACATTGATTTGACTGATGCACAGACAGCTAGGTTGCAGCAGCTTCAGGAATTGGATGAAAAAAGGTTGGATGCCATCCATCAAACAACCATGATACAACAACAAAGAACTAGGTGGCATGACAAAACTATTAAGCACAAGCAGTTCCAAAAAGGTAATTGGGCCTTATTGTATGACTCCCGTTTTGAAAATTTGCAGGGGAAATTAAGAACAAGGTGGCTAGGACCCTATGAAGTAGATGTTGTTTTTCCAAACGGAACAGTTAGACTCCTAACGATTGATGATAGCAGAACACCATTATTAGTGAATGGGTATCAACTCTGTTTGTATCAATGACCTATTTCGAAAGAGGATTTCAAAGCTACTTGCATGACAGACATACACTATACCTTTTTGGGGGAATCTGCTATCCCTCAATGCATTTAATTTCCGGTTTATGTATTTATTTTTAGATTAGATTTCTTAACTAATAATCCCTGTCAAGGGTTGCCATGTTACAATTAATTATTTTGCAGATCTTAGCTTTGGATGGTGGCTGAAAAAGAAAGATTCCAGTATAGGAAGAATTAATCTGTAGATTGGAAAAGCATTGTCATTCCAGATCATAATCCATTTCCTGTTACTGATACATCATTTCCCGTTGCTGATACACCATTTTCCTATTACTGATACACCATTTCCTGTTGCTGATACACCATTTTCCTGTTACTAATACATCATTTCTCGTTGCTGATACACCATTTCCCGTTGCTGATACACCATTTTCCTGTTACTGATACATCATTTCCCGTTGCTGATACACCATTTCCCGTTGCTGATACACCATTTTCCTGTTACTGATACATCATTTCTCGTTGCTGATACACCATTTCCCGTTGCTGATACACCATTTTCCTGTTACTGATACATCATATTCCGTTGCTGATACACCATTTTCCATTGCTGAAACACTACTTTCCAGTGTCGAAACACCAAATCCCACTGCTTAAACACAAATCTTTTCTATTTTTCCTAAATATCCCCATTCTTATTCCTGAGAATGAACTATTATTTCAAAAAGAAATGTATCGTTCTTCATTCAAAGGAATCAGCCATTTATCCTGTTAATAATACCCCTTCACTACTCCTTCTCGTGAATAATAAAAACCTCGTAATCATTAACCTATTAAGGATGAGGTAACACTTTTCGGTGCAACAACCAAAGGTAATTGTAAAGGTATGCATGTTATGTGTGAATATTAAATTGTAGATAATGAGGAGATAGTTGACATGACCGTTAAAAGCGTCATACTGCCAACCATATCATTCAGCCACAGTTGGGGGGGATTACCGAAATATTGTAATCATTATAGGACACGCCTATCACCGCCATCCCTATTCCTCCCGGTTGTGTCTAATCCACCTTGCTTATGCCTGACCACGTCATAATTTCATTTTGCAACGTTCTTCTCTGTTTCAACTTCGACAACTCGGCTCTGCACTCTGTATTATGCCTAAAACAGTAACCATGGGTGGAGATGCTGTTAGACATGAACTGGGCTCGACGGCATTACTGGAACTTTACCCAGACGCATACCAAATCTTCCTTCAGGCAGGATGGGTGGACTATTTTAGAAGACTTCCGGAATTTGATTTGCAGCAAGTTCTCGAATTTGCATGCAACTTGAGGGAGGGGTATTCTACTGTCCAAGGGGTCAGAATCCCAGTAACAGAAGAAGACATAGCACAATTTTCGGGGCTTCCAACCAACGACATTCGCTGGATCATCAGGAAGCATCTTATCCTGAATGCGCAGCAAGATTTCCTGCTACCTGGGGAGCAGGTGGAAGCAAAAGGCAGGGGTGTTGCACTTCGGTCATTACCACCGCCTTGGCCAAAAGTTACAGAATTCGTCAAGCACTACTTCACTTGCGAGGGCCGCTACCAGGTAGTCTACTAACATGACTTTGTCTTATTAAATCATTTGCGGCATGGTCGTCTAGTAAATATGCCTTATTATCTCCTTGGATGTTTGAAAAATATGGCACATTACACTGTGAACGCTAGGCATCAACTCCTTTGTCTCACACACCATCGTTTGGTCCAACTCCTGATAAATAGAGGCTTCACTCTACATAACCCGCCTCCCCACATTAACTCTCCCCAACAAGCTGAGGAAAATCCTCAGCAAAATGAAGAAAATTCCTAGCAAGAAGCTGAAACTTAGCAACCAGCAGTAGGAACACCCCAATTAAGCACTGAAAATCCGCTGCACTCCTCACCCCATGATGAAGCCGAACCGTCCACTCCCATAGTTCACATCCCTACCGATGACTCAGACGAGGATACCCTCATCACTTTCCTAAAAAGGAAAAAGCAACAGAAAATTGCAGCCCCGTCAAAAAGAAGAACCAGGGCCCTAAGTAAAGGCAGGCACTATTCTTGATGATCCCCTGAGTAAAAGTCCTCGCAAGAGGAAAACTAATATCTCTCCTGGTTCTCTACCTCGGCAACGAACAAGGTTGTTTGCAGCAACTGAGGCCGTTCCTCCTATTATTTGAAAACCCCGTATTTCCCATAGCCCTGAACCTTCACCTCCTTCACCCTCATATGCCAAAATTCAAAGTGTTCACGATTTTGTAACATCATTTTTCTCAATAGAGGGAGCTGCTCCACAAGAACCAGCTGCCGACAAATTCTAACCAGACATCCAAGCTAATATAGGACATGTGGCTGTTACACAAGAACCAGCCACAGACCCAATAGGTGAAACACAAGAACCACCTATTGGGGAGCAAAAAGAAGACGACCTGCATGTGGCTGTTACACAAGAACTAGCCACAGACCCAATAGGTGAAACACAACAACCTCCTATTGGGGAGCAAAAAGAAGACGACCTACATGTGGCTGTTACACAAGAACCAGCCACAGACCCAATAGGTGAAATGCAAGAACCACCTATTGGGGAGCAAGAAGAAGATGCCCTAGGTGAAACTGATACACAAACAGACCCAATAGGTGAAACACAAGAAACACCTGTTGGGGACGCACATGAGGAAGATAATGTTGAACAACAATTTTCTTTTCCTTTGGAATCTGTAACTATAGAAGCCCTAGTCACTCTAGCCTCCCTACAAGAAGAAATTGAGTTCTTAAAATCAGAAATTAAGGCCTATCAGAAAGAATTAGCAATGGCTAGGGAAGCCTATAAAGAAGAACTCAACCTGTACATGTTAGCTCAAGTAGCATCTCAAGCTAAAAAGAGTGTAGAGAAAGAACAATACAGTGAATACATGTGCAGTGAATGTGGGGATATCTATACTCAGGCAAGATATAAAATAATTGCAGTCCCATTGACTGGAGCCAACCCTGTTATATTTAAAAAGGAACACCCTGTTGTTCCACAAGAACCAGCAGGGTATTCAAGGATTTCAGAGGAAGAAGCAGAACCACTCCGGCCTACCCAAATTATTGATGAGCAGAAATTAGAGGAAGAAGCAGAACCACTCCGGCCTACCCAAATTATTGATGAGCAGAAATCTAAAGAGGAAGCAAAACCACTCCGGCCTACCCAAGTTAGTGATGAGCAGAAATCTGAAGAAGAAACAGAACCACTCCGGCCTACCCAAGTTAGTGATGAGCAGAAATTTGAAGAAGAAACAGAACCACTCCGGCCTACCCAAGTTAGTGATGAGCAGAAATCTGAAGAAGAAACAGAACCACTCCGGCCTACCCAAATTATTGATGAGCAGAAATCTGAAGAGGAAGCAGAACCACTCCGGCCTACCCAAGTTATTGATGAGCAGAAATCAGAGGAAGAAATGGAACCACCCCGGCCTACCCAAGTTTTTGATGAGCAGGAACCAGAATCAAAATCTTTTACAACTGTGCATATACAAACTGAACCTCCCTGTGTTAGTGATGCTCATGCACAGACTTCTACTTTTCAAGAATTAAGCTACACATGGAAAGCAGAATATGAGCTTTCCCAAGGAAAGGCATTTCAACAGCAGAAATCATTATGGTTTAACTATGCCTATAGGAATTGGGAAGCAATGGAACATTCTCGTGCCCAGCACAAAGAAAATAAGCAATTAAAAGCCAGACTGTCCCTTATCCTTGATTTGGTCCAGTGCTTGTTGGCTTCAAGAAAGCCTTCTTTTAATTACTCTGTATTCTTGAGAGAACGCTTGGCGTTCCTCCAATTGAAAGCAATAAAGGATGGCAAACCACACCAGGTCTCTACACCACAACAATTCATTGAAACTTTTGCAGAAGCACCAAACAATGATCAGAATTTGCTGTGCGAACTCTATCTTCATAACGAGGCTATGCCTGAAGATAGAAAGATTAATTTACTTCCTATTTGTGGTGATATTCAAATAAGAGCTTTTATTTCCTTTTTGGCCAACCAATTCACTTGGCAGAATGCTTTCATGTCTGCACAACACAATGAGGAGAACTGTCTTCTCTGGATTCGCCCAGAACCACAGAATGCAGCCATCTTCCTCATGGAACATCAACGGAATCTACGAGAGACAGGCATGACCGATCACATTAGGAATCTGCAAGCAACAGTCTTGGAAGACTGCCAACATTATGTCAAAGCTAAAGGACCTTTGGCCATAAAAGCAAATGAATTTTTCTGGGAACAGTGTCCCAAAGAAAGAAGGGAATACCATCCCTACAATCCCCTCAATCTGCAAGAAGCAATCTCAAGGATACCTGGTTATGTAAAATGCATGAGACAATGTGCTCAACGGTGGATTGGGTACCGTTTTCATTTCCCTCTCTTATGGCTTCCTGGAGAACAATACAAGGCTCAATTTTCATTGACTAAAAAGGAAGAATTGGCAGCATGGAAAAGCATTCAGAATGCCCAAGGGTTCAGAGACATGGCTGATAGCACTTTCTACACTTACTGTATAAGCAATCTACACCGTTCAGCCCAGTATTCTGATTCCGATTCAGATTAGGCGTTGCATGCGGACATGCAACATTTTCAGTTGGGGGGGATGTTAGGTTCCCATTTTGTCTATTTTTAACTGTATATTTTGCCATTGTATTATCCTCTTCAACCCTTAAGTGATAGCCTTTGCTAAGTGTTTTGGCTTAATCATTCTAAAAGGTACAGAATAACTTTCATCATTACTACATGTTTAATTATTTAACACGTAATCATGCTATCTTTATAATTATTCCCTCAAGTTGATTAAAGTGTTGATTAATTGCTGAAACTGCCTAACTGGCAGGATCACATTTTGTCGTTGCTGAAACAGTGGAAATAGTGCAAACTGTGAAGCTGAAACAACAAGAATAGCATGAACCTCGATGTTGAAACACCACGAACAACATGCGCACTTTGAGGAACAATTGAGATTTGCGTAAAAAATCTGCATCGGCAAAAGAGTCTGACCGATTACTATATTGGTCGTAATGATCATGATCCTCATGGCTGTAACAATATTTTGCTATCAAGAACTGACTTTCTTATTTTTGGTACAAAAGGGTTGAAACTGAATGTATGAAAATCTGTTGTAATAGATGTCTCCTCTATAAAGAGGAGACATCTACATTAGAGAGGGAGGCAACAATTTGTAACACAGAACTTGTAGTGAAGGAATGAGACTGAATCTCTTTCTGTAATATGGTTTATTGGCAGATGAATACAATTATGTTCTGAGTATTTTATTTTAATTCCTATGTTCTGGGGAATCTTGTGAGAAGGACAGGGCCCACCTTCATCACAATATTCACCCATCTTCTTTCTGTTGTGTGGTGTGTGTGTGTGATTTCTATTTAATTTACAGTTACTACTTCTAATGATATTTACTTTTGCTGAAACTCCGTTTTCCTTTTAGCTGATTGATGTTGCATATGAGTACCTCACTGGTGATTAGGACTCACAGAGTGTATGTTTGAACTGGACAACAGAGGCAGGTGCTGAAAGTCCTTACTCTAAGCATAGGGTCCTGATCCTTTGTTGCAGGACAACCATCACTTCCTTTTGCAGACTTGTTTCTTTTAAGATATTTGTTCTTACTTCATTTTCTGCAATAGGCTGTAACTACTGTAACTGCTGTAACAGAGAGTAGGGATTTCATAAAATAGTAGATTGTTTATACTACAAATTTTAATACCATTAAGATTGAGTAGATACAGTACGTAGTCACCTTTGGAATAATCAGACTTTCTCGGATTGATAATTAATGTGGCACTCGACTGTTTTATCATTAAACAATTAAAGTGACCAACACACAATATGGTAAAGGTTAACATTTGCTTCACTTTTAGTGAATTCCAAACTAGTACACCTGATAGTTATGAGGTTTATTATTGTACCCCACAAATCTCTCCAACTCTGTTGTTGGATCAAGATTCTTCCATGCATATTTGGTCACATGGCAGTAGACTGATGAACCGAAATCCTGAAGTATCCCACATCTGGTTTCTTCCCTGAAAAATCCTCTTTCGGTGTACTCATCCCAAGTATTTAATGAGGGCTTTTGTTCTGCAAATGAAAAACTATGTTGCATGCCTCAACCCACAAGTGTAGTGGTAGGCCCTGATCATGCGACATCACCCATGCCACTACCACAATATTCCTATTCTTCCTCTCAGCAACCCCATTCTGTTGTGGGTTATGAGGTGCTATCATCTCCCGTCAAATTCCTTATAATGCATATAAGTTTTTAAACTCATATGGCACATACTCTCTACCATTATCACTCCTAAGAAATTTAACCTTCATGCCAGTATCTTTCTTGACCATTTCCTTAAATTCACAAAAAATTGCAAAAGTATGATCTTTCTTCAACATGAAGAAGATCCAACACTTATGAGAAAAATCATCAACAAAGATAACATAATACCTGTGCTTGGAAGTGGATGATGTCGAGAAATCTCCACACACATCTGAGTGGGCTCGATAGAGGATAGCTTCTGCTCAACTGCCTTTGTCATGAAAGGAATCCTCAATGTACTTTGCCAATGTACACCCCTTTGCATGTGTCAACCACTCAAGTGTTCCCTTGAGAACACTGGTAGAAATTTGTTGCATGATATTCAAAGAACCATGGTGGAAGTGACCCAACCTCCTATGCCACAACTAAATGATGCCTCGGCCCTTCACATTCTCTACTTTCATGCTCAAGGTAGCACAATCTTCTACCTCCAACTTGTAGAGATTCTTCACTCAAATCCCTATCCTCTTCACCTTTCCCGTGGCTATGTGACAAAGGAAAACCTTTCCCTTACTAAAGATCACATCATAGGCTCTATCTTCTAAGATGGGAACAAATACCAAATTCTTCTTCAAACCAGGAACATACATAACATCTCACAAAGTGAGGGGAGAACCCAACTCCCTCTCAAAGGTAACTATACTAATCCTAGTAGTGTTATACCTCCCGTCATCACCCATCTCGATATGAATTTGAAGATCCTTTTCCTCCAAGCTATTGAAGAGCTCTTTCTTACCAGTGATGTGGAAAGAAGCTCCATTTTCCACTACCCATCATCGATGACACCATACAAGTGATGAGGGTAAATTCCAATTTGAATTGTGAGGCAAGAGCCGCACCTGCCACTCCTCCTAAGGGCTTATTACTGACCTTCTTGACTAGACATTTTGTGGAAAAATGTCCTAGCTCATGACAGTGAAAGAACTTAACTTTCGACAAGTCCTTCATCTTGTCACCATGACAAGAATCTGATTTGGAATGGGATCACTTCCCCTTCACTTTCTTTGCCTTACCTGCTAAGGCACAATTCCCCTCATCACTAGTATTTGAAGAGGATTTGTCTTTGGTGTTCCTCCAAATCTTTTCCTATACGAAATCTGACCACAATCGTTCCAAATCTGGTAGCTTCTCCCTCCGATTAACTGATTCCTAGTAATTGTTCCTCCTCTTGAGAAGTCCTAGAAGAGATAGGATCACCATATTATATTTGACAACAATAATCCTGACACTTCCAATCTCGTCCCGATAATGAGTGAACTTGGTCAAGTACTTCGGAATTGAGTCACCCTTCTCCATGTTAATCTTTCTAAGTTTTTCCTTCAGTGCAAACTTCCTATGATCACTGCTATTTGGAAATAGGTTCGTCAATTACTTCCACATTGTGTATGGAGTATCCTTACCATGGAGGCTCGAGACAATGTGATCTCGAAATCCTTCCAGGATAATCCTTCTTGCTTTTTCCACACACTTTCTCCATTCAACCAGATCTTTAGCATCCAATGTTGGAGGCTTAGGAATGCCATGATCTATTAATTCCTTGAGGCCATTTTCTTCCAGTATTGCCTCCATTATGTCCTTCAAAGCTATGTAATTCGATCTACCCTCCAAGGCATACTCAAGTCTTAGGTTGTAGAATGACATATTGTTGACTTTGAAGTATGAACTTGAAAATTCGATTTCACTTGCACACCAAACTCAAAATATCCTCTTTTATAGTGTCTTTAGCACGAATACCATGTCTATTTTTACCATAGATTCAATAGTTTATGTGATTTTATAAAACACAAGACAAGAATATAATCTACACTTTAGCGGAAACCAAAATTGATTGATGAAAACAATAAGCAGAAAATGAAGAATATCAATCACACATAATACAATATTTCTCTAGGGAAAGAAACTGCTCAGAACCCTGATTATATATATTGCATTAACTCAAAGATCTGAGAAGAAAATACAACGCTTGTTCAATCCGAACAATTCCTTCACTAGTACAATCTAAATCTCTTCCTCACAAGCCAAATGAAGGCAACACTTAGCCAAATTTGCCGCGTTCCAAGCCCCTAATTCCTTGTGAAATTCCTAAGAGAATTAGCCCATATTTAATTGGGAAATACACTATCCATAACTACGCAATCCATCCATAGGCCCTCAACTGATTGAATGCACCATCTATACAACTTGGAAAATTATACAACTGATAGTAGATTGTCCCTAAACTCTAATCTTAACTGGGTCTTCCTCTGAAATTACATGCATGAGTTATTTATGAGTGACTCTTTAGTTAAATGGTGTGGTGTTGGTGATGCACTGGGGCACTACTCCACTACTAGACCTCCTACTAGTTCTTCCAATAGTTAGAACTAGTTTAACTGACTATAACTCAGTTAAACTGAATTATCTAATTACAACTCAAGATAACTTGACCTAGGCCCCTAAAATTTAGGGATCACTCTACATGACTCTAGATAGACTTCCAACTTGAATTTCCTAATTCAATTAAGTCAATTTCACTTAATTAACTATTACAAGTTGCTATGAGAATATAATTTCAATTTAATTGACATTTTAATTCAAGGAAAAATTAAATTGGAATTTCTTGTTGCTATTTTTAACAGACGATTGCTTGGATTGACGATGGATTTGTCTAGCCTTTAAATTTCCTAGATAACCATGGTGTTGTGGGTTCATTTCTTTGTTTTTCTAGTTGATTCTCATGTTTCCTTTAGCTTGGGTTGAGTTACTAGTTCCTAGAGCCTTGGTTTGACAAATGCTTTGGAGCCCTGTAACAGCTTGGTTTGAGTTATTATTCCTATATCCTTGGTAGGAAAAATGATTTGGAGCTCTTAGTGGGTTGAGTTACTAGTCCTAAAGCCTTGGTTGGACAAATGCTCTAGATTCCGATAGCAGCTATGTTTTGAGTTACTAGTCTTGGAGCCTTGGTTGGAACAAACACTCTAGAGCCCTGGAAGGCTCAGGTAGAGACCAATCTGATGATGGTTTTGTGAGGTTTGACTGTGAGTTGGAATCATTGTTTGATGGGTTGAGGTGGTTTGGACTCTAGAAGCCCTGGATGGTTTTGATTGATGTGTTTTAAGAGGTCCCACATAGATGCTTGGAATATGACACAAGGGTCAATGGATGAAGAGAGTATTGGCTCAGCCATTTTATGGTCGGGTGGAACATGGTAGTCCCATACCGGGTTGGATTTTTCATCATTAATATGAGGTTATTTCTCCTTTCTATTTCATGAGTATTATACTGGTTTATATGTGGATGCTATGGCTAATGTATCCTTGATATTTCTATTGTTATTAAGCTGGTTATAATTGTGTACTATGACAATAATGATGTATGGCTCTCATGTTTTGATTTTTAAATGAATGAACAATGTATCTATGGCCTAATGGATGAAACTACATCTAATGTGTTGAGGCATCAATGCTTCTTAGTGATTCTTATATAAGTAGGAGACCACTATGATTAGATCTGTTGTTTACTCCTGTAGATTACATATTTGTGATATGTTTGACAAAATTCCTATCATGGCTAGTAGGGGTCTCGTCAAAGGCTTGTTCAAGTAATTGCTTTTGTATCATCATTCCATTTTTATCTTTATGTTATGAAGGTATCATTGTATTTTGGGTAGTTTCATGGGCTCTAGGCCTAAAAAAGTGGATCAAATCCTGGGGATGATGGTACAACATTGAGCAAAATAGTCCTTGTACATGGGCATACCATGTTATGAGAGCATCCAAAGCCCTTTGGACATTGGCATATCCATATCATGGCAGTGCTCGGGGGTTAACTAGTCTAAAAACTTAGTGGGGCTGAGGGATGGTTACCTGAGAGGTTGGGATGGTTCCAAAGAGTCTTTTTGTTGTTGGGGAATGTCTATATGGTGTATTTCTGTCGGTTCCACTTCCTTAATGTGACTTACGAGGTCGAATCATATCGTAATAACTTCTCGTCACATGTTTACCCGAGTTGGCCGGTTACTTGGGTAGATGTGGGAGGAGGGTGTTACATATTAGCACTCCTCCTACCCCTTCCTTATAAGCATCAATGTATACCACAAATTATTTCTCTTGTTTTTCAATCCACAAGATGGGGGTTGTGGTAAGAAAGTGTTTTAGCTGATCAAAATTTCTTTGACACATAATTGTCCACTGAAAATCCTTCCATTTCTTTTTTAGAGACATAATGGGGTACGCCACTCTCGAAAATCATTAAATAAAATGACATTAGTACCCAACTAGCCCCATAAATGATCTAATATCTACAACATTCTTAGGAAAAATCCATTACATTAAAGCCTTTATATTTTTGGGATCCATAACTATCCCATCCTGAGTAATGACATGTCATAGCTTTTGAATTTGGTCTTTGTAAAATTCACATTTACTATACCTAGCGTATAGTTGATGTTCACATAATGTTTGCATTACAACTTTCTTTTGTCTCTGATTCTCTTCCATATTTCTTGAATAGACAAGGATATCATCAATAAATATTAACCAAAAATGATCAAGATATAGATGAAATATGTTATTCATAAGGCACATAAACATTGTTGGGATGTTAGTAAGCCCAAAAGGTAAAATGACAAATTCATAGTGCCCGTAGCAAGTTTTAAAAATAGTTTTACATATTTATTCTTTCTTAATTCAAATATGATGCTATCGAGAGCATAGATCAATTTTAGAGAACACAATAACCCCTTCACTTGATCGAACAAACCATCTATCCTGAGTAGTGGGTATTTATTCTTAACCGTTAATTTGTTCAATTGTCTGTAATCAATGCAAAGCTGCAAGATAGGATATTCCTTCCTACCAAAAAGTACAAGAGATCCCTAAGGTGACACACTTGGGTGGATATACTTCTTATCCAACAACCCTTGTAACTACATCTTCAGTTAAGTTAGTTCCGGTATGCTCATGCTGTAAGTTTCCCTAGATACTGGAGCAACTCTTGGAATTAATTCAATAGTAAATTCTATGTCTAGTTAAGGAGGAAATCTAGGGATCTATTCAGGAAATACATCAACAAAATGTTGCATAACGGGTGAATTCTCTAAAGTTGTAGTATTTTCCTTGGAATTAGTATACCCCACTTGTACAACATAAATTTGACACCCCTTCCTAATGCACTCTCCTAGCTATGAGGCTGTAATTGGTTGCAATTTCAAATGTCTTATGATTCCCTATATTCCTTTTCTAAACCCCTCTTCATTAAGAAAACTGATAGTTTTATTTTTGAAGTTTATAAGAGACCATTATTTTTCAAACCACTCCATGCCAATTAAGATGTCATATGAACCTAAAGACAAAACATCTACTACTCTCCTTTTTCTTGTTGTTGCTAACTGCAATAACAATGGATTCCTAAATTTTATTGGTTGTAGATGACATAACACTACTAACTTAGGACTTATATAACATAGACTAGATCTAGGGTCAATTAAAATAGACACAACATGGTTAAATAGTTTACCTTCAAACTCCACCATTGTCGGTTGATATTCTGCCTAATGATCCTCTAGCAAAACATTAATCTTAGGTAGAACCCTTGCTATCTCGCCTATAGTAGATGCCTCTTTGATATTTGTTTCTTGTTCTATCCTTTTACAGTAGGGGAAATTTTTAACATAGTGGAGTTCCTCGCATCCCCAAGACTGCAATGGGGGTCTTGAAGACGGGTCAAACTCAGGTTTAGTTGACTATTCTATTATTTTTAATTCATTCTGTAGCTTAGGATTTTGCTGACTTATCCCCAGATTTTTATTCTACTGATTTTTATATGAGTTTTTGGAACTGACAAATTTTCCACCCTTAACACTCTAAGAACTTTTTTGTCCTTTCCTATCTAACCACCTTTTAGTGTTATCCCCTTTTGCTTCATATGTTGATAACAAATTCATGCCTTGTGTATCACATTGTGCATTGTCTTAGGATCATCAAATTCCAGTTGCTGTTTCATAAACGTAGGAAGGTTGCTTATAAATATCTACACTTTTTCCTTTTTCTCACATATGTAAGGAACATAACTTAACAAAGAATTAAATTTGGCTACAAAGATGTCCATAATTAACTATCATAATTAGATATTGTGAAAGTCCCTTTCCTTGTGATCATAGAAATGTTCATCCAAATATTTGTTCTTGAAGTACTACTAAAATATGTTTGAGGTAATTCCTTGTTCATCTACTCCTTGAATTGTTTTAACTTCCTATGGTTCACAATCAAATGTTGGGGGTTTGATTTTATTAAACTCCCCTTGCAATTTAAACTCTTTTCCTTTTGCTCCTTTTTTCACTTTATCCTAGGCTACATTTCTAGATGATTATTTTTTCAAATTATGTTTCCCTTTCATCCTCTAATTCTTGAGTGTTACTTCTCTTAAGAGGGATGGCTTCCATTCATCTATCATATTCTTCCATGTTACCATTATAAACAGTTAAGATTTTGATAATTCTTTCCTGATCTCGCATCAACTATTCATTGTCAACTCTCAATCTTTCCATTTTTCCTTTTAACTACTACATAGTTTCCATCAACATTGTCATGTTAGTCCATGATTCTTCCCCTAGTTGGACCGACATTTCTGGGTTCGGCCCTTGTAATCATATTGAATTGGGACCAGTATGGATTCTGGTAGGTGTTGTAGCCATTTTTCCACTACCTCTTCTCATTTATCTCCGTGGAATAGGAAACACAATTTTTCATCAACATGGTCATCCCATATAGGCCACAATGCAGTTACCATGGCTATGATACCACCTATAAAATACCCCTAAATAAAACGTTTTCTAATTCTTTTTGCATAACAAAAATAACATTAAATTGAATATGGTTCCACTTGTTGTATAATTATTAATTACTTGTTGGCATAGGAGTTACATTAACTATAATTTAAGTTACTGTGTAAAGTTTAATCTCAGAATTGATATTATTTTTAATTAAGTTGTGGGGTCTTGTGTTCTTTATGTTTATCGTTTTAGTCCAAGCCCCATTGTAACCTTATGCTTAGAACTAAGCTCAGAAACATTATTACACACTTCGTTCAAAAATATTATTACACACCTACATGCATGGGTTCCATGTAAGCGCTTTGTCACATAATGAAGAAATAAACAAAACCATACTTCATAATTCCTGGCCCTCTTGGGAGTATAATTTTCCATCTTAGCCTTGAGGTTAGTGATATTCCCAATCAAGGGTCCTCATTAGCTAGGGTTGGATCAATGAATCTCAATGCAGACAATGGTTAGAGGGTAACTGGCCTCCTCCCTCAATGTTTCATACAATTCATTTCCTCAGTTTCCTTAGAGATGAAAATAGTTTTGTGACATTGAAAGTTAGGGTTTTTGATTTTTATCAAGATGATGTCATTTTATAATCTCACGACACAATAGGTACCATTAAGTTTTATAATAATGCTTTATGGTATATTTTACCATTGAGATTTATGTGCTTTCAATCATTGTTGAGTGATAAGGTGTATCCTTTAATAGGTGCCATAAGAATTGTCGCAAGTCTGAATATGTTTGGGGTTCAAATGGTTAGGGCCACCAGAGAATGTCACTCTACATTCGACAAGTTGTGCATTGGATTCATTGTTAACGAAGCTAGGTAATGTTTAATACAAAATTATTTCTAGTTCCTTAATCATTGTTCACGACGTTGCTTAAGGAATTCTAATAAGTATTAGGTTTTCTTGGTCTATGCAGGCTTGTTCAAGGAGTTGGAAATTTTGTTCATGTAACTCCACATTCCCCGACACAAGCCATTTTCTTTCAAATTTCTCTACATATGGTAATTTTTTCTTGCAAGTGAGTTTTTGTTTGTCGTTTTAGGGATTTTCAAAAAGACTCAACCACATGGAGATTGAACTTACATATGCTAGGCCTTTCTATTTTTAGGTTCAAATGACCATTAGTAACTCTACTAGGGTTTATATACTAGGGCTTTCATTTCTTAGTTTTAAATTTATCTAGTCTCGTTACAACTTGTATCTCAAGGATCTAGGGTTATAAGTGCTTTTGAAATACTGGCCATTAATACTTCTAGTTGCATAGAAAAAAGAAAATTTTCCACTATTTCATATAAGGGTACTAGCCTATAAGGTTTGTCAGCAACTGCTTATGATTGTAATACTTTAAGACTATTTCATATTCAAATTTTGGTTAAACTTATTTATGAACTTATGAAATTTCTCTTAGTACCAATTAATCTTTAAACACAATTTGTTTAATACAATATTTTTCTTGGTTATAAAAGGACTTCGATACCCATAACTTCGGGCCGCAGTGTGTAGTTCTTTATACATAATTCATTGTCATTTTGATGTTATGATGGTTAACTTCATTCTATATAATTTCTATTTATGGCTTGTTTCATTTCAAATGCTTATATCATGGCCACGAGGGTTTATACTGGTATTTTTGTTGTGATATAGAAGTTTTTCATTTGCTATTCATTTATATTCATTATTTCATAACAGGACTATCACTGTTGAATTTGGATTTAGAACTATATACTAAAGAAACAAATATTTGTTATTTTATATATTTATTAATATTTTTCCAGAAGATTATTTTGTTCTTATCTAGTCTAAAGTCAAGAACATGTAGAGTTGAGGGACTTTCTGTGGGCTGCTAGTAAATCGGCTTGACCCAGGGACTAACTCGGATTCTCTTACAGGGTTGTATGAAGGAACCATAGTTTAATTAAGGGTCAAGTAATATTTTAGCTCCAATGTGCATTTTTATTTTATTTAGTTATTTCTTGGTCTATACTTTGATGGAGAGGGATTATTATATGGTTGTTGACTTCGTCAACTAGGCCTAAGAACTAACCCAACTCCTTACAGAGTGTGATAAATTCCACTGTTAATTTAATTATGTTCCCTAAAGACCAAGTGAAGTCATTATCATTCCATTTTTACTTTTTCACATGATTCACCATCCAAAACCATGATTTCCATTGTAAACAGAATTCACATAACCTTCCAAAACATTTCATAATTTAAGTATTTGGTCACAGTTCCTAATTACATAAATCAATAAAGAAAGAAATGATTGTTGGAATTATGACTAATGTGTTGTCCTTGATGGCAACCTACTTGGTAAAGATGTCAACATGATGAGTACAAATGTGATAGAGAGATCAGGCAAAGAAATACCAGTTCAGAGACAAAGGAAGGATAAAGGTTATGTTTTAAGAAGTATACATTGGTCATGTGAATAAAGGGCGTGTACATATGCGGGTATGGGGAAGAAAAGTCGCGTATAGTTTCCACACCATAGTATCCTCAATACTAGGGGGGCTTTACCATGGTATTGGCCCATAGTAATGAGTGCGTCAATAGACATTTTCTCTCGTCAAATAAGTCCATCAGAATGACTATGAAATTGGCCAAAGGTATTGGTTAAGACCTAGGCTATATAGGGATATGGAGATCAAAGAGCTAAGTGTGCATGTAATGGGTAATTAATGACTTCTTTTGATTTGAAATAAGTGTGCACAAGGAGTATGATGAGGGATGAGATCTATTATATCTGAAATGACTGTATAATCTGCTTATGGTTTGATATGTGATGATAATGTTATGACATGTGTTTGTTACTATGTATGCTAAGATTTGGGGTTGACTAAAGTTTTGTTGTGCAATGAAGGTATGACTCAGTAATTACAAACCTGAACACATGTTTTCTTTAGAAAGAACATATAAATATGCGGATCTACCTCTAGGTATTCGCATATAAATTATGTAGTATGAACATATTAGTATGCAGGTATCATGTATGAAAGGCACATACGTGCGAAAACATGTTTTATAAGGGTCTCATACATCTACTAGGGTTTTACAGTACGAGTTGATGATAATGGTTGAAATATTATGTTATATTTGCTACTGTTTGTCGATGAAGTCTCTTATAATTATCTGTGTTTGACAATATTGTTTGGGTTGAATTGATTATGAAGTAAAGTATTGACTTGTGAAGATGCTGCTAGGTGATAATTTGCATTTGGTTCAGTGATTTATGTTGGCTTCAATATCTATTTTGGAAATTGATTCAATGGTACAGTGATATAGATTCATTTATCAATACTTTTGAGATCTGTATGTGAGTATGCTTCAGGGAAAACATGTACATATGCAGGTATGAGTAAGAACAATAGCGTATATATTCTGACATGTGTCTAGATAGGGTTTTCAGTGACAAAATCTGGTTTTGGTGATGAACAGTAGTCAGGTATTCTGATGAATGGGTATACAATAATATAAGTTGGTTTTATTGTTTGAAGAAATTATTTCTACATTTGACTTGGTGATATAGTTGGTTCGGTGATTAAGTGACTTGGTACAGTATTGGTTTTAGTATTGTTATGTGATATTTGGAATGGATCCAGTTTGAAACATTTTGAAAAGTGATCCACAAAGAGTAGAGGATAAGGGGGGTTGTAGATCCCTTCCAGTAGAAGTTGGTAAATGAGAGAAGGTTGTAACCTTCTACAGGTGGGTGCCTACATACTGGTATGAGTTTGCATCCATACAAGTTTGTAAGAAATTTCTCTTTATAACAAAAGAAGAAGACATAGACAAAAACAATGGTGGTTTTTTCCAAATTGGGTTTCCACCTAAAAAGCCTGGTGTTCATGTGTTTCTTGTGTGTGATGGCTTATTTTATTCATGCTCCACATAGTTACTATTTAATTAATGTTTACTGAAGTAATGATATATTGGTTCAAGTTAAATAGATGACGAAGTCATTGAAAAAGTTAGTGAACTAGATATACACTACATGTATTCATCACAGTCGCGTACATACACATGTTTACTTCATATTATTTTTCCTATCTTAGTATTTTTCCTAACAATTGGTTTTTGAGCAGGTCCTTCAGAAGAAGCTTGATCGCTTGAAGGAGGATTCATTAAGATGAGCAACTAAGAGGCATCAAAACCTATCAAGCCACCATTGTTCAATGCATCCAGTCTAGTTTTCTTGAAGGTCAGAAAAAGATCTTACCTACAGTCACTTGGAGCATATGTTTGTGGCATCGTTGAAGGAGGCTATTAGTATCCATCCTCCCTTCCCACAGATGAAGCAGAAAATAAAAAATATGAGACCAATGAAAAGGTTGTCAATGCTATGTTAGAAAGCTTGGAAAAATCAGAATTTTTCAAATTCATGGAGCTGAACACCGCAAAGGCTATATGGGACAAGATCATCCAAAGTTATGAAGGTGACACCAAGGTAAAAAGTGCCAAACTACAAACATCTAGAATTCAATATGAAACTCTCAAAATTCATAATGATGAAAGTATTGCAAGTTTCTTTCTTAGGGTAGATGAGATCGTGAATTATATGAGAAATATTGGTGACAAAATAAAAGAATCATCACTGGTTGAGAAAATCTTAAGATCTCTAACCCCAAAATTCAATTTGAAATTCTCTGCCATTCAAGAAATATAGGATTTGAAGAGCCTTACTATTGAACAACTTCATGGGATTTTAACAGCATATGAAATGATAAAAGGGTGTCCCTCAGATATTAGAGAAGCTACATTCAAAGCTACTTCTAAAGGAAAGGAAAAGGAGCTCAAGGAATCAGGTTATGTATCATATTAAAAAGAGGAAAATTTCGTAAGGAAAATCCAAGTAGGTACTATCAAATTTAGAGGTAAGCTTCCTTTAAAATGTTTTGCTTATGGAAGAGTTGTTCATTATGCTGCTAAATGCCCTTATAGATAAAACCATGAGAAAGGAAAGGATTCTACAAAAATGAATGTTAGAAGAATGTTTAAAAACAATAAAAGTTTCCACAAAAATGAAGATAGTGATGATCTTTCAAATGGTGAAGAAGGTGAGTTTGATTAAGAATATCAATTACTTATGGAATTTACAGATAATTGTATTGATGAGTCCGATGATGTATTTTTGGATTTCCTAGAGGAAAAGGATAATCTCATTGAAGAAATAAATCATCTTAAAATTTGTCTAGAAGAAGGTAAATTAATAGAATAAGCTCTGAAGAAACAAATTCTAGAAATGGAGAGACATAATAAAAGTTAGAATTCGAAATAGTAAGTCTAAGAAAGCAACTTGAGAGAACAAAAGGTCTTAATCTTCGATTTTCTAAAGTTTCTGAGAGCTTAGAAGAAATTATCAAAGTATAATGCTCTCCTCTAATAAAACCAGGTCTTGGATATAATGGGTAATCATGAAAATCTTTTGAAATCGATACAGGAAGCTATCTCAATGCAATAAAGGGAAGAAATCAACAAAGTTCTAGCTCTCACCATAGGAATAAGGGATCAAATTTCTCTCAGGTAAATCCTCCATACAACAATCAAAATAAAAACTACACAAAATGTACTATACTACCAAAAAATTCTACTTCAATGGTCAATGTTTCACTTATCACAATTTTGGTCGCAAAGGTACTCAGTGTGTTGCTTATAGAATTATCATGACTAGAGGAGCAAGAAAATGAAAGAATGAGATTGGATCAAAGAAATACTCCTACAATACCTTATCACCCCTCAAATATGAAACATAGTGTTCCTTTTACATTAACTTTGGGCATAGAGAGACTAAATGCAGAAGAAAAATGAAACCAACTCTACAAAATGAACAAAAGGCAACGACATCCAAGGTATGGAAAAAGAAAACCATAGAGTGTGAAAGTTGTGGTTTTGTTTTGTATATAGTAGATCAAGAAAATATGTGGTACATTGAAAGTGGATGCCCCAAGCATATGACAAGTGATAAAGATAAGTTTATGTCCTTTAATGAAATAAATAAAGAAAAGAATGTAACATTTGGAAATAATTCACATACTACTATCAAAGGAAAAGGAAATGTTTTACTAAAAGAAAAGGTTAAAGTTGGAAATGTTTGGTTTGTTGATGGATCAAAATATAACTTTTTGAGTGTTAGTCAGATGTGTGACCAAGGGCATGTGGTTGTTTTCAGATGAAAGAATTCTGTAGTACGAAATATTGATATAGGTAAGATTGTAAATAAGGGAAAAAGAACTCCAGGAAATCTTGGAAGGTGTTATAGAACATTGTTACTTAAGAAAATTAGAAGAAAGTTGGATCTGACACAAAATATTAGGACACCTAAGATTTAGTCAATTACGTAAGTCAAGTCGAATGGGAGCAGTTCATCACTTGCCTAACATCTCTCTACCAGAAAGTACCATATGCAAAATCATGTCAATTCGATAAGAAAACCAAGGTGCAGTTTAACGCCAAAGAAGGTACTTCAAATATGCCACTCGAACTTATTCATAATGGTTTGTGTGGTCCTATGGGAAATATCTCTCCTCGAGGTGAACAATACTTCATATTATTCATTGATGATTTTACACAAATGTGTTGGATTGGATTATTGAAACGTAAAGATGATACATATGATAAATTTAAAGTCTTCAAATCTCTAGTAGAGAACGAGTTAGATTTAAAAATAATATATCTTTGATTTGATATAGGAGTAAAATTCATATCAGATGAGTTCTTCGACTTCTGTGAACAACATGGCATCAAGAGGCAGTTTTCTATAGCTAAAACTCTTCAACAAAATAGAGTGGCAGAAAAAATGAAAAAAAAATCCAACAAACTACATGTGCCATGATTGATGAGTCTCGAACACCTCATACCTTCTAAGGGGAAATGGAACATACAACCGTGAATACTCATGAACTATGGTTTAGTAAACCTCCAACTGTCAAGCATTTTAGAGTCTTTGGAACCAAATGTTAGATAAATAATAATGACGATAATCTTGGAAATTTTGAAGCCAGATCTGATGAAGGAATTCTCATTGGATACTCCTCTAGAAGAAAATGGTAAAATTCTACAATAAATGACTTCAAAATATTGTTGAATGTATTGATGTTGTGGTTGAGGAAGCATCCAAAAGCACTAAAAAGGAATCATCAATAGATGAAAAATGTGTTCCTACGACAATCCAAAAGGATGTAGGAGAGGGAATCAATGAAACATCAAAAGAAGGAACCAAAAGCATAGAAGAATAAAAAAATACTCCTTCAAGGTAGGTTCAAAAAAATCATTCAGAATCTCAAATTCTAGGTGAAAAGGAAGGACAAGTACAAACTAAAAGAAATCTTGTTGGGACTTCTAGTTATCTAGCCTTACTATCCAAAATTAAACCTCAAAATGTGAATCAAGCTAGAAAAGATGAAAATTGGGATAAGGAAATGGATGAAGAACTTGATTAAATAGAAAATAAACGAACTAGCATGAATACTTCATGATAAAATGTTATTGGGACAAAATGGGTATTCAAAAACAAATTAAATTAAAATGGAGAAGTAATTAGAAACAAATAAAGAAGGAAGGTTATTGGAGTTTTCGCCATGTCTTTAGAAGCCCTAATCCCTTGCAGCAACTGAGTGGTCCACCTCGGCTGGAAATCAATGGCATTCCCAGCTAGTCGCTCGCAGCCCCAGCAATGCAAGCTCTGCCCTTCCGATTTGCAGATGCTCTGCTGCGATTACATTCAAAAAGGTCTTTTATACCACATGCCCTTTGCCAACCAGCACTTTATTTCAGTGGTGGAGCTTCTGAAGAAAAGCCTCTCAGAAGCGCTCGTACACTTCTACCCGTTGGCGGGAAGGTTGCGCACCTCTTCCGATGGCGTTGTGTATATCGACTGTAACGATGGCGGAGTGGATTTTAGCGAGGTGGCGACACCAGATGTCGACATTCAAGAAATCACAGAGGCAGAGGTCGGCCCTGTTGTTCGCCAATTCTTTGCGCTTGATGGCATGAGCAATCTTAACGGTCGTTTTCTCCCTTTGCTGGTGGACCAACGGATCTGTTTCTCGAACCCGCCAGATATGCTTGCAGAGGAGAAATCCCCTCCCTTTCTTCGCCATGGCAGATTTTCTCTCGGAAGCACAAGAGGCCCTGGCACTGTGTCTAGGCACTTATTTGACTCCTTTCAGATCCAAATTTCTTAGCCTATAGGAAGAACCATCCTGCAATGGGTCAGTTCTTCAGATTTGGCGCTGGATCTCAAACTAGATCTGGAACGACGGATTGGGATCCCTTCAGGCCATCAGAGACTTCTCTTTCAAGGTAAACAAATTGAAGACCTTCTTCCCCTCTCTTCTTACAGCATTACCAGAAACAACTCTTTGGTATTAACCCTTCGTTTGAGAGGAGGTGCAACAGGACAGTCATCCTCTGCTCCTCCTTTCTCTTACAAAGATGCAGTTCAGTATGAGAACCCCAAACCCTTGGAAGCCCTTAAACCTAAGCCTTTTTTGGTTGACAAGATAGGAGAAGTTCCCTCTGTTGAAATCACCCATGAAGGTCTTGCAATCCAACTTCAAGAATTTGCAGTAAGAGCCATCATTTGCAGATTCAACGAACTTTGGCCACGATCTCAGGATCTCTCTGCATGGATTCATGCAAACTAGACTCATCATTATAAGATCAGTTTTTGTTCAAAAGGATACTTCATTGTTCCATTTAATGACAGTAAGCATTATGAAAAGGCTTTAGAAGAAGGCCCTTGGTTCATGGGAACTGCAGGGCTCTTCCTGACTCCTTGGTTCCTAGATTTCGATCCAGCAACCGATGTCATTACCAGGACACCTATATGGATCAGGCTTCCAAACTTACCTACCCACTTATGGCATAGTGCAGTCTATAAAACTATAGGCAACACCTTGGGCAGTTTCTTAATGGGAGATTTCTAGCAGGAAAATAAAGGTCTCTACACATATGCCAGAATATGTGCGGAGTTAGATTTGAGCAAAGGACTTCTAGACCAAATCAATCTCAAGATAAACAACTTTGTTTGGATCCAGACACTGGATTATGAAAATACTGCATTCTGTTGCCGCCATTGCCACTAATCAAGGAATCTGCAGAACTCCTGCCCATCTCTCTTGGCAAAAAAGTTTAAGGATAACCTCTCCAAGCCCAAGTCCAAACATTGGGCTCCTTGCTCTCCACCTCCAGTCATGGATTCTATTTCCTCTAGCTCTGAAGATTAAGGTGGCGATGCAGAATTGGATCAAGCCCCTCATTCCATGGTCCCTTCCACCGATGATCCGACGCATTCCTCCGATACAACCATCGCCCAAAAACACATCCACCTGACCTCCTCCTTTGATTCAAAAAAGGAGGGCCCCTTATGGAGATCCCCAATCTTCAAGTTGTTATTGCTCATTCACCCCAGGATGGTTGGGTCGAAGTCAAAAAAAGGAAAGGGAAAAAGCTTCGTGTTGAGGCTTCTGACCATTCTGGGTAGAAGTCAGTCGTTTTTGCTTCCACCCATACTTTGTAGCTTCTTGCTTGTTTCACTCCTTCTCTGGAACCAAGGTTGATAGTCCTATCATTTCCGGTTGTCGGTTTTTTGTCTCTCTTGTTTGTAACATCTTGTACCATATTTTTGATTAATAGAATTAGTCCTAATTCAGAAAAAAAAAAATTAGAAACAAATAAAAGTTCATATCCAAAGCCTATGCTCAACAAGAAGGAATTGACCTTGAAGAAACATTCACACCCGTAGTGAGACTTGAATCCATAAGAATGTTCCTTGCATTTTCAAGATTTCATAATTTTAAAGGCTAGCAAATGGATGTTAAATCTGCATTTGTAAATGGGGACCTAGAAGAAGAAGTTTATATTGAACAACCTGACATGTCGATCTTATGAAATGATAAAAATCTTTTTTGGAAACTCAGGAAGGAATTATATGGGTTAAAACAAGCTCCTTGAGCATGGTATTATCATCTTGACATGTATCTTCAACACGAAAGTTTCACTAAGGGATCTACAGATAACAATCGATATATAAATATGGATGATGGTAAACTTTTGATAGTTGTTTCTTATGTAGATGACATCATATTTGGAAGAAAATAAGAATATATGAGTCAAAGATTCGCTTTCAGTCATGCAACAAGAATTTGAAATGTCCTTACTTGATCAACTAACATACTTTCTTTGCCTTCAAGTTCAACAAGCAAAGAATGACATCTTTCTCTTGTAAACTAAGTACTTCAACTAGATTTTGGAGAAATATGAAATGGAAGACTACAGTCTTGTATGATCACCAATGGTAACAGGATATAATCTCAACTCCCATGATGAATCTCCCTCAGTAAACAAACTAGAATACAGATCTATGATCGAGAGCTTGATCTACCTTACAGGCACAAGACTAGACATAGTGCATGGAGTTGGGATTGTTGGACGGTTTGAAGCAATTCCTAAAGAATCTCATCTCCATGAAGTCAAGAGAATATTCAAGTACCTACAAGGAACTCAAGATTATGGTCTATGGTATCCCAAAAATGCAGAATTTTCTCTTCATGCTTCCACAGATGTAGATTGGGCAAGCAATGTTGATGATTGGAAAAGTACTAGTAGAGGAGCATTCTATTTGGGAGCTCGATTTGTATCATGGTTAGAAAAAAACAAATCTCTATTGCTTTATCTACTGCTGAGGCAAAATATGTTGTTGTTGCATCTTGCAACACACAACTTCTCTGGATGATGCAAACATTGCAGGATATTTAAATAAAGTGTCCTCAACCTAGACCCATTCTATGTGATAATACTAGTGCCATAAGTATTTCTAAAAATCCTTTCTTGCACTAAAAAACCAAGCATATTCCAATCAGATGTCACTTTATGAGAGAACAGGTACATGAACAAAAGGTTAAACTGGAGTATGTTCCCTCAAAGGAACAAGTTACGGATATATTTACAAAGCCACTTCCATGTGATTCCTTCGAATATTTCAGACAAAAACTAGGAATGGTCTCTGCTTCATCACTTCATTAATAATTATCACAAATATTTCATTTTCAAGGGGAGAAATACATATGTTTTTTTGATGATGACTCCCATGGTTGTTTTGATATTCATGTTGTTTGTATTACTAGAAATACATATGATGTAGTAATAGTGAACAGGTACAAACATTATAGGCTCGAGGGGAGCTATGGTTATAAATATTTCCACATTTTACTTTGTGTATGCGGATATTATGAAGGAAGGTCAGGTATATACATGAGTTATGATCTAGACACTCGCGTATGTTTCTCTATGATGAAGAAACAATGTGATAGACTCATGAAAAGGCTCTGATATGCTTCAGACAATTATTATTTGGCATTCTGGCCTTGATGTTGATTAGTTACAGTCTGTTATTGCTTAGATGCTACTTAGAAGTGGTATTGTCTTATGATGGTTTATGAATTGTTGCAATATGACATTGATGATTTGATGAACTTGCTAATTGATGACCTAACTGATGGATGAGTTAGTGTGATCAAATTTGATAGTGAGAAGTTGGCACAAGTTCAGGGGGATCATTTCCTATGCTTCTAATAGTGCATTGTTGGCATTATGATTTCTTTAGCATTTTGGTATGATGATTATCATGATAGGTATATGTCATGGATGGTGCTTCTAAAGACACATATGTTGCTGAAGTGTTTAATGCTTATGGTGCAGATCCTATATGGTGTATGATAGTTGTTGATAACTGTCATGGTATTATTGAGGTATTTTGTTTCGGTCATAAATGTAACTTGATGTAAAAGTTACATAGAGATCCATGATTTAATCATTGTAATACTTAGTCATGTTTGGACTATTTTAATCCCATTTTAAGCATTTGATATTGAGTCAAATAGGTGACCCCACTTTTTTGGGTGATTGATCTAATCTTGAGTCATTGATGATAGCAATAGTCATATATGCTTGAGTCATATAGTCATGTATTTCTTTTAATATCTTCAGAAATTTTAGCATATTCTCAAAGGTAACATGGTCAACATTCAATGTTCATACTCACCAGATCAGATCTAAACTACTCATGTCAACAAAGGGGAGAGAAGCCTTCATTCAAAAATTTTCAGCCCTTTTTCCTTAATGTCAAAAGGGGAGAGAACTTGGTGTTTGGAGAATGCTTGGTGACTTGGGAGAGAATCTTGGTATGTCTATAGATGCATCTACAGGTGGTGGTAACCAAACACCAAAATGGTTCCCATCAAGTCCAAAGGGGAGATTATTGGCATTATGACTAATGTTTTTTCCATGATGGAAACCTACTTCGTAAAGATCTCAACATGATCAGTACAGATGTGACAAGAGATCAGATAAAGAAATATTAATTCAGAAATAGAGGAAGGATAAAGGTCATGTTTTAATAAGTATACGCGGGCCCTGTGAACAAAGGGTGCGTGCATACGTGGGTATGGTGAAGCAAAGTCGCGTATAATTTTCTCACCATAGCATTCTCAATACTAGGGGTATTTACCATGGTATTGGTTCATAGTAATGAGTGCGACAACAAAAATTTGATCCCATCAAAGAATACCATCGACATAACTACGAAATTTGCGTAAGGTATTGGCTAAGGCCTAAGATATATAAGGAGATGGAGATCAAAGTGATAAGTGTGCATGTAATGAGTTATTAATGAATTATTTTGATCTAAAATAAGTGTGCACAAGGAGTATGATGAGGGATCAAATCTATCATATATGAAATGACTACATAATCTACTTATGGTTTGATCTGTAATGATAATGTTATGACTTGTGTTTGTTATTGTGTATGCCGAGATTTAGGTTTGACTGAAGTTTTGTTGTGCAGCGAAGGTATGACTCAGTAATTATAGATCTATACATAGGTTTGCTTCAGAAATATAATGCATATACATGGATCTACCTCTCGGTAGTTACGTATAAATTTTGCAGTATGCACAAATTTGCACGCAGGTGTCAAGTATAAAAGGCACGGACATACGCAAAAGTTTTCTATAAGGGCCACGTACAACTTCTAGAGTTTTGCAGGATGAGTTGATGATAATGGTTGAACTATTCTACTATATTTGTTGTTCTCTGTTGATTAAGTCACTTATAATTATCTGTGTTTGACAATACTGTTTGGGCTGAATTGATTATGAAGTATTGACTTGTGATTATGCTGCTAGGTGATAATCTATATTTGGTTTAGTGATTTATGTTGGCTTCAATATCTGTTTGGGTGATTGATTCAGTGGTACAATGATACAAATTCAACTATCAATATTTTTGAGATCTGTATGAAAGTATGCTTCAGGGAAAATGCGTACATACGTAGGTATGAGTAAGAACAATAGTGTATATATTCTGACATGTGTTTAGATAGGGTTTGCAGTGAAAAAATCTAGTTTCAGTGATGAACAATATGTGGTATGGTATTCTAATGAATGGGTATACAGTGATATAAGTTGGTTTAGTTGTTTGAACAAATTATTTCTATATTTTACTTTGTGATACAGTTGGTTCAGTGATTAAGTGACCTCATACAATATTAGTTTAAGTATTGTTATCTGATATTTGGAATGAATCTAGTTTGAAACATTCAGAAAAGTGATCCACAAAGAGTAGAGGATAAGGGGGTTGTAGCTTCCTTCTAGTAGAAGTTGGAAAACGAGAAAAGGATGTAGCCTTCTGCAGGTGGGTGCCTATGTACTAGTATGAGTTTGCGCCGATACAAGTTTGTATGAAATTTCTCTTTATAATAAAAGAAGAAGACAAAGACGACAACAACGATGGTTTTTTCCCACATTGGGTTTCCATCTTAAAATCCTGGTGTTCATGTGTTTCTTTTGTGTGATGGCTTATTCTGTTCTTACTGCACATAGTTACTATTCAATTAATGTTTAATGAAGTATTGAT
This sequence comes from Pinus tabuliformis, assembly GCA_031772625.1. NCBI lineage: Eukaryota > Viridiplantae > Streptophyta > Pinopsida > Pinales > Pinaceae > Pinus > Pinus tabuliformis. The sequence goes on along the minus strand of CM062807.1, from coordinate 9,025,104 downwards.
ATACTAGTTCAAGTTAAACAAATGATGAATTAATTGAAAAATTTAGTGAGCTAGATATACGCTACTTGTCTTCATCACATCCGTGTACATACGCAAGTCTTCATAACAGTAGCGTACATAAATATGAATAAGAAAAGAAAAGTTTAAGTAGTTTAAAAATATTGATTCGCACTCCCTCTCAGTATTTTTCCTAACAATTATTTATTCAATAATTATTTGTTCCTCCTCCTTCTGCTCATTCAAGTGAACCAAAAAATCACAGGGAAAGGTATGGTCCTCCCAACCAATGAGGCAATTCACAACACCGCTTCTCCCTACAAGCCAACTTCACACCGAGGGTAGTTTTAGAAAAATAACCTTAATAAAATTATTACCAAAGACTATATGGTCCCAGCCAAACTTAGCAAAGGGTTTATCATTTGAGCACATAGGCTTGAGATGGATTCCACTCGCCAACCAACTCAAGAATCCTTCCCATGACAATGTCCTATCAAAGTTTTGCAATCTCTCCAACATGTTGCCTCAGGTCCTCTCTCTTCCCTAATGACTTCTTTATAGATTTTTTTATTTCCAAGGAGGAGTTTGGGTAGGTAACCGCCTTTCCCATCACCCTTCAACTATCCAGAGATGTGGGCTTTTTTGAGCATTGTTTTCCCAATGTGATTTTCATAGCCACTGTATAAGTTAAGCATTTCATAAATAAAACAAAATATTTTTCATAATTATTGTTTGGCCTTACCATGGACCACAAAGTCAAATAATGTCTTATTCAAAATTTACAAATTTACTAAGGGATATTACAAAATAAATTATGGAAATAAAGATGATTGATATTCATTGTATAATTTAATTATAAGTTTCCTTCTCTCATTTTGTTAGTTTATGTTTTGATTATGATTTTTTTTTCTATTTTTTTTTTCGAATTGTTTTTATGAAGAATTAAATTTTGCTTTAGATAATTTTTTTTATTTAAATAAATTATAAAAAAATAATTAATAGTCATATAATTCAATTATTATTAAATTATTTATCGTATATTCTAATTATTATTAAATTAAATTCTGATTATGATTATTTTTCAATTTATTTTAGATTTTGTTAGTACAATGTTTAAAATTTTGTGGAAAGCAAGATTTAAATAACATCTATATTTATAAACAATTTGGTGACATTCATTTAACTAACAAAGCAGGATGAGTTCCAATAAATTTACCATGCTAACAAAGAGAGGGCGTGTGAGAAGGGGTTCTGCCTATTAGGTAGAAAGAAGCCATAGAGGGAACACCAATCTACAAAATAGGGTTGAAGAATCTATAACCTGGTATCGAGTTCAAATTCCCCACAGGTGCAAGAAGAACTGAACTTGGTAGAAAGTGAAGTAGCGGCTCAACGATCATCAATCTCTCATGTTGCAGTGAGGGGAGAATGGAAATCTTGGGTCCCAAAGATCGGACAAACGAGGACCAACACAAGCCAAAAGATGCAGGTTCTTGGATTGTGGAATTTCTTGTTGGAAGAGTGATAATGGATGGCCAGGAACTGAGAATGGATATTCTTTGGACCATGTCCATGGTCCTTTGAAGCATAATGATTATAGACTCGACATGAAGGGTCAACAATTGACACAAATTGAACTATAGTTGGGAATCCCGCCAGCGACGCCAAGACCTCCTCGAGATCCAACAAGCCCAATCTTGGTAGCAAGCTCTGACTTTGAGCTAATACCTTGATTATCTTATGCCTTTTGACTTTGAATTTCTTTCATTTACTAAATGTCCTTGTGATCAGATGGATAAAATTCGTAGTATAGGCTATTTTGTTCGAGTTATGCTTTGTTATGTATGTCTCCTATGATTTTTAGCAGAGTCCAATTTTTGGTGTGGTCAGGTTTCCTTGGACAGAGACTAGTATGAAGTCTTTTCGATGTAAACTCTTGCTCATTAATAATAAAATTCACCTTAGACAAAAAGAAAATGAATAATAACAAAGACGTAAATAAAATGTTCATAATTGATAGAATATAATGTGATGGGGTGTACTCTTAAATCACTTTGTGATGTGTAAATCACCGATTCGAAACTTTATAGGAGAAAATTCAACCATTTTACAAAATAGTTGTGACCTAGGCTGGGTAGGATCGCATGTGATTTTGACGATTTAGAAAGAGTTGTTGAAACACTGTCGTCAATATGTGAGGCTAGAAAATGAAATTTGAAAAGGCTTACCATAAATATAATGGATGGACGAGGCTCGTCACGAGATTTGGGCCACATTTATTGTCACCTCCATGATCACGGCTATCTTGAATCCCACTTATTCATGTAAGCATTGCGACGTTAAGCCATGGTATGCCGGGAAATGCTATTTCCAACCCTATAGCATAGTTAATGCGGCCTGACATGGCTGCTCGATAGCCCGATATAACACGCCGTTTTTTTCCCCTAGTCATCACCGTGCGGGTGTTATATCTGGATATTGAGCGACCATGTCAGGCCGCATTAACTTTACTACAGGATTGGATATAGGAGTCCCCATGGTATGACTGAATCTCGTGATCAAGGTGATATTACCGAACCGCCTTTCAATAAAAAAAAACATGGAAAAGCAAAGGACATATTCGGATATGGAATGAGAATAAGGAGACTTTTCCAATGAAGACGGGGACTGGGACGGGGACTTGCAGATTTCTTGTGATGGAGGGGAACCATGTACAGGATAAATAATGGCATAAAAATGTTAACAAATCTCTGGGTAGTCGGGCAGAGTGTGAACCGTGAGGCTCCTGTCTCTTAACGGTCCAAGCTAACCGTGAGAAAGGAAGAACAAGGTTGTTTTACTGGAAGAAAATATGTACGTTTAAAGGCACATGAATTCTGATGTTTTAAGTCCAATTTATTTTTTAAAAGCGCGGGAACATTTAAATTATAGATTAACTTAAATAAAATGAATTAAAAAAATATAAAAATATTTTATAAATATGAATTTTAATAAATATTAAACCTACATTATTATTTCACAAAATATATATATATTAACAACGCAATTTTATAACTTCAATAAATTTTAACTGAATTTTTAAATAAAATAAATTATAAAATATATAAAAAATTATTTTTTATATAAATATATTTAAATTAATTAATTACCTAAGATAAATATAAATTCCATAAAGATTTAAGACACAATATCTTTTCATAAATTTGATACCAAAAGTGAAGCAATTGGAATGAAAAAGTGAAAATGAAGTTGAGCGCAAATTAAATTTTAATTTTTAATTTTTTTTTTTTTTTTATTTAAATAAATTTTGAAAATCTACAACAAGGTTGATATTTTTTTGAATAGTTTAAATAGTGATGATTATTGGTTTATGTTTGTATTATGACCCATTTTATCTCATTTTATGTGTGGATTTCATCCATTAAGAATTTGGAACTCTCAAATGTGAAAGATATTTTTTTGAATATTTATAGTTTGATAATTTTAATGAAGAAAAAGTATTAATAATGATATAAGTAAAGTTCTTTTCCTATGAGGTGGGAAGCTAGGTAATACATGAGGGTTGGCATGTTTTTTTTCTCTCTTAACATTAATAGGAGGGGACATGTCAGATAGCCATCTTATTAAACTTTAATGTTAAGAGTTGAAGAAGGAATTTCCAATTCAAACCAATATGTGGGTGTAACGTACCTCTTATCAATCTTAATTATTTTTTTCTACTCTGTATAGCATGTTTGTAATTCAAATTATATAAAGTTAGAATGTCATTGTTTGTTTACTTTTGCTACTAACTCTCCACCACCTACATATACACATTTGTAATGATTGTAGGTTATTATCGTAGCAATGGTGTCTCGATTGGCTTAGCTCATGTGTATATATATATATATATATATATATATATATATATATTATTGGCATTAATTGACCCTGTCCTTTAGTAATTATTTGAATGTATATACGATATGCTTATAATGTTTCAGAACTATGTCTTCATAGTCCTTGGCGCAACATATAACATTTCTACCTTTATATTGTTATGCATCTTTAATTTTGTTCCACTCGCCTCGTTGCTTTATAATAATATATCTAAATTATCCTTAGAGAATTTTATGGAAAAAACAGTTGTCGCGCACAACAAATGATGTCGTGTCATGGTCTGACATTGGTGAAGTGTCACCAGATCCACCATTTATGGCATTGGGGTTTCAATCCAACGGTCTAGAATTGGAGAGGTTGGTTATGCGGTAACTACCCCCTCCTCCCACCTCACTGTCGACCACTTTTGCATTCTCTGGTCTACTAGCTAGGCTCTGTAACTTGCAACCAAACCCTAAGTCAGGTTGGGTCTTCAACACAGTCAGATTCAACACAGTGAAGTTACATGTACGCACATCATGTTTTCTATTTGTGAATACACATTTTTCCTTTGTAAGTTTTAGGGTATAATTCTTACCTATTGTGATTTTTCTCTAGGGAATTTGCCTCGAGGGACTGGAAGACCAGAACTGGTGCGATATCGTTCGTAGTAGCTAAGGGGTTCTACTCTAGTAGACCAAAAACTAAGGTATTATGGGGACTTTGTTTTCGTTTTTCCCTACCTTGAGATTATTCTCAGAATTTGTGTTTTCGACTTGCTTATTTGTTGTCTCCTATGCTCTTTATTTCTCAGTATGGGGTCCACCTGCTCGTCCATAAAAAACTATAGGTATGCGATGGTTCCTGTTTTACATAATTACATAATTATATTTAATTCGTTGTCCAATTTTCTTATTTGTTATAGGTCAAGGTTCCTGCTCAGCTTTACTGCTTTGTTTAAGGCAAAGAATTTTTGGCTTACTGGGATTTTCTTCTCCAAAAAACCAGGTTCTCATCCTTGCTTACTCCCATTTTTTCAGGTTCCCAATGGTATTCATTAGAGTTTACTACCAATTGGTGGATTCCTTGTCTCTTCCCTACTATCTTGTCAAGGATCGACACATAAGTTTCAAACTCTATAGGCTGACCTTAGGATTTTTGATAAGCTTAGAGACTTGAACCATGATGTTTAGGGAATGACTAGTATATATCTATCTATCTATATATATATATATATATATATATATATATATATATATATATATATATATATATATATATTGATAGTTATACAAAATGGTTTTGAGGAACCATTTTGAAGAAGCCATGCACTTTGATAGGTGTTCTCTTTGAAGGAGGGTTTCAACCTTACGTTCATACTGATATATAATTCCTACTTTTTAATGCATTTTCTAGATTTACTTGTCTCATTAGCATGTATTATTGAAAGGAAATCCTTTCCAACTATGCGACATAATTTTCTTGGAAGATAGTTTGTTAGAATTATGTTCTATTCCATTACTATATTCAATTAGTCTCACGTTCGATTGTAAATTTGGTTACCCTAATTCTCAGTGTTTATTACTAAAATTCTTGTATTTGTTATTATTCTAAGTTTCAACTTTCCAAGCTTTGTTGTGGTCAACAATGGGTATATTTCAAAGATTATAACTCACTCTTCTTTCTTGCATTTTGCATTGAATTCTTTTAGTAATTGTTATCGTTTTTATTGTAATAAAGGTGTCAACATAAATTGATTATGTAGAGCCCTCAACCATTGATTTTTTCTATCATAAGTTACATTATAATTATATACAATTAGCAAATTTGTTTGGTTCTTGCAACATATATAACACTTTTCAATTTACTTCCTGTATTGTTCTTGTGGTGCCTTACAATTAGTTATCAATTCCATTTTAATACATCTATGAACCTTGATGGGTTTCATCTTTGATACAAGTCACTTCTTTTCCAAATTAATTAACTAGGGTTTAGGATTGTGTCAAGCTAATTGACCGAGGTTTGTTCTAACCTAATACTAGCGTAACCCATTATCATTATATAAGTACTATATAGTAATATAAATTTTCAATATTTTACAACAATGTAGGAAGTAACCAAAAACATACAAGTAATATCCCAAGCCAATCTTCTTTCATTTCATACCTTCATTCAAAATAAATATAACTTATAAGGTACTTAAACCATTTGCATTGACTAGAACTATAAAAAAAATAGTATTCACATAAGCACTTATCTATTTTAAACTAGTTAAGGTTGCCATGTAATCACTGGGGATGGAAGACTGTGCCACCCAACCAATGAGAATGGTGTCTCTACCAGAAATCCTCCCGAGCCAATTTCTCTTCTAGGACATTATTTCTTTGAAGAAGACCACACCAGGTCCACCTAGGGATTATCTAACCTCATCAAGTCCTGCATAGAGTTTCAAAGACTCCATAGGTCTCATCAGGAACTCCACTAGCCAATGAGCTCAAAAATTACCTTACTAGCAGCGTCCTTCCTTCCATCAACAATGTCCTATCTAAGGTACTAACCTTTTCATTGCCTTTCTTGGTTTCCTTAGGATTTCTCCTCTCACCCTCTGGGATCGCTTTTCCCTAACTGGGATAACTTTTCTCTGGAGAGAGGAATAACTATCCTCTAACTATCCGGTAAGTGAAATTCTCATTTAACATCTTTTCCTCCTCATAATTTCCATGGCTAATCATAACTAATTCCAATTAATAAAATTTAAAATAAAGAAAATAAGCATTCATGTCTATTACTTATTCATATTAGGCCTTATATATAGCCCATAATTTTCCAAGTTAGTTCAGTAAAGTAAATTAAATATTTACATTCCACCGAGGGCTGTTACAGTGGGTATCATACCTCTCTCTCCCATTTGCAACTATTGTGCTAAGAAAATTATGACTTAATTTAACCACCCCTCCCACATTTACCTAATTTCACCGGCCTTCCAAGGTAAACATGAGATGGAGAGCTACTATGACATGACCGAAGCTCATAGCTTCATCAAGGAAGTGGAGTCGACAAACTAAAACTTTAGTTACCTTTTGCGGGAGCTTCAAAAGCCCCATGAGCTAAACAATAGCTCTAGGTTCCCAAATTGTGAGATGGGTACTTATTTTAATGATCTAGACTTCCAGTCACAGGTATAACACTACATCCATGCAATTGTAGGCCTCCAGTCACAGGCATAACACTGCATCCATGTGACTATAGTCCAAATTTCTCAGTTCAGATCTAGCTACCCTGTAATCATAGCCACGATGTCAAGGCTAGTCTCCATACCACTACCCATAACTTTATGATACTTTCCAAAACAATAAATGAAACAAGTACAAATCCTATAACACAAAACTTGATAAAAGACTTCACCTAACTAGGCCTAGCCATGACAATCATTTCATCAAACACATGGCGAACATGTAATCTACAAGTCATGAATGCATATTTAAACATAGGGGTCTAATACTTATCTGAGAATTGTCAAGAAGGTCTAATATCCTCTCATAATAGCAACAATAACATTTATTAGCTCTTGCATTTATTAAAAATTCATCAACAAATCAAAACACATTAAGAGTCATAACAAATATACATCATATAACCAACATATAACTAGTAAATGAACAAAATATACACTATGATAAACCAACCATAAAAGCCACATAATAACAAGTATAATTACTCATGGAAATACAAGAGGAAAATAGCTCTAATTAACATATGAAAATCCAACCAAGTCAGGGACTTCCTTGTACCACCTGACCATAGATTAGGATGTACCAAGTATCTCCTTAAGCCAATCAAACCCATTCCATATTCCAAGCATGAATGTGGGATCTCATGGAATAAACCAAACAAAACCAAGCCAAGCCTTTAAGAGGCCAAATTACCTCAACCCTCAACCAGTGATTCCACCTCATGGTCAGACATCACTTACACCAACCAAATTGGTCTCTAACCAAGCTATCTAGGGTTATAGAGCCTTTGTCCCAACCACGACTCTAGGAACTAATAACTCAACCCATAACATTTTAGGGCACCAAATTGTTTTGCCAACTAATGCTCCATAACTAGTAACTCAACCCATCAATGGATCCAGAGCGTTTGTCCAACCAAGGTTCTAGGACTAGTAACTCAACCCAAGTTGTTCCAGGGATCCAAAGTGTTTGTTCCAACCAAAAACTGCAGGAATTAGTAACTTAATCCACATCCATTAGGAACCTAAGCATTAATCAGAAACAATAAGTGGAGAAACCCACAACACCATGGTTATCTAGGAAATAGCGAGGCTAGGTAAAGCCATTTTCAATCAAGAAAATACTCCATGTCAATGATAGCTCATAAACAAATAACCAAATTCATATAGCATGCATGCCAAAACTAGCAAGGAAACCATACATAAAACTTGATACTTGCAAAACAATCTTTCTTTAGTTGCCTATCCCATTGTCCCCTTGCACTTTCCTATTTTTCCTTTGCCTTCTTTCTCCAAATCCAATGAAAACTATATTTCTCCAAGCATGCTCCAATAATTTCCAAGATTTCTCTAAGTGTGCAAGAGTATGAGAAAGAGAGAATAGAGAGAGAGCTCCAAGCTAAAATTGACACAAGGTTAAACTGACAAAAACTATGAAATGATTCTCAGAAGCCCTTTTATCATTGAGGCCTCTATTTTCTTCATTTTTCCTCAATATTTCTTCAATTTCCTCCTCATGGAATTATGTGACCTTTTACCTTCCTTTTCTCCTATTTTCCGTTATTTTCATAAATAAATGACAATTATTGCCTCTTTTCCTTTGTCAATGCCTTTGAAAATTTCTATAGCCATTAATTAATCAACAATGATCCCCATCACTATTTTCTTTCCCAACATTCAACTTGGAATACATGTTCCATGACCTTGGTCTTATTTTGCCTTTTTTAGCTTTATTAGATGGATTTTTAACCGAGGTTGTTACACTTAATTTCCCTCTAAGACATCCATGCTCTCGTTTTTTCTTTTTGAGTTTTAAGAACTTTACTCAATGATACATTCATTTTCATTTTGAGAATTGTTGGATTTGACCAAGCATCCTCCAGGCTCCCTTTTCCTTGTTTCCACTTCATTCATCTATTTCCTTCCTAGGTTCATAATGCGTGGCCTTGCATGGTGGGATTTATTGTGGCTACTCCTCTTGTCCTACTTCTTAATTTATGTTCCTCGCACTTTCCATATAGGGTTCTTAAGAAATACGTCTCTTCTCTTTGGAGCCCTTCTACTTCTATTGTAGTGTTCATGTTCGACTTCTTTGTTATAATCTACCCTTCTCTATGCATCCCTTAAGTTCTAGCTAATAATCAACCTCTTCAAAAAGTCTAGAAGTTGTTTTTGGAATCTAACATGATGCATCAATGTGTAGTATGTCATCTCGGGGATGTATAATTTGAAGCAAGAGTCAGATCTTGCACTCATCTGAGAGTCGAATCATCAACTAGTTTTTATCACTCTTAAATGGTCCGAAAATTCAAGTCGATGTCATGGTGACTTAGAGGGATATTGTGTAGGAATGAAAATTCTATTTGACATAGAAAAAGTGGCATAAATTGTAGCTAAAGCCCTTACACTAGTCATGCCCAGGGCATAAAAAATCAATACATGCATACAATGGATTTATACTGGTATATGAAGACATTGAGGGGCATATTTTTGTTAGAAAGAAAATATGAAAATGAGGAAATTTTCATGCTTGATGGGCTACACTTATCTTTGAATCCTTAAACTAGTGCATAAAATGAATTGAATACCATCTCAAACTCCCACTTCACCCAAGTAGCTCTCCTAGTAGTGGCGTAGTGACAATGGAGGTGGCTCCAAGTTGGAGTTGTCTCCTTCAAAATGACCTAGTTCCATTTCTATGTTATTTTCTCTTGTTTTTTTTATTTATCAATATATTTTTCACTTGGTTAGATGACAAATGTTTGTGAATGGGACACTTAGATTTATCTGATCTCTATTTTGATCACAATACATATATGATGAAGAATTTATGAGTTTTCCATTGGTCTGATTTCTCTAATAACAAATTATATTTTCTATTCTATTTTTTATCAAATAAAATTTATTTATTTATATTAAACAAAGGAAAAAATAGTAAAACAATTTAATACAATTATCCAAATCCCATAGAATAGGAATCTACATAAAATTTTATGGTTTCCTCAATATCCTTGGAATGATTATCATTAACCATGAAACTTGTGCTCACATGCACTAACACATGCAATATTGTGTAAAGTTCATTCAATTGTTAGCTATGAACTGATTAAGCTTTAACCTTTTTATGATTTTATTAAATCCAACAAGGCAGGCACTAGTTTTTTTTTTAAAGCTTTTTCGAGATTCATGACTACATGTTTTGATCTACAATTCATTGGAGGTGAGGCTTAGAGACCCTCACCTCTTATCTAGATCTTCCAAAAACACACAACACAAGATAAAAGACTCTAACATTCACTTGTATTATCATGAGGCTTGATAGCCTTTTAAAGAGATTTACAAATACATATTTAGAACTTTCCTCCTTTGTTGTCACTTTCCAAACAAGAAAAAGCTTAACACATTATTTAAATATTTCCTTTCTTGATATAAGTTTCCTGGGACTATATGTTTCCTTCATCATTAGATGTTACCATTATTAGCTAGGAAACCTTGCTGCCCAATTCCTCCCAGTTTATATTGAAAGTATTTCTTACTTTCCACCTCCCAGTTTAAGTGTGAAGCCATGGATAAAATATTTTCAGATGTTGCTAGAGTTGACTAGATGTGATGGTGACTATTAATGAAGTAGTAGGTTCCTACATAGCTTAGGGTGGGACATGTCTACAAATGAACCTGAGTCAGATGTTAATATCGTAATTCTTGATGAAGTAGCAGGTGCTTACATAACTTGGGGTGGGAGGGAACATCTCCAAAGGAACCGAAGCCAAATTTTTCTACGACGAATTTGATGCAGGTTCCTACTAAAGAGGTGCGGGAGGGAACATCTCCAAAGGGAATGTGCTCTAAATGCTGATCCTGATATAAAACTCATGGATTCTAGGTGGGCTACGAAACCAGACGACACTAGAGATATACTTGAGCTATAATGTAGCAGAATTATAACAAAAGTGCCCATGGGTGTTGTAGGTGTTGTGATGAGGCAAAGGAACTGAGACTAAAAATATGTGAAAGGAAGAAGAATATGTGGGAAAATAATACAAGTGAGTGTAGCAAACTTTGAACATAAAATGCAACATGGAAAATGTGGCAGGTACATGAAAATATGCATTAAGTAAATGAGCATTTAAAAAAATAATTAGATGAGGCCTCAAGGAGCCACTTGCTCTGATACCAATTGATTGGAGGCGAGAATTAGAGAGCCTCACCTCTTATATGGATCTTCCAAAAACACACAATGTAAGATAAAAGACTCTAACATTAACTTGTATTATCATTGTTATGCCCCTATACCAATAGGTGTCATATATCATGATTGACTTGGTCTAACTCTGTAATATGTTCATACCTTTACTTGTTGCAAAGGTTTTCCATATTGGTAAAAAATCAAAAAATTTAAAAAATGTAAAGAGGGTATACCCTAAAAGAAAAATCAAAGGGTGAAAATAATAAAAAGAGGTCAAAAAAATGAAAGAAAATGAACCCCACCAAAAACTTAAGACCAGGAAAGTGTGCAAGTATAAATGCCACTACTTTTTACTTTTGTATAATAAATAATTGTGTGCAACTTGTCATTTATGCCACAATTCATGAATAGTTAAATAGTTTAAGCTTGACTAGTTCATATTTCAATTTCATGTTGTAGAAATAGAGAATAATATTTGACCAAACAACTTAATCTTGGCAGATAAGTAGATAGGTAGAGTGAAAAAGGAGCTCAATAGTTTAATCTGAGCCCTTGGATGTAATAAGTGTAGACTTAGATAGACATCACCATGTAAAAGAAAAAAAAGATTGATAAGGGTTTGCCAGTTTAAGTGCACCCTAATAAAGAAGTAAAAATGCTAGGTTAAGTAGGTAGGGTAAGTAGATGATAATTGCAGAATAATATGTGGTGAATGATAAGTCTAAATGTGTAAATCTTTTACTTTCATCACAAGCAAAGGCATGTATCCCATGGAAGGCACATCAAGCAAGCAAAATAAAAAAAAATTAACTTCCCTACTTATTTCCCCTACATTTTCACTAATTTCCCCTAAGTGCCAAGGTATTTATCAAGTTAGAGGAGCTCAGAACATTTCTCTGACTTTTGGAGGGACCGGACCCTCGGCCCAATAATTTATAATTCCTAAGTACTTAAACCCCTTCACTAATAATCACCCCCCTTCATAAGCCATCCATTTCGCTAAAAATTCTTTTCCTAAGTAAAAAATCATATTTTACTTAGCAAAATTAAAAACATTCTATCTACATAAAACCCTTATGTTCGCTTAGCCTAAGTTTTAAATATATACATAAAAATGTTTCAAACTTAGTGCGCACTTGAAAAATTATATTAACCACTAATTTATGCTATTATATAGTTCCCCTATAAAGGTTACCCACTGCCGTATTATTATAACTATGCAAAAAACCCCAAATTCTTATATACCCCACCCCTCGGTTAAATATAACCATAATACAATCCATAAGTGGGATTAATTAATTAATTTGTAGTTAATTAAGAGCTCGATACCCGCCATTTTAATAAAAGGATTAATTAACTGCCATAGTTAATTAATAACTTTTCCAACCAGTCACATCGCCCCTGATGTAATTATAAACCTTTAATTATGTCGGGCTCGCCCTCCATTAAACTTCTTCCACCTCACCTCCCCGATAGCCATCCGATCGAGCCCCGCAGATCCGACGGTTGTTGCGCATATCGCACGGCCCTCCACGACCAAACTTCAATGTGCGATGGCAAGTAGTTTTGCAAACAGTTCCATCGCTACGTGTCAAGTGTTGTATGGAATTGCATGGTCGCATCCAAATACCATTTCCCCTCCATTAGAGGTGCGATGAAAACCACTTATCACCTCCCACTAACGACAAAAAATCAAATCATTCTCCCGCTGACGCCACTTGTCCAAATCCTGAATCCGCCAAAAGTTGACTTTGCATAAAAAAATAAAGGTACTCAGTTTGTCATCCTATTTTGTGAACGCATGCATGCAGCAACCTGAATGTTGAAAATCAACCAGCTCGTGCACCCAACCTCCAACCACCTTCAAAACTTGCAGTTGACGCCGCTCCGAGTCGCCATTCACACCCAGTGAACCTGCATCCCATTGCCAGTCACTAAAAACAGGTATTTACCAGTTTCCATCCAGAAACCCTATAAATACTTGCTTTCCTCTATGATTAATTGGAAAAACCCAAATTTCATCATAATTTAGTTGCTGCATTTAGAATTAAAGTTTCCCAAGACCCTTTGCTTCACCAATTCCACTTCAAAACCCCAGTTTCCTATCTGAATCCACAAGAACTAGAATGGAAACCCCCGTGGTCCTCAATGTAGCACCTATCACTACCCCTCACTGTGATTTGGATTATCTGCCCTTAGTAGATAAAGATTTTCAAATAAAAGACCTGAATACTGATAAAGACCACCTGAAAGTATTTTTCCAATGTCGGGACAATTACATGAATGGCTATGATACCATAGGACTTTGGGAATCAAATCTCCCAATGTACTTTCTCCCCTCTGTGCGCATTTTCCCTGACATTATCCATCAGTGTCATGCCAACTATGATCCCAACCTCAGAGCAGTAATGTCTCCCAATCAAACTGTTCTCTTCACAATTACTGCAGACTCAATCAATGAGATGCTTTAGTTTCAGCCCAGTCAAGACCTCACCCCCATTTCCCTTGGAGATTTGCTAGAGAAATCATCTAAATTGTCCCAATATGAAATCAGTCACCTTTGCAAATTTTTCATGGATAAGCAGCATCAACCCAGAAATCCCCCTCCCTATTTGTCAGTTTTCTTCACACAGATAGGTAAAAATATAGTTGATATAATAGCTGCAGTCATGGGCTTCAATACTAGTGAATATGTGGATGAATTGACCTTAGTTTTAATGTCCATTTTTACCCCTGGTCAGCCTCCAGCTGTCAAGTATAAATATGATACATTCATTGCTGAGAAAATCCATGACCAATTCATGAGGCTAGAAAATGAAAAAGTATTCAAGTACTCTAGATTCATATATCACCTTTTCCTTTACTATCAATTTGACAAGTTCCCATTCTCTGTAAATAAACTTGATACAAAGGGTAAACCTAGATCAGTCATTTTTTGGACTTCCATCTTCCACTATACATATGATTGTCCCTATTCGTACAATGAATTCATCGACCTGTTTGTCCACCCAGTGACCACCATGTTGACAGGAAATCCTCCTCCTAGGATTAGTGATGAAATAAAAAGAATCCTTCAGCTATCCAAGCAGTACAAAATAGGTGACTGGTACTTGTACCAGAATCACACAATGATCAGAATATATGGTTATGAACTTCCTCCATTCAAACTGCCAAAATATGTTCCTATGAGGCTGTTTGCATTGGAATATTATAGACAAATGATAAACTCTGATCAAATTCACTTCACTAGGGCCAAGAAGAAAGCACATTTGAGAATCAAAGATCACTTAGGCCCATTTGTCTGCAATAATAGATAAAGCAAGCAAAGATTATCAAAACAGATAAAAGAGTATCAGTGAAAAGATGAAAACAATTAGCCAACATAGAATTACGAGCAAGACAGCAAGATGCAAAATCATAGGGCCTGCCTCCAGCTCTACCAACAAAAACAGGAACAACAAGTTAGCAGCTCACTTTCAGTTTCTATCTTTGAGACCATCTGTCTCTATATTCATGTAAAATATAGTTAGTTTTCCCGGAATATATCTCTCTTAGTTAGGAGATATTTTATTGTAAATTTTGTATAAGTACTTTCTCATTGGAAGAAGTAATGAAGCAAAGGAATTTGACAGGATTCATGTGTCAAATGATGGACAAATAAGTATTCTATATCTTATGTTTTCAGTTTTTTCTAGTTTAAATACTTCACATGTGTTTCATATCTGAATAATAAATGAAAAAGTATATTTCAGAAAGTGCTTTACTGCATTTTGTCTTTAAAATCGTTTATATTCTAAATGTTTTCTCTAAGCTATCATAGGTATGGAATTCTTAATTTCTCCCTACTTCTTAGTTTATCATTGTGGCCATTTAACAGGAAATTCTTAATTTCTTTTTGTTAATGATCACCCACTTTCCCTCCTTTCGAAATTTGTTGAAGGATTCTTAACTGCCCTTCCTCCCTTTCAAGACCATTTCACCCTTTCAAGTTACCATTTGTCTCCTGTTTAGCTATCTTGCCCTGTGAAGCCCTCCTTTGTTGAATCAACCTGATCTAGTTAAGCCATCCTCAGTTGACTCCATAGCCCAATGGCCTAAGATACTCTGTTCTATCCATCTTCTCCTGAATTCCACCACCAAACAAAATGAAAACCCACAAGATTTCATAACTAGCCTAATATCTTATAAACAAAGCTAAATCATAAAGAGAGATCCCTCTCTGAGTACAGATTGGCTAGATTCTATACTTAAAAGTGGGTTTGTGGTTACCTCAGACCCCTTTCCTTCTTCTAACAACTTCAAGGAAAATCTGAGTGATAACAATCATGAGGCTTGATAACCTTTTAAAGAGATTTACAAATACATATTTACAACTTGCCTCTTTGGTTTTTAGTTTTCAAACAAGAAAAATCTAACTATATTATCTAGATATTGTTATTCTTGATATAATTTTCATACGACTAGATGTTTCCTTCTTCATTAGATGTTACCATTATGAGCCACACAACCTCATGATGAGTCTCAGTATTGCAACAAGAATGTTACAACTCCCAAGGCTACCAAATTTAATTATCAACTCGAGGTTCGTACAAGCTTAAGAAGTATCAACACTATATGTGAAGCATACAATGTGTCCTTCCTTCAATGTCATGATGTAATGGAGTGAATGTAATCAAATCCTAAACTAATTGCAGAAACAAAAATGCTCAAAATGGAAACCTTAATCTATTCCAGGAAAGAAAATACAAGGAAATGAAACCTTTTTTAATTTCATAAAAAGAAGATCATGAAGTAAATACCAATCATTACATTTCGAATATTTTAGATCCATTGACATAGTTCATTGGATGTGGCAATCAAGAAAATCATTATTATATTATCCAATTCATAAATATGTCGATTAACCCAAATTGTTGACATATTTTGCAGGGGTAAAAGGGCAAGTCCTAAGTGGTTTTTATTCCTCGTCAACCAGTGATTTATAGCCTAAGGGTTATGATTAAACCATAAGGGAAACAAACCAATATTTTTGAGCAAATATGGGAAAGTATATACATGCTAGAAGAGTGCTACATGAAGTTACAAGTGCTGCTACTGGAGGTTACAAATTTCCAACAAGGATATATAATTCATCAAATGACTAAGTAAATCAAATACAAATTGGATGAGAAAATTTTTATTATTTAATAGGATGTCTTAGGTATCCATTTAAATTAGACTCACTCAAAAATACCCCTATTAACACATGCTAAAAAATAGCAGAAAATTACTAGTCTAAAATATAGAAATTCAAGAATTAGTGAGCTAGTTAATCTATAAAATGCCTAACATAACCAAGTGCAAATGCAATGGAGTAAATTATTTTATTAACATGAATGTTTTTATGACCTAATGCAAGTGAAATAAACTCGATTGAATCTCATTAGCATGTTTTAAAAAATAGTAGAAAATTACTACTATTTGCCACAAGGAACTTCCAGAAATTAAGATTTGTGAATAAGAAAGCTAATCCAAGTAGCTCAATGATTACTATTACCTTCCAAATTTGTTCCAGATATAAAATAATGCTTTTGATCCTACAAAAGAACTTAATTAAACCATTTAAACCAATCCTACAACAAGCAATCATCAATACTAAATGAAGAAATAGGCAAAAAATAAAAACAAAAGATGCATGTGAATAAGAAGTGAAAAGAAGAAAAGTAAATTATTAAAAAGGGCTCTGATGCTCTTGGGATGGCCAAGCCCAAGGAAAATTAGAGTCCTATGAAGGAGACCAATATTTATAAGGTGAAAATGGTACCTATTTCATTATTTTTTTCAATACAATTACATCCCTACAAGAAATGAAAGTGGAGCTACAAAAATACAAGTATTCTCCACAAGAAGACTAAGAAAAATCCACCCCTAGAGGAAAATTCGAATTGTTAATTATAGAAGATGATGACAAAGCATTATCCTTGAAAGGAGGAAGGTTTCACCTCCAAAATACCTTAAATAGTGGATCTCGTTTCCCACACTAGGAATATGTATTAAATGATAGGGAAAACATTCCTAGATTTTCTAAATCATTGGAGCTCCAAAATTTGTGTAATACTTTCAGAATGTATTGTTGATTTATTATCCAATATTTATCCTCCTATAGTAGCGAGAAAGTCCCTAAATTATCTCCTCCTCCAAATCTTCTTAATCTGCCCAATATTCTCACAATATTCCACCAAAATAAATAATATTAGACACAAATATGCAATTATCCATAAACCTTCCAATTGAACATATTAGAGTTAAAAATAAATTATCTAATGAAAAAGAAAGGTTTAATGTGCTAAAGGATGGTCAGATGGGCCTTAATTTATGTCTAATTTAGAGGCCCATCATGTTATGAAGCCAGCTCAAGAAGAGATAGAAAAGATAGATCAATGCCTTAGAATTCAGCCTCTTCGAGGGGGCAACCTCCTTTACATTACATAAATGAACAATTCTTGGATGATTCAAATGAAAAAACCTCCTTTCTATATATAGGAGTCTAAGGAGTCACAATATAACCCAGCCGACCTAACAATAATAATATAAATCCACAAAAATAACAATAGAGGGATTCTATGGGGCACAGTAATAACAATATGGGGATAATAAGGGCACAAAAATATTAATAAGAGATGCAACTACAATAGTAATGGGGTAATCACTAGTATTATAGGGACCCAACATGCCCCTCTCCTTCAAAAAAGTGTTGTCCTCAACGCTTGAGTAGTTTTGGATGCTTCTGTATAAAATTCTCATCCTCCCATGTGGAATCTTTAGCGGATAAGTTCTTCCACTTGATAAGATACTCCGAAATTGATCGATTTCGTAGCTGTCGAGTTCTTGTTTCTGTGACTGCTGCCGGTTCGAATATAATTTTTCCTTCCTCGTCAAGTTCTGGCAATATTGTTTGAACTAGGAGTTTGTCGCCTATAAACTTCTTTAAACATGAAACATGGAAAACTGGGTGCAATCGAGAAGCTGCAGGAAGCTCCAATTAGTATGCCATAGTACCAATATTTTGCAACACCTCGTATGGACCATAATACTTTGGTGATAATTTATTATCCTTCTTAGCTTTCTTGAGGGACATTTGATTATATGGTTGTAGCCGTAGGAATACCCAATCACCTACATCGAAACTTCTTTCACTGCGATGTTGATCTGCCTGTTGTTTCATTCTATTCTGTGCCAACATGAGGTTATCCTTTAAGAGTTGGAGGACTTGTTGTTGATGTTCGATGTGATGTTCCACTTCTTCAACCTTAGAATTTTCTCTTAAATATGATGTGATGAATGGTGGCTGATATCCATAAAGTGCCATAAATGGGGTCATTTTTGTTGCTGTATGGAAGGAAGTGTTATGCCACCATTCAGCCAGAGGCAACCATTTGACCCATTGTGTCTGTTTATTAGATACAAAGCAACGAAGATATCCTTCCAAACATTTGTTTACTATCTCAGTTTGCCCATCAGATTGAGGGTGATAAGATAAGCTATGAGCTAACTGAGTACCAAGACAAGAAAATAATTCTGTCCAAAAATTTCCAGTGAAAATGGGATCTCTGTCACTTACAATAATCATTGGGTTTCCATGTAGCTTTTGAATTGTTTCCATAAATGCAGTAGAAACTGTACTGGCTTTAAATGGATGTGATAATGCACAAAAGTGTGCATACTTGGTAAGTCTATCAACTACCACCATGATGACACTCTTTCCCTCAGACTTGGGTAAACCTATGATAAAATCCATTGAAACCTCCTCCCAACATTGGCTTGGAATGGATAAATGTTGTAATAGACCCGATGTCTTAATTGTTTCAACTTTATTTTGTTGGCAAACCAAACATCTCGCCACAAATGTTTGAATATCTGATTTAAGGCCATCCTAAAAAAATTCCTTCTTAACCCTGTGGTAAGTTTTTAAAAATCCCGAGTTCCCTCCTAAGGGAGAAGTGTGCAATTCCATCAGAATCTTTTGTTTTAGTTGGGAAATCTTACAGAGGTATAAGAGATCTTTGTACCATAAAGAATCATTTTGCCAGCTAAATGTATCAAATGTATTGGAATCTTGTTGTAACTTTCGAATAAGTGCCCACACTTCTTCATCATTCTTCCATTTCTCGCTTGCTTCGTTTATCCAATCTGGTTGGATAATAGAAATGGTGCACAATAATTCTTTCACATCCTCATCCTTTCTTGAGAGTGCATCTGCCACCACATTTTTCTTCCCTTTTTTGTAGATGATTTCAAAGTCATAACCCAACATCTTTGTGACCCACTTTTGTTTCTCTTCAGAGGATAATCTTTGTTCTAAAAAATATTTAAGGCTATCATTATTCGTTTTTACCTTGAAGTGTCTTCCCATTAGGTAGGGTCGCCATTTCTTAAGCGCCTGGAGTATTGCCAACATTTCCTTCTCATAAATAGCTTTTTGTAAAAAAATTCCCTTGATTGGACGACTTTCAAAAGCAATGGGTCTTTCATCTTGCATTAAAACGACACCAATTCCATTTCCTGAAGCATCACATTCCACAATAAAGGTTTTTGTAAAGTCCAGTGTAGCTAAGATTGGTGCTTGGCACATTGCCTCTTTAAGATGTTCGAAGGCCTTTGTTGCTTTTGGAGTCCATGAAAATGAATCTTTCTTCTATAATCTTGTTAGAGGTGTTGCCATTCTCCCATAATTCTTAACAAACTTGTGATAATACCCTGTCAACCTGAGAAATCCTCGCAGATGCTTTATGGATGTTGGGATTTTCTATTCCTTAATGGCTTTAATTTTGCTAGGGTCTACCTTAACTCCTTCATGAGATACAATATGACCCAGATATTCCACCTCTTGTACTCCAAAGAAACATTTGGATCTTTTTGCATATAATTGTTTCTCCTCTAATAGTTGTAGCACCCTGTCAACATGTTCAACATGATCCCTCCAAGACTTGCTGTAGATTAGTATATCATCAAAAAATACTAACACAAATTTTTTAAGGAATGGTTTGAAAATGGAATTCAACAAACCTTGAAATGTTGAAGGTGCATTGGTAAGGCCAAAAGGCATGACCAAAAATTCATAATGACCCTCATGAGTTCTAAATGATGTTTTCAGAATGTCTTCAGTATTTATTGTGATTTGATGATATCCTGATCGAAGATCCAACTTGGTGAAGTAAATTGATCCATGCAATTCATCCAGTAATTCATCAATGACAGGAATGGGAAACTTATCTTTAATAGTGAGCTTATTGAGCTCCCTATAATCCGGACACATGTGCCATGATCCATCCTTCTTGTGCACTAATACTACTGGAGCAGAGAAAGAACTTTGACTCGGTTGAATTATACCAGCCTCTAGCATTTCTGCAACCATACGTTCAATTTCACTCTTTTGGGCATAGGGATATCTGTACGGCCTGATGTTTGGAGGAACACTTCCTGGAATCAGATGAATAACATGATCATGATCACAAATAGGTGGGAGACCTTTTGGAGTCTCAAATGCCTTGGAATGATTGTCCAAGACTTTTTGGAGATCTGGAGAAATAGATGATTGCAATGTGGAAACATCTAGTGAACATAATTGTGCAATTATACCCCTTTGTTCCTTTTTTAGAAGCTTTGTCATACTGTTAGAGCTGATTATCTTTCCTAGTTTCCCTGCAATACCCATTAATTCAACTTCCTTTCCTTCCACAGAAAATTTCATGAAAAGTTCTTGAAAATTAAAAGATATTGTACCCAAGGATTGTAGCCATTGGACTCCTAGTACAACATCAACACCTCCCATTGGAATGGAAAGCATTGGGCTAGTCAATACATATTCTCCCATTGATAGCTTGATATTATGGCACTTTCCAGAGCACTTTATTGTTCCTCCATTTGCAACCATCACTTGACACTCTCGTGCTGGATATAAGAAGCAATTCAATTCTTTTGCTACCTTACAATGAATAAAATTGTGGGTACTTCCTGAATCAATCAACACTATTACCTTTTTCTTCTTGATTTGTCCTTCTATCTTGATGGTTTGAGGAGTGGTAGTTCCCGCCAATGCATTACAAGATATGGTCAGATTCATTTCTTCTTTATCTAGGCTTTTTTCTTGGAGTATATCCTCTTCTTCTGAGCTTTCTTGCCCTTTTTCTTCTTCCTCTTCGCAATCTATGTAGAATAATTTCTTCTCAGCACACTTATGACCTTTAGTGTATTTGCTATCACAACTGTAACAAAGCCCTTTTGCTCTTTTTTATTCCAATTGTTGTGGTGTCAACCTTATAGGTTGTGGAATATTAGGGGCAACAACACTTCCATCTTTATAGTTGTGAGTGGTATGCTTCCTGGTTGCCATAATTTTGCTTTCCATTTTTCTTGCTAACCTGAATGCCTTCTCTAATGAATCAGGTTCCCAAAGGTCAACATCATGTTGGATATTATCCTTTAAAGTCCCTATGAACACATCAATCCTCTGCTCCTCTGGAATATTTTTTATCCTTATGTTCAATTTTTGGAACTCCTCAATGTGCTCCATTATTGAACCCTTTTGTTTGAGACTTATCAATTGGCTAAAAACAGTGTTGCTTTTTGTATCCTCATAATGTGCTCTCAGTTCTTCCGTAAAAATTGCCCAAGTGATAATTTGTTTATGAGAGCAAAGCCATTGATACCATACAAACTGATTTGGTTCCAAATATAAAGTTTCAATACGTACCTTTTGTGTGTTTTGCACATTATTGAGATCGAAAAATTGCTCCATCTGTAATATCCATGTTGCGGGATAATTGCCATCAAACTTCTTCATATCGATTTTTGGAATATGGTGGGTCTTCGATCCCACATTAGAGTCTAAGAAATCATGATTAACATTTCTTTTGTTCGCATCAAGAGTTTCCTTTAGTACCTTTTCACCATTAGTAAGTATTTCTTGTAGAAAATTTGTCAAATCTGTCTTCAAATCTACCATGTTTGTCTTCAAATATGCCATGTCTCTCTTCAAATCTGTCTTCAAATCTATCTTCAAATCATCCATCTTAGCTTCCATGGCCTTTATCTTAAATTCCACGCCATTTATCTTAGCTTCTGTTAGCTTTTGTGAGAGTGACATTTGTTGCATTTGTTCTTGTAATTTTGATATATCATGTAGCATTTCTTCCTCTTCTTCATGAGTCATGCTAGAGATTTCAGATGGCTTACTAGGTGTTTGCATTTTCTTTCCTCGGGGCATCAGTTACCAATAATAATGCTCTACTATGCCCTTTGAATTCCTTCAAAATAAATTTTCAAACCAAGTTTAAGCAAAAATTTAAAAAAATCTACACACCTTTATTCACTTTGTAGGAGCTCAATATTGCCTCTGATGTATCTCTGTACTTTATAATCATTCAGTTCTGAAATTGTGACCTGCAGTAGCCCTCTGTGTCCTCTTTCAAATGCCACCAGTCTTACCCAAATTGGATTCTCCAAGGAAGAGTTATGCAAAATCTCCCACAGTGACTTGACTATAGACTAGTTTAGTAGAGAGAACTTGTATGACATGCCACGAGTCACTGTTTCGACCTTTGGCTCTGAAAATATCTACAAGAAACTACATTCCATACTCTTTCTATAACTTCTTACTAAATCTCAATCCGATGCTCAGAGAGAAAGTTATGACGATTTTCCCCAGGTCACCTATTTGGAATGTAGTTCAGGAGTCTGCAAAAAGACCAACTTCCTCAGATCATATCTCTGCAAATATAGCGCAAAAAGCTCTGAAATTCGGAGCCAAGGTTTAGCATGATGTCTTCTCAAATGGGGTTTTTTTAGCTTCTGAAACATCGTAGAAAAAAAGTTATATCGAAAATGTCACGATGACCTATTTGGAGCAGCGACACCCTAGATTCCAAAGCTCTAATACCAAATGTTATGAAGCCAGCTCAAGAAAAGATAGAAAAGATAGATCAACGCCTTAGAATTCAGCCTCTTCAAGGGGGAAACCTCCTTTACATTACATAAATGAACAATTCTTGGATGATTCAAATGACAAAACCCCTTTCTATATATAGGAGTCTATGGAGTCACAATATAACCCAGTCAACCTAACAATAATAATATAAAGCCACAAAAATAACAATAGAGGGATTCTATGGGGCACAGTAATAACAATATGGGGATAATAGGGGCACAACAATATTAATAAGGGATGCAACTACAATGGTAATGGGGTAATCACTAGTATTATAGGGACCCAACACATCATACCCCCTGCTGAAAGTATTGCTCATCCTCTGAGAAACCTAGTGACCTCATTATGCCTCATTCATGGCTCTGATGGCCTCTCTCTTGTACATTCCTCAGTCCTTTCCCTTAAGAGCTTGTTTTAGTTTTTGCAAGGACAAGCACAAAATTTAGTTGTTGTTTCCATGACAGTTTAGCAATCCTACAAGCACAAAAACATAACTTTCCTCTTTGCAAGTCAACTCTATTGGCTTGTACATCCATGTCATTCACATCCTCTCCCTTGTAACCTTCATTCTAATTTTACTCATGTTTCCAAGTGCTTGTGCATAGAAAAATCATAGTGTTTCTAGAGACCATTAGCCTACCTTTTTCCCTTTGATGATTTTTTGGTTTGGCAAGGTCTTCCACATCTTTTTCCACTTTCCTGCTACCTTTTTCCACCGTTTGGACACCTCTGAAACCCTCAAAACACCCTCATATGTGATCCTGTAGCAACAAAGAGAATCCAGTAGTAGACCTATATCACACCACAAAATCTATCAAATCTTGACAAAAATTACACATCATGCTTAATTTTTGCCTATTACCTTTCTATAACATCTTCTAGGTCTCGGAAAAAAACTAGAAAAAGATTACAGACCTCTTGGAAAGCCTCTTTTCATCACTGTGGTTTGAATTATATTTTGATGGTGAATGGCTTCTTGCCTTTTGTTGCCTTCTTCTTCTCTTTTTTGGCCTAGATGATTTCTTAATGGGCTTTGGATTTCTTTGTTTTTATTAGGTCTCTCTTAGGCACCTCTATTTTGGTTTTTAGCACAATTTGTTCCTTTCTTCCTTCTTCCCACTTCGAGTTTTTCTTTTTGCTAATTTCCATCTTTTCCATATTCTTCTACTTCTTCATTAGCTTCTTATTCTCCTTCTTCTTGTTTGTGGGGTCTCTATGGTTAGATCCACCCCCCACTAGCCTTCAATACAACTTTTCAAAGTTGGCAAGACAATTGTCTATTTTTTCTAGAAGTTTTAGATATTCTTGTGTAATGAGGGTTTTATGAGAAGGTAAAAAAGAACAAATTTCTCATATTTCTTAGAGGAAGGCTGATTTCATGCTCATTAAAAAATATTTTAAATTCCCCTTCTTATTAGGCTCAATTCAATGGAAACATCCATATTTCATTTTTTTTTTTTGTTTTGTAAACATTTATCAAAAGTTTCCCATAGGCTATACTACTGAAAAATGATTTTTTTGCAGGCTTCTTGATCACATCTAGCAAGAATAAATATGTATTTACCCTTTGTTTGGGTATTTTCCTTCGAATATAGGGGTTTGGGAGTGAAAATACTCAAAATCAGGGTCTTTTGCAACAACTTTTGCCTGATTGTAGCATCTCTATTTTTCTTGTAGCACACAGTCTCTCTTTCCTATAGCAGCCCTGTTTCTCCTATATCAACTCTGTTTTCTCCTGTAGCAGCACAAAATCCTCTTGCAACTAAATAGTCTTGGCTACCTAGGTGTTTAGATTTGTCTATGAGGTTTTGGCTACTTCCTCTGAGCTTGGAGGGAGGTTATTTCTTCAATCTACTCCTTATTTCCCTCTAATTTTTCCTTTCACTAACAAGTCAATTGCTTAATTTGTTGAGGAAGGTTGAGGCTTATGACCCATCCTTAGGTTATAGAACCTCATCTCTTATGGATAGAAAAAAAAAACTATAACCATAACACAATCAAGAGAAGAGGTAAAGAATATTTCATACATGTACTTACATGTGGATTAGATTGCTGGAGGTTATTGCATGATGTTGCCGGGTCATATACATCATGATATCCTAGTGCATGTCTTCAGAAATTGATTGTACCCTGACTGATAGCTTTTCTTTTGCGTGTAGGTGCCTCTTTGATGTATAGGCAAGTTTTTTTGATGGAATGCCTTCCTAATTGCACACATGGCCTCATCATGCTTCTGTTAGTGGGAAAAACAAATCTCAGAGATTTCTATTGTGATTGCACAAGTTGATATAAGAGAAGTTTCTTCTTGTAGCAACCTTTTGATCCTTTCTTCTAGTATTTATTTAACATGGTGGTGTTGAGGGGAGTGACGAAAAGCTATGTAAACAGTGTTGGATTCATGAGGAGGTAATGTGAAGAATGGAAAAATGGAGAATAATGCTCTCTATGTGTTTTTTAGGTAGGACAGAGTGCACATTTTGAGCAAGCCTCGGTGAAATGGAGTGGACGAGTGATGAAACTAGTGTTGGGGGATCTCTCTCAACCTTCCCTAAAAAAAAATGACATTTTGACCCATTTTCCAATCACATTGTCTATAGTAGCTTCTTCTTGGCCGTCCTGTAGTGCTACAGGATCTTCCTATAGCAATTCATGATAACCTCCTGTAGTAGACTTGTTTTTTCCATATCTACCAAATGGTAGCCTGAATTGACCTGAAATTTTCGGATCATGTATCCATAATCTTTATGTAACTCCCCATAAACACTCTTAGCCAATGGATGCATGAATATCGAGAAAAAATAAAAATGGTTGTAGGTGATGGAGGTCGATTTTGAGAAAAGTGTGCATTAAAATTTGTTGAAAATGCTTGAGCATGTTACCATCATCCATATGCATCTCCCCCTTAAACAACTCGGTAAATGGATGCACTTTTTTCAAGATATGACAAAAATGATTTTCTGCTCTGTGTATTTTGGGTTCCGGTAATGTTGTGGTAAAAACACAACCCCCCCTCATTTTTGACTTGCTCAACTCAAATAATGGGCACCCTTTCTATAAAATATTGTCTAAACACCTTTTAGGATTTTTATTTAGTTGATTATCATATGCTTTTGTTAAATTTTCATTTTCTTTGGATTTTTGTTTTGATTTCATTGTTAAAATCGATTTTTTATAAGCTTCCCATTGACGCTAGTTTCGCCTCATTTGGTCAACTACTTTGAAAATGGTACTTCTTTGAAGTCTCATCATTTATCTAGCCTGGGTTAAAAATGCATAAAAGGTACAATATTGCATTTTGTAAATAAATTAGTTCAAAAATGCAATTATTTTAAATATTAACCCTTAGTTAGTTTTCATTGACATTTTTCATTTCGACTTATGCAGCCAAATCATTAAGCATCGGGATTTAAGAAATTTACTCCAATTTCCAAATCAATTACTAATCTTAAAAAACGAGAATATCTAAGTGGCTGTAGTTTAGATAGTTTCATAACTAAATTTCATTAAAATAAAAACAAAACAAAACATTAATTTCATATATTAAATCTCAAATTAATAAAAAATAATTATTATATAAAATATAATTAATCGCATCTGGGATTTTGCATTGTGACAAGTTTTAAAACCCTCGATAGCCTCCTTCCCCGATCTCCGATATGTGAAAGCTTTTGGAATTATTAAACTTAAGTCTCATTGATCGCATCGAAGCTTTCGTGCGAAACAAGTTAAACACCCCTCCCGATCTCCCGATGCCAATTCCCCGATCATTAAAAGGCATTAAAGACATTAAGCATAAGTTTTATTACATTTTGGTAGATCGAAATTCCCCGATCATTAAAAGGCATTAAAGACATTAAGCATAAGTTTTATTACATTTTGGTTTTTGTTTTCCAAACTCACTCATACGTGAGTGGAATGAACATGGAGTGGTAGGTTAGTGTATTTTTTTTAATAGTTTAAATATTAATATTTAAATTAATTAATATATGTAATATAATTAATTTAAATAAATTAAAATGTAATTATTATTTAGATTAATATTATATAGTTTGTAAATAATTAATTATATATTAGTTAGTGAGATTAATATTAATTAATAATTAATTTAGTTTATAATTAATGATTAAATTAGAAATAATTATTAGATAATTAGAATTCTAATTTAGGATTAGATTTTTAATTAAAATTCTGATTTTTAGCCCAGCAACATAATTTCCAGATTTATGTCAGATTTCATCCATCAACTTTGGAAGCTCATAGATTGAGTTATACTTGGCCAAATGAGGCCCAAGATGGCTCATTGGAAACATAAAATCAAGGAGAATATTTCTGAGGAGGTTTCACTAACAGAATTGATCATTGATTGGGTCAAAAATCATGCAGAATATCAAGATCCGAATTTCTAAAACAAAATCAATTTTCTAAGTTATTTTCTACATTTTCATTTGTCCAAAGTCTCTTCTAATTTCAGATCCATTGGTTAATAATATCCTTGGCCAATTAAACCATCTCAAACATCAATAGAGAGCTTATATTTTATTTTCAATTATTTATTTAATTGAATTTGATTGGATTTATTTTAATGCCAGAAATAATATTTTAATTTTATTGTTGCATCTTAATTCATTTTGATTTCTTTTTGTAGGAAAATGGTAGAAGAAATATGGAGAAAAGGATCTCAATCAATGAGAAGGCTCCAACAATTAAAGATTGGAATTTTGAGCAAATAAAATTGGATTTAGCAGATTTCTCTTCAACAAACTCTTCTCTCAAGAATTCCTTCACAAATATTATAAATAACAGATTGCAGAATGTAATAAGGGGCTTCTCTCCTTTGCAATTTTAGACTTCTAAAAGCACTATTGTAATAGGAATTTAGAGTTGTAGGAGAGAGGAGAGAAAATCTCAGATCTGGGAATTATTGAGAATTTTTCCTTTGTATCTTGAATTATGTATGAAGGGCAGAGTTTGCACTATTGTGGCTCTAGTTTTGAAGGCAGAAGTTCAAGTAATGTAAAGGATTGTTGGAGACCAAGGTCAGAGAAATGGAGGCAATAAATTGGTATTTTTAATACTACTATCTCAAATATCAGTTTCATTTTTATGGTAACAGGAATGTGTCATTTTATTCATGTTTGTACACTATTGTCAATATGGGTAATTTGTTTCAATGTTGTTATTATGTATCTCTGTTCTTATGGATTAAATTCTGATTTCTGAGTAACTATTTGCTCATAAATCTGTCTTATAAAATGGATTTATCGAATGGTAATGTGTTGTGAACTATTTCCACATATTATTGTTTAATTATTGGATTTACGGATTTGATAATCAATATCATTTTTTTGAACTACTTCCTGGAGTGTTGTTGGTTTATTATTTCAGTTAAGAGGTCTCAATAGGATGTGTTTTGGTATCCATAATATCAGTTAATTGAACTACTTCATTAACTTGATATTCATTATAAGCAAGACATATTTAAATATCAATACTTTAATTATCTTTGCTTTTAGTTGGGTTAGATCTATATATGCCTAATTAAGATAGGATTAAGATTGGTTTCTTTTTGCTTGCATTTAGGGTAATTTCTACATTCTTTTAAGTCCTCTTCTCAAAAAGGCAAAATTTTAGCTGTGGCTTGGCTAAACCCAAATCAGCTTAAGGGTCATTCTCTTGCCTAATCAACAAGAAGAATTGATCTGATATCCCTGTCTATTGGTAGTTAAAGATACATTATAAACCAATAGCGATAGGGAGAAGGTAATTGGACCTAGTTAAAGCAGTCGAAGCCACCACACCAAATGGAAAAGGAGCTGCTTTAAGGTCCGGACCGGGTGGTTATCCCCCATTGTTGTTGCAGCGATTTTCGAGGCATCAACAGGTAGCAAAAACAAAACCTTCCTATAACATTTTAGGACAATAAGGAAAATGAATGGAAAAATCTTGGGAATGATGGGTGGATGGTGGAAATAAATGAGGGTGATGGATTGGAATGGACTTGGTCGTGTTATAGCATCTAAGAAAATGAGGAGAAAGCCTGAATTTGACTTCTTTTGACTAGGATTGTGATCAACTTTTCTTTTGGTTCCTAACTTGTTTTTGTTTCTTGCAGAGGTTTTAGAGCACCTGCATTCATGAGAGAGAGATACATGGAGAATATATATATATATATATATATATATATATATATATATATATATATATATATATAGTTTTTTTTTTTTTCTTATAGGCCTACGAGCCGCCTCAATGAGGTTTTCAACTAGTAGGTCTTCCTAGGCACCTCAAAAGAGGTTTTAACCTCAGATTTTATTTTTTCTCTTATTTTTCATTTATTTATTTATTTTCCTATCCTATTGTACTTGAAAAAAAATCATTTTCAAGTGTAGGAATACTTCTAATGAAGCCAAGTCCACATCAAGATGATAGATAAATTGATGTGTAGGCTTGAAATTTATGCTTTGACATGTATCTGAATTTCAGAGGCTAAATGCTTTGATTGAGATGAGATCTAGAATTGTTGAAGAAGAGTGTTGTTGCAAGTTAATGATTGTTTATAACCATATTTCAATATAGTTGTGATGCCCATGGTCCACTTGTTCATTTGGATGATCTTGGCTATCTTCTGCTTTCATGAAATTTAGATCTTCTTTTTTTGTTGATTATTCTCTTGAACACATAGAGGATCTAATGTTGAACATGATGTAACTTTCTCAATCTCTAATTTTTATGTCTTCTCTCCATCAAGTGCAGTGCATGCTCCTTTGGTTTCCTCATTTGAATCTTTTTCTTCTGGATGTTGTCCTTAAATGACATTAATAGAATATCTTATTTCCAATACCTTTCTTTATCTAAGATGAATACCATTTATATCAAGAGGAGATGTTTGGAAGTATTGTGCCTCAGCATTATAGGTGGGTTGAGATATTTCCTTGTGTGGGTTTGAAAATGGTGGTACGGATAGTTGAGTGGGAGTGCATCTTTGAGATGGATGTGGTCAAGGTTGTGGTTTGGTGGAGGTGATGGTAGGGATAACGTGGACTTGAGTATGGAGGATATTGAGAAAAACACTGAGGATATTGAGGATTTCTCTCATAAGGTTCTTCCCAACCTTGTTGCCAATATTTTCTTTGGGGTCAAGATGGCCAAGGTTTTCAAGGAAAGGGTGTGTTCCAACTACTTTGATATGGATGCACATAACCTTGAAATTCTGAATTAGGCTCTTACATCATGCCAGGTTGAGTAGGCTGCCATGGTCCTCTTGGAGCTACATAACATAACTTCCTTGGTGATTGACTTGATCCATTGTCCTCTTAGTAAAATTACTTCAACCTTGGCAATGAGGGGCAATATTTAACATCATGTGATTATGCATGGACAACAAAAATATCAACATCTTCTTTTTGCCCATTTTGTATTATTAACATTTCTACTTGTTCACTTATATTGCTAAGAATTTATGTCTTAAAGTTATCAAGAAAATTTCCGAGTTTAGTTTGACTTACTGATCTTGATGCCGATTGAATTACTCTTTCCTTTCCTCTTGATTTGTGTTTGCATGTTTCACAAATTTCTTCAAATGATAATCGATATACATCACCTCTACTCATGAGATCAAGGATATTAATCCACTCATCTCTGATTGTTCTAAGTAAGAGAGGTTTTGGTGTGTCAGATCCTAAATGATGTAATTTTCCTCTCTTAACATTATACATGAACCTCTCTATTAGATCCTCAAGTCTTTCATCTTCTCTTTGATTCATTATAAAGATTTCCTCCTTAAGATCATGGTCTTTATATTTTCCTAGAAATATCCTTTGCATATCATTCTATGATCTTATTGAATTAGTCGTTAAACGCATGAACCATTTAAGAAATATATCCTTCAATGTTGCTGGAAAAAATCTCAATTTTTAAGTGCTTAGTAAGTAAGCATGAGATCTACAAAGTATGTCAAATTCAAAGAGAAATATTTCCGGATCCTCTGACCTTACACCATGGAAGTTGGGAAGGAAAGACAGAGGGAAGTTCTTCATATGAAGACTAACACCAGTGTCTTGAATGGGAAATCCAAGAGGATATTCCTCATTGTCATCATCTGCATCCATTTATTCTACCTTCTCTTCCACCTCTTCTTCTTCTATCTGCAAAAATGAATGGTGATGTGGCTCTTACTACACCACATGATCAAATGGGGGGTTGGTGTTGGAGAAGTATTTTTTTTTTTTGAATAAGAATGCTAATGCAATGTGATTTTTTATTTTTGAAATAAAATATCCCTAATGCAAATATATATCTTTTTTTGTAGAAACTAAAATAAATCAATCAACTAGGGAAGAAAACAATGTATATTTTGGCACCTCCCCGGCAAAGGTGCCAAAAAGTGATGAGCCTCAGTATTGCAACAAGAATGTTGCAACTCCCAATGCGAACAACTTTAATTATCAACTCGAGATTCATAAAAACATAAGAGGCATCAACACTATATATGAAACATACAATGTGTCCTTCCTTCATTGTCATGATGTAATGGAGTGAATGTAATCTAAACTAATTGCAGAAATGGAAACCTTAACCTATAGAAGGAAAGAAAATACAAGGAAAGACAACATATTCTAATTGCATAAATAAAATATCATAAACTGAATATCAATCATTACATTTCAAAGAGTTTAGATCCATTGATAGAGTTCATTGGATGTGGCAATCAAGAAAATTATTATTGTATTGTCCAACTTATAAATATGTCCATTAACCCAAATTGTTGAGATGTTTTTCAGGGGTAAAAGGGAAAGTTCTAAGTGGAATTTATTCCTCCTCAACCATTGATTTAGAGCCTAATGCTTATGATTAAAACCTGAGGGACACAAACCAAGAGTTTTGAGAAAGTATGGGCAAGTATATACATGCTGGAAGAGTTTTACACAAAGTTATAGGTGCTACTATAAGAAGTTACAATTTGTCTACAAGAATATATAATCCAATGAATGAATAAGTAAATCAAATCCAAATTGGACTAGGATTTTTTTTATTGAATAAAATGTCCTAGGTCTCCATTCCAAGTGTAATCACCCAAAAATGTCCCTATAAAAGATAGCAGAAAATTACTAGTCTAAAATCTAGAAATTTGAGAACTAGTGAGCTAATTAATCTATCAAATGACTAACCTAATCAAGTGAATATTAAATGAGGTAATTTTTTTTATTAGCCTTAACATTTTTAAAATATAATTCAAGTGGAATCAACTCAATTTAATCTCATTAGCATGTTCTAAAAAATAGCAAAAATTACTACTATTTGCCACAACAGAGTTTTAGAAATTTAGATTTGTGAATAAGCAAACTAATCCAAGTAGCTCAATGATTACTATGACCTTACAATTATGTTCCAAGGATAAAATCATGCTTTTGATCTTATAAAAGAACTTACTTTAACCATTGAACCTCTTCCTACAATAAGAAATCATCAATACTAAATGCAAAAATAGGACAAAAACAAGAACAAGGGATGCATTTGAATAAGAAGTGAAAAGAAGAAAAGTAAATTATACAAAAGGGCTCTCACACTCCTAGGATGGACAAGCCCAAGGAAAAATCAGATTCCTATGAAGGACACCAAGATTTATAAGGTGAAAATGTTGAAATATGGCAACAAGAATATTCCAATTTAATTTGTCTTTGAATTAAATTGTGAATTAAAATCGACTTTAGTCTTAACAACTACTTGGAAATAATTAATTAATTAATTTTAAATTAATTAGTTAGAGAAATTCAAGTGAGAAGTCTTTTTGAAGTAATGCAAGAGTTATCCCTTAAATTATGGAGATAATATTGAGTTATATTTGAGTTATAATTAGTTAACTGAGTTAAGTCCAGTGAAATTAGTTCCAAACTGTTTGAGGAACTAATAGTGAGTTAAAAGTCAGTTGATGCATTAATGCACTCAACTAATGCTACTCCAGTTAACTGAAGATTCCCTCATAAGAAACTCATGCATGTCTATTCTGAGAAAGACACAGTTGAGATTAATGTTCAAGGATAGTGTACTATCAGTTGCATGTGTTTTCTCATGGAAAAAACTTATGCATGCAGTCAAGGATAAATCCTTGACGATTGCGTAGTTTTGGAAGGGAGATCATCCACTTGGTAATATGAAATCATCCACAAGGAACCATGCAAGGAAATAGGAACTTGGAGGGCAGAGAGAAAGGCTAGAGATAAGCCAAGATTGCATGTGAGAATCTGTGAGGATTGTACTGAGAGCTAGCTAGTTGTGAGAGCTAAGGCATGGTATAATTCCTATGTATTTCCACCATGTATGACAATACAATAGTGTGGGGGTTTTATTTGAGACTTTGCCCAAAGTATTTTCATGTGTATTGTGCCATTGATTCTTCTTCCTCTGGTTATATTGTTCAGCTCGATCTTTAAGCTTCCGCAAATTGATAGTAGAAGTAGGTTATAGTATTCTGCTTTGATTTATATTGCATTATCTGGTTAACCTACCATCATATTTTCTACATGGTATCAGAGTTGTGAACAATATATTGAGAAGAGAATTCGAAATTTGAAGTTCAGGGTTGCAGGTGCAAATCAAATTCATGTCATACTTCAAAGTTGGCCAATGGCATTCTATGGCTTGAGACTCGAGTATGCATTGGAAGGTAGCTTGAATTACATAGCATGGAAAGATAGAATGGAGGCTGTATTAGAAGAAAATGGCTTGAAGGAATTCATTGATCAAGAAATCCCAAATCCAGCTTCAACTAATGCACAAGAGTTGGCTGAGTGGAAGAAGTGTGTGGCGAAGACAAGACAGATCATCCTTAAGGCAGTTCGAGACCATATTTTCTTGAGTCTCAATGGGAAGGATACTCCATTTTCAATGTGGAATACATTGAAGGACCTCTACCAGAACAGTAGCGACCAGAGGAAATTGGCGCTCAAGGAGAAGCTTCAAAGAATCAAGATGGAGAAGGGTGATACTATTTCGACATATCTGAACAAGCTCACCACCTGTAGAGATGAGCTTGGTCGTGTGGGAATAACTACTGCCGATGATGATATGGTGAGCCTCGCTCTCCTTGGCCTTCCAAAGAATTGGAATAGCTACCAGGAATCTGTGAATGGAAGGGAGAAACTGCTGGATTGGGAATGACTATGGTTGGATCTTATGCAGGAGGAGATCAGGAGGAGCACACGAGATGGTTCTTCATCCAAGAATGATGATGAAGAAAATATGGCTTTAGCAAGTAAGGCAAGGAAAGGGAAGGGGAAGACTTCCCATTTCAAATCGAATTCTTCTCATGGAGGGAAGAAGGGTGACATGTCTAAAGTAAGGTGCTTTAGTTGTCACAAGATAGGACAATATGCAACTAATTTCCCATCGAAGAAGTCTAAGAAGGGATCCTTGAAGGATCAAAAGGTGAGGCTTTAGCCTCTCAGTTTGAAATGGACTTTACCCTCATCGCATGCATGGTGTCATCGATTATGGGTTGTGTTTGGTATCTTGAGAGTGGAGCCTCATTCCACATGACCAGTGATAGAAATTTATTCAGTGCCTTGGAGGAGAAAGACCTCAAGATGAGCATAGAGATGGGTGACGACGGAAGGTATAATGTTTCAAGAGTGGGCATGGTTGCTTTTTAGAGGGAGCATGGAGCTCCTTTGACCCTGATAGATGTTATGTATGTGCCTCAACTGAAGAAGAACTTGGTATCGGTCTTGATGTTATAGGACAAAGGCTACGATGTTGTGTTAAGTAAAGGAAAGGCATTCCTAAGACACATAGACACAGGTCAGACCAAGAGGATAGGCATTCGGGTGAAAAACCTATATAAACTAGAGGTAGATGATTGTGCAGCATTGAGTACGAAAGAAGAATTGGTGCAAAGCCAAGAAACTGGTGAGTTGTGGCACAAGCGATTGGGCCATTTGCATCATGGGGCTTTGGAGATAATGCAGAAGATATCTACAGGACTTCCCAAAGGTAAATTTGAGTAACTTGTCACATGTAAAGGTTGTACCTTGGGAAAGTACACCAAGTCTTCCTTTCATGATCGAGATAGTTGAGCAGAGGTTATCTTAGAGCGAGTTCATACTAATTTGTGTGGACCATTCTTGACGGCATCCACAAAAAAGAAAAGGTATTATGTGATTTTCATTGATAACTATTCTTGTAAATGCTGGATTTATTTCATGCAGAAGAAGGACCAAAATTTCACAATGTTTTTTGAGTTCAAGGCTTTGGTCGAGAAAGAGTCGGGGAAGAATATCAAGGCTTTGAGAAGCAACAATGGTGGAGAACATGTCTCCCAAGAGTTTAAGGACTCCTATGCAGCGGAAGGAATTAAATGAGAGTTAACGACACCTCATAACCCACAGCAAAATGGGGTGGCCGAGAGGAAGAACATAACTATTGTAGGGGTAGCACGGGAAATGCTGCATGACCAAGGCCTACCACTTCACTTGTGGGCTAAGGCGTGCAACACATCGATCTATTTGCAGAATAAAAGTGGGCATCACATACTTGGGATGAAGACACTAGAGGAAGCTTTATCTAGTAAGAGACCATATGTGGGTCACTTCAGGATCTTTGGCTTATCGGTATATTACCATGTGACAAAGGATGCATGGAAGAAGCTTGATCTGACAACAGAGTTGGGGATATTTGTGGGGTACAATGATACACCTCACAACTATCAAGCGTATTTGCCTACTAGTCGGAGGACAGTGGTTCGCAGAGATCTCAAGTTTGATGAGCAGAAGGCCGTGCGAGTTTCCGTTGAGAGGGAGCTCCAACTACAGGCTATGGAGGAACTATTGGTTCTTAAGGAGGAGGAGCCTCAGACTGATGTGGAGTAGCTGCATGCAGAGGTTCCAAGAGTGGAGACATCCACTCAATCAGAGTCTTCTAGAGATGGACAGAAGCGCACAAGAGAAGATGGTAGATTGTTGGAGGATGCGAGAGAGAATGTGGGAGCACTATCTTCTCAGTGCAGACATAGTAGGTCACCTGAGAGGTACACTGGATACATGGCCCTAGCTGGGGAATGTGTTGAGACTGAGCCATCTTCCTTTGAGGAAGAATTGTAGCAGCCGATTTGGGTTGATGCTATGGTGGAGGAGTATGACTCCATATTTCGTAACAATGTTTGGGACGTGGTTCCTAAACCGGAGAATAAGTCAGTTGTGAGTTCTTGTTAGCTTTACAAGGTAAAGCAAGCTACTGATGGTAGTGTGGAGAAGCATAAGGAAAGATTTGTTGCCCATGGATTTTCACAGGTCGAGGGAATTAACTATGATGAGACTTTTGCTCCTATCACAAGGTACTCATCTATCAGATCTATGTCGACACTATCAGCACAGATGGGTTGGATGATCCATCAGATGGATGTGAAGGCTACATTTCTCAATGGCCAGATTGAAGAAGAGGTGTACATAGAGCAGCCAAAAGGTTTTGAGACCATCAATTGTGAGTCACATGTGTGCTGACTCAAGAGGGCATTGTACGGGCTAAAGAAAGCACCTCATGCTTGGTACACCAGGATAGACAACTACTTCATCGGGTTGGGCTTCACAAAGAGTGAAGCAGATGCGAACCTATACAACATCATGTTGAAAGGTAAGTTGTTGATCATCATACTTTATGTTGACAATCTCATATTGACTCGTGATGATCAATTGATCATGTCTTGTAAGGAGGACCTTGCAAGAGAATTCGAGATGAAAGACATGGGTCTCATGCATTACTTCCTTTGCATGGAAGTGTGGCAGAAGGATGGGGAGTTGATTGTGTCTCAGGGAAAGTATGCCAACGAGATACTTAGGAGATTCCACATGGAGAAGTGCAAGCCCATGCAGACTCCTCTAGTAGGTAATTGGAGGAAGGAGGTTGCTACTTCAAGAGAAGTAGTAGAGGCTACTGTGTACAAGCAGCTTGTGGGTTCACTGATGTACTTAGTGAACACATGAACAAATTTGTTCTATGTGGTGAACCAGCTGAGTCAAGCGATGGTTAAGCCTACCAAGATGTTTGGAAGGCGGAAAAGAATGTATTGAGATACCTCAGAGGCACATCTCAGTATGGATTATAGTACAGACGGACAAAGGTAGTGAAGCTACAGGGCTTCACTGATGCAAATTTGGTAGGGAGTCCATCAAATCGGAAAAACACATCAGGATGGATTTTCAACCTTAGGTCAACAACAATTTATTGGTACAGTAGGAAACAGAGGTTAGTTGAACTCAGCTCGGCAGAGGAAGAATACATCGCTGCAAGTCAAGAAGCATGTGAGGCCATATGGATGCGGAAAATTGTAGTTGGTTTGTTTGATCAGAGGATGGATCCAATTTTGATCTATTGTGATAATCAGAGTTGTATCAAACTCTCTGAGAATCCGGTATTTCATGACAGGTCCAAGCACATCGACATTCAGTATCATCATCTCAGAGACTGTGTAGTGAGGAGGATCATGTTGCTGCAGTATATTTCGATAGAGGAGCAAGATGTTGACATTTTGACAAAGGCATTGTCAAAGTGTAAATTCAAGTTCCATAGAGATAGGATCATGGTGGCAGATAATCCCTTTCTTGTTGAGAGGGAGTGCTGAAATATGGCAACAAGAATATTCCAGTTTAATTTGTCCTTAAATTAAATTGTGAATTAAAATCGAATTTAGTCTTAACAGCTACTTGGAAATAATTTTTTTTTTTTTTTTCAATTAATTAGTTGGAGAAATTCAAGTTAGAAGTCTTTCTGAAGTCTGCAAGAGTTATCCCTTAAATTAAGGATATAATATTGAGTTATATTTGAGTTTTAATAAGTTAACTTAGTTTATTGAGTTAAGCTTAGTTAAATTAGTTCCAAATTGTATAAGGAACTAATAGTGAGTTAATAGTCAGTTGATGCATTAATGCACTCAACTACTACTACTCTAGTTAATTGAAGATTCCCTCATCAGAAACTCATGCATGTCTATTCTGAGAAAGACTCAGTTGAGATCAATGTTCAAGGATAGTGTACTATCAGTTGCATGTGTTTTTTCATGGAGAAAACTCATGCATGCAGTCAAGGATAAATCCTTGAGGATTGCCCAGTTTTGGAAGGGAGATCATGCACTTGGTAATAGGAAATCATCCACAAGGAACAACGCAAGGAAATAGGAGCTTGCAGGGCAGAGAGGAAGGCTAGAGAGAAGCCAAGATTGCCTGTGAGCATCTGTGAGGATTGTACTGAGAGCTGGATAGCTGTGAGAGCTAAGGCTTTGTATAATTCCTATGTATTTCCACCATGTATGATAATACAATAGTGTGGGGTTTTTAGCTGAGTCTTTCCCCAAAGTATTTTCATGTGTATTGTGCCATTGATTCTTCTTCCTTTATTTATATTGTTCATCTTGATCTTTAAGCTTCCGCAAATTGATAGTAGAAGTAGGTTATAGTATTTTGCATTGATTTATATTGCATTATCGGGTTAACCTACCATCAGATTTTCTACATGGTACCAGAGCTAGATTGTAGAAATTTTCTATAGAAAATTGTGCCAAACTTCATTATTTTTTTCAATACAATTACATCCCTACAAGAAATGAAAGTGGAGTTGCAAAAATACAAGTGTTCTCCACAAGAAGATTAAGAAAAATCCACCCCTAGAGGCAAATTCGAATTGGTACTTATAGAATATGACGAGGAAGCAATCTCCTTGAAAGAAGGAATATTTCTCCTCCAAAATCCCTCAAATAGTGGATCTGTTTCCCAACACTAGGTATTTGCATCAAATGATAGGGAACACATTCCTAGATTTTCTCAATCATTGGAGCTCCAAAATTTTTGCAATAATTTCAGAATATCTTGTTGATTTATTATCTAATATTGATCCTTTTGTAATAGGCAACAACTCACTAAATTATCTCCTCCAAATTTTCATAATCTACCCAATATTCTCACAATATTCCAAAAAAATAAATAATATTAGGCACAAATATGCAATTATCCATAAACCTTCCTAATGAACATATTAAAGTTAAAAATATGATATCTAATGCAAAAAGAAAGGTTTAATATTCTGAAGAATGGTCAAATGGGCCTTAATTTATATCTAGTTTAGAGGCCCATCACTTGGTTGCCCTTGTTTGGTCCAACCATTACTTGCTGTCTAAGCTTTGGAAAAATAATATTTTCATAGTTTAATTAAACCAAAGGTGTTCTTGAGGGAGCGATTATATCCAAGGTTTCGTTATCTTTTCATAGCCATTGGGAGCTCGCCATGTATCTGTCAATTTACGCACTTGCACATTAACTAATCTATGCTAGTTGTCGATTATGGTAGGCTCTAGTTTAACGTATCAATGTGTTGGAAAGCGATTTTTTTTCCTTGTTCAATCAATTGACAGATGTGAAATACAAAATTATGTGTTTGAAGACAATGCATGCAACAAAATTAGATGTCTTCTTATTATTCGACGTCAGGAGCTTGCTCTAGGGTTTCTCCCAGGATCAAATCGCATTAGTAGGAAGCTCCCAAGACAGTCGATCAAATGAACTCCCTCAGAAGAAAAATTCCAGAGTTAATCGATAATATGAATACTCAAATAATTTTCTTTCAATTAATAGTATAAAATATTATCCATAGGAAAATGTTTTACTAGCTTGGTTATTCATAAACCCTAGAATGTTTGGATTTGGAGCTCCTGCGGCCATGACACTTTCCATTTCATAGGATTGAACTTTTTTGGGTCACAGAAAAACTATAGACTGTGACGACGGTTTCTAAAAAATGGCATGAGCTTCCATCTGTTTGTGATGAGGTAACCTATAAAACAAATACCATATAGAAAACTAGTTTTCAGATGAACATACCCAATCCATTTTATCTTAGTTTTTCTCCTAATTTATGACCAAATTGGAAAAATTGTATATTTAATATTGTTAGGAGACCTTCTCACCTTTATATTGTATGTCTTCAACCACTTCTCTAAATGTGAAGGATAATATTGAGGCCACACTTAGTGTCTCATGAATAACTTGAAGATTTTAAGCAAGTAGATTATTAATTAATAATCAATGGTCGATCAGAGTAGGAACTTTCTTGGTAAGGGAATATAATATGGTGGTTAAGAAAGTTACCTTACATGCTAAGGGAATTTTCCTGGTATCTTCCCAAGTCAGGAAGTAATTTTCCATCCCTTTGGCTTGTCTGATGGCTTCTTGTTCAACCTGAAAATAACCATAAACAATGTTGAATGTTATAATCAAATTTTATCATAGAGGCCAACACTAAATCTTCCGAATAATATTAGTATGGGAAACCATGTCCATATTTACAAAGTATTCAATGTGAAAAATGGCTTTTAAACAGAGTGAGTGAGTTTGTCTTATTACTGTCAAAGCCTTATGAAAAGATGGATTATCTCTCAGGTACTTGATAATCTAGGTCAAGACACTATCATTTGTATGTTAGGCTAAAAAAATTACTCTGATGATATTATCTACAATTTGGTCATTTTTCAGGGCCTATGAGATTCCGTCTATTGATGGCATTAAAGAACCCAAAAAAATAATTGTTTACCACATTATTGGCCTTCCATGTAGTAATTATTTGGTTCAGTATCTTGCTAAGATGTTTTCTAGCTTAGAATTCAACTCACTAAGTTGTTTTCTGGTTTGCAGTTCAATTAAAATATGTAGCAACACTAGCCATGGATCGATTAAAGTATTGAAGTCTCTTACTTCTGCGGTTTTGGAAATGGAACTAACTCTATCATGATTTTGGATTGGGATTATTTAAAATTTGTTCTACCGTTTCCTCATGGCTTGATTCATGCCTTTTCATCTGCCACGTTGTTGTCTACTGTCCAACAATACACATACCTATTCAAATATATTGCAGTACGTGATGGTAACAAAATTTTACATGGTTTTAAATGATAATTTATAATTGCAGTTTTCAAATTCTCAAATTGTTTTAGCAATAAGACAGATAATGAAGACATTGTGAAGATGGTTGAGAAATAGTTTATAGTTGGTGAGAAATAATAGTTTATTTTTAGTCATTGATTTTCTCACGAGAGAAATTTGTTAATTCTCATATTATTCTGACATGTTTACCAGATCAATTTGTTAATTCTCATATGGTTTTTTGAATTGAATAGGTGATTTATTTAATTTAATATTATTAATTTAGTATGTTGCATTTATAAAATAATCAGTGAAAATGAATGAGATTAGTTAAAGATTTGAAGTGAAACAAAGTTTGAGTAGAAGTTTTATATTCTTAAAGGTTACATCTAACTTAAATAATTATTTTTTGGAATATTGTGCAACACACACAATGGTACAATTACTAGAGAAAATAAAACTCGAAAAACACAATGAAATTCAATTGTGTAGACACTATTACTAGTAGAATTGGATGGCGGGTGTTCTTTTATAGTGACCAAAATGGGTGGTTTTTAAATGGGTGCGAAATCTACTACTGGGAAGATGAAAATCAGGTGGTTTGGGTGGAGGAAATGGAAACTTGGATGCAATGGAAATTATCATGTGATGACTGGCCACACCACTATGTGTTGGGGTCATGGTTTTCGGGATTTTCGCATCACAGAAGTTGTTCACGGTTTTCCTAGTGGGTATATCTTGACACAACACTGAGAGTATGAGTATATCCCTTTTCCATGTGGGAATATATTGTGACGGTAATGTGTGTGAGTATATTCTTCCTTATGGTCAAATCACCTTATATTATATTTTATAATCTTTATATATTATAATTATATTCCTTTTCTTATCATTGAAAATATTTTTATTTTTAATTTACAGAGGGAATACAAGTACATGATTATATTACTTTGAGATAACCACACATACTTTATCTTTCCAAACGCTAATTCTTATTGGTTTACATAATTAATTATCAAAATTATTTATCAATGTTTTAAGAAGAAAAAAAAAAGTTTGATTTAGCATTTACACAACTAACAATGGATATTTTTTCAAATCCCAATTCCATATTCGATGACATGATGACATTTTGTCACATGATGGAGATTGGCTTTATTAGTCCTTGGAAAGGTAGGACACTAGAAACAAATTTTCCCATTAACCAATATCAATTTAACATTGACCAATGCAATTTATAATGTTTAAGTTTGAAAAATATACTTTTTTCATTTTTTTTAAACAAAATGGTTACTTTTTTATATTGAAAATATGGAATTATGTGACTAGAGGCTAGGGCCATCAGATGTGTATCTCCCAACCTTGAATTTTGGTCCCAAAAGTTCATGCCTGTGAGGATCGTGTTGTGCATGTAAAATTCAACCAATTTGGCCCTATCTTTAATGCTTTCTTCTTGGCAGAAGTAAATGAACTTACTATAATCTTGAAATGTGAGAGAGCCATATTATACCAATGTATTGATTTGAAACTGTAGCCATTGTTCTTTGAGGAAGAGGACATATGATTTGGAGGGTTTTCTGCACTTGATGGCTTCCATGAACAAGATTTCCATGGTGGCAAGTTGTGCTTCCCTTTCTTGTAGTTTCTCTCTTAACCTTTGATTTTCTAGTTGCAACTACTCCCTCATAATTAATTCTTTTAATAATCACCCATATCCTTACCCATATACTTCATCATTTCATCCATGAAACCTTCATCCTCAACTTTCGTTCATTTAGTGATCTGCATCCATCGATATGCTCAACTTCTCTTCTTTTCTAACTCAAAGAGTATGGGGATTGGAAATGTTTAAGGTATAATGTTCCCCTCTTCATAAAACATGTACTAGGACCCAATAGCTCGTTGTGGATTAGGCTCTTGGATTTATTATGGACCTTATATGTGTTGTTGTTATTTCATGTAGCAAGGTCTCCTTATCCTATAACAATTCTATCCTTTCATGTAGCAGCCATGTTTCTTCTTGTAGCAGGGAAATTTCTTCTTGTGACTACTTGAATTTAGTTTCCCTAGTGGTTAGCATCCTTTGCTATGTTTGAGTCTACTTTCTCTTGGCTTTGAGAGAGGTGGCTTACACAATTTTCACTTTTCCTCATCCCAATTCTCCTTCTTTGTGGTTGACATATTCCTCAATTGTGATTGGGACTATTGAAGGAGGTTGAGGCTTCCCTTGGTTGATACTGGTTCTTTTCACCTTTTTAAAGTATAACAGGCCCTTCTTGGGTTACCTCCCTTTGGGTTTGATGGGTGTGCTAAGGTTTTTCAGGGTGGAAGCCACCAATTATTTTTCCTCTCCTCCTTAGAGGCTTACCTGTTGTTCTTGTTTTCTCTTCTTCCAAGGTTTGGAGGGCTCCACAAGGGTCTCCCTTCCTACCTATAGTTTCCCTTCCTCTTCCTTCCTCTCTTCTCCAACTTCTTCTTAAATTTCCTCCTTATATTCAACCTCTTATTCTTATTCCTCAACTTCTTTTTCTTTTTAACCTTCTTTCTTATGAGCACTACATTGGGTAGTATGTTGATGTTCTACCAGAGATTGGGATTGAGTCTTGATGAAGGCCTCCTTATGCATGTCGACAAAATCAATCCATAGAAAGGGGTTCCTGAGGTGACTCAATCCATTGATAACAATGAGACTTATGAGGTCATGGTGGGTGATGTATTGATGCTTCCTTTATCTCACCCTCTAGCTCATTTCAATCATATACTGAAGGAGAAAATGTGGAACACTAAGCCTACTTGTGATGGGCAATTATGTTTGGAACCTTAGATCATAGAGTAGCATAAAATGATAGGAATACATAACACTTAAACTTCCTTCACAAGATATGTACTTTAGGATGTTCTAAGCCACTTCATCGCATGGGTAAGGTTGACTCTCCTTCTAACTCCATTCTTGTCTTCAACTGACTTCTCTTATGGGAGGAATAATTCTTTTTAGTTGTGGTGGTCTTTGTTTTGGGTGTGGAGCCTAATTATCTTCTGTATTCAAAGGTATCGCCGCATTATACCCCAGTTTGTAATGGGGTCCGGGAGGCGGCTGTGACCTTTGGGAACCCCCCCTGGTAGGGGGATTGGGGGAAGCACCCCTAAGCTAAGAATAGATGTAAAGTTTCCTTGTAAAATGTTGTAATTTCGTAGTCAATTTGGGCCGTTCATTAGGTGGAGATCTGACAGTAGAAGTTATGTTTAAATTAGGGTTTCTTTCCCTAGAAGGCAACCCCTCGCTATATATGAGGGAATTGTATCGCGTCTATATATATTTGTATTTTGAGTGAGGAAGAGAGAGGAGATTGAGCGAAAAGAGGGAATTACAGTGGATCTGCTGTAGGTTGTATCTCTTCAGTTTGTTGGATAATATATAAACAAGGACTGGCTGTTTCTCCATGGACGTAACCCAAACAGGGTGAACCACGTATA
Organism: Pinus tabuliformis; assembly: GCA_031772625.1. NCBI lineage: Eukaryota > Viridiplantae > Streptophyta > Pinopsida > Pinales > Pinaceae > Pinus > Pinus tabuliformis. The sequence goes on along the minus strand of CM062807.1, from coordinate 8,980,495 downwards.
TTTGTGTCTCTCTCATTTTATGCATTTTTTATGTTTATATTTCCACAATATTTTATGTGTTCCATTGCTCTGTAATATAAAAAATTTTAACAACTGGTATCGAAGCTGAAGGTCTATTTGGCTGATAAACTCGCAGGAGAGAAGGGTTCCTAGTTTGAGTGGGAGCAATGGCAGAAGATGGTAGGTTTAGGGTCGAAAAATTTAATGGCCAAAACTACCAACTGTGGAAGATGTAGATGGAAGATTATTTATACCAGAGAGATCTATACCAACCATTGATCAGAAAGACAAAGAAGCCGACGAGTATGACATACACATAATGGGATATTCTAGATAGAAAATCACTTGGAACAATACGCCTGTGACTAGCGGCGTTGATAGTGTTTAATATTTCAAAGGAAATGACGATAGATGGTTTAATGTCGACATTGGCCGAACTATATGAAAAACCCTCGGCCTCAAATATGGTATTTCTTATGAAGCGTTTATTTAATATGAAGATGTGAGAAGGTGGATCTATTTCTGATCATTTAAATGAGTTTAATACAATTACCAGTCAGTTAAGTTCTGTAGGGGTAACTTTTGATGGTGAAATTAGGGCTTTGTTATTTCTGTGCTCATTTCTAGAAATTTGGAATGGTTTAGTTATGGCCATTAGTAAGTTTATCTCTGGATCTAGTACTTTAAAGTTTGATGATGTTGTCAGTGCAATCCTTAGCAAGGAAATGCAACAGAAAAGCTTCGATGAGACATAAGGTAATGCTTTGACTTTAGAGACTAGGGGAAGAAAAATGGAAAGAGGAAAGAGCCCTGGATATCGTAGTAAGTCAAGAAAAGGCAGATCCAAGTCCGGATTTGGGATAGTGTGCTGGAAATGTGGGAAGAAAGGACACCTGAAGAAAGACTGCAAGTCTCGGAAGGGAAAAGAAGGAGATGCGCAACAAGAAACTAATCATGAAGCGAATGTAACAGGTGATGTGTTGCAAGATGCTTTGATTATTTCATTAGAAAATATTATTGATGCCTAGGTGGTATATTCAGGGGCCTCATTCCATGCCACACCTAATAGGAAACATTTTTATGATTATGTTCAAGGAGATTTTGGATAGGTTCAATTAGGTGATGATAAACCCTATAAAATCATTGGAATGGGTATAGTTTTCATAAAACAAAAAAATGGAAATCAATGGCTATTGAAGGAGGTAAGGCATGTTCTAGATCTGAAGAAAAATCTGATTTCAACAAGGCAGTTGGGAGGTGAAGGTTACATAACTACTTTCACAAATAAATCCTAGAAGGTCACTAAAGGATCCCTGGTAATAGCGAAAGGAGGAAAGGTTGGCACATTGTATTTATGCAATGGTATTTCTAATTTTGTTAATGATTTAACCTCTATAGGAGAAGATACGGCATTGTGGCATCATAGGCTCGGGCACATGAGTGAGAAGGGGATGTAGATTCTTCACTCAAGAAATTTGTTGCTAGGTTTGAAGTATGTTGATTTAAAATTCTCTGAGAATTGTGTTTATGGAAAACAGAAGAGAGTCAGATTCCTTAGAGTTGGGAAAGAAAAGAAGAGAAAAAAATTAGAGCTTGTGCATACAGATGTATGGGGACCTACTCAGGAATCATCTCTTGGTGGCTCTCATTATTATGTTACTTTTATTGATGATGCAACCAGAAAAACTGGATTTATTATATTCGAAATAAATCTGATGTATTTGATACTTTCAATAAATGACAAGATTTGGTTGAAAATGAGACAGGAAAAAGGTTGAAGTGTCTCAGATCAAACAATGGAGGTGAATATTGCAGCAAAGAGTTTGATAGGTACTATTCATAGAATGGAATTTGTAGAGAGAAGATAGTTTCAGGAATACCACAAGAAAATTGTGTGTCAGAAAGGATGAATAGGACGATCATGGAGCGTGCAAGGTGCATGAGATTGCATGCAGGATTGCCTTTACAATTTTTGGCAGATGTTGTAGATACTTCTGATTATCTATTAAACAGAGGGCCTTCATGTTCCTTGGATGTTGGTATTCCAGAGGAGACATGGATAGGTAAAAAGGTAAACTACTCTTTTTTAAAGACTTTTGGTTGTGAAGCCTTTCTCCACATTAATAAAGAAAATATAACAAAGATTGAGGAAAAATCAAAGAAATATACCTTTATTGGATATGGTGTTAATGATTTTGGTTGTCGCTTTTATGATTATGAAAAACATAAAATCATTAGGAGCAGATATGTCATATTCAATGAAAAGGTTTTGTATAAGGATCAACAACAGGAAAAGAAAGAAGAAAAAGTAAACATAGAATACACAGTGCTTGACGAGATCACAGGAATAGTGATGGTGCCTGAAAATCATAATTTTCAACATCCATAACAAAAACCACAACAAAAACAAGCACCTCAAACACCCGAAATTGGTGTTAGAAGATCTACAAGGATGAGTAGACCCCTTGAATGATACTCTCCTTCATTATATTATGTATTGTTGACTGATTCTGATGAACTAGAACGTTATGAAGAAGCAGTGCAGGTAGAAACCAGGAAGAAGTGGGAGCAAGCCATGAAAGCAAAGATGGACTCCTTAGCACATAACCAGAGTTGGGACTTAGTCAGGTTGCTTGCAGGTAAAACAACATTGCAAAATAAATGGGTTTACAAGTTGAAGGAAGAAGATGGAGGTAGAAAAAGGTGTAAAGCTAGACTTGTGGTGAAAGGGTTTGCACAGAAAAAGGGTATATAATTTGATGAGATATTTTCTCCTATTGTTAAAATGACTTCAATCAGATCTATTTTAAGTCTAGTAGCAGCTAAAGATTTTCATCTTGAGCAGTTAGATATAAAGACAACCTTTCTCCATGGGGATTTGGAGGAAGAGATATATATGAAGCAGCCACAAGGATATGAGGTAAAAGGGAAGGAGAAACTAGTGTGTAGGTTGAATAAGAGCTTGTATGACTTAAAATAGGCTCCAAGGCAATGGTATCTAAAATTTGATAGGTTTATGTCTAAACAAGGTTATACTAGATGTCACTCTGACAAATGTGGTTATCTCAAAAGGCAAAATGATGACAACTATATTATATTGTTATTGTATGTGGATGACATGCTTGTTGCAGGTTCTAACGTGCAGGAAATAAATGCGCTCAAAATAAAATTGGCAAACTCATTTGCAATGAAGGATTCAGGTGTTGCAAAACAAATCCTTGGTATGAGAATAACTAGAGACAGGAAGAATCACAAATTAACATTGTCTCAAAGTGAGTACATGGGAAAGGTGTTGAAAAGGTTTAATATGTAGAATGCAAAACCAATTAGTAAACCTTTGGCTAGCCATTTCAAATTAACTATGGAGGAGTGTCCAAGACTCAGGAAGAAATGGTTCATATGTCTAAAGTTCCATATGCATCGGTAGTTGGAAGCTTAATGTATGCAATGGTCTGCACAAGGCCTGATATTGCACATGCAGTGGGAGTTGTAAGAAAGTACATGAACAATCCAAGAAAAGAACATTGGATGGAAGTCAAGTGGATTCTCAGGTATTTGAGAGGTACCACAAATCAAGCATTATGCTTTCGTGGTTCAAACATTGTTCTATAGGGAATTGTCGATGCTGATATGTCGGGTGATAGAGATAACAGGAGAAGCACAATAGGGTATGTGTTTACTGTAGGTGGAACAACTGTCAGTTGGGTCTCAAAACTACAAAGTGTTGTTGCACTCTCAACAACAGAAGTAGAGTATGTTACTACTATAGAGGCTAGTAAAGAAATGATTTGGTTACAAAGGTTTCTGGATGAATTGGGTAAGAAGCAGGAGTTGGGAAAATTATACAGTGGCAGCCAAAGTGTGATGAAAAGAGATATTGCGGGTAATCCAAAATCCTTTTACTTTACAAAAATTGATCTTGAGGCATGTGGGTTATAGCCCACAAACCTATTAGAAGCGTTCGCAAGGCTTTAAGCATTTACGATCATGTACCATTTAACATTATCGGAGCCTAAGAACTATCAGCACTATTTATATCGCATTAATGCATTAAATCATCAAAATACATTATTGGCCCCTAGTGCACTCACTATAGACGACTTTAAAGTATTGGGAGCATTACATATAGGCATTAAAACCTTAAAACACCGCAAACAATTTAACTCTCACAATATAGGAAACATACAAAAAACCCGCACCAGAACACATGACAGACTTCAAAAGTTATAAAGTCGCATCTATAAATCATCGGCTCCACACCTCCAACCATTCAGACCTCCGATCGGCCAACCTCCAATCGCCAATCGAACTTATCAGCGACATCGCTATCACTATATCATAATCGCTCATTCCATGGCCACGGTCATTCAACTTTTCCGAAATGCGACTAGCGATCCCATCGGGACCATCAATCTCCCTTTCGATCTGATGGTTATGATTCAATCCTCGTATCACAATCGCTATATTTAAAAGCCTCTCCAATCTCATTCCAATGGGTTTTGCTGATGCGATATTTGGTCTGGCTCTATTTCTTGTGAATTGATCTGGACCATTAATCATATCAATCCAACGGTCGTTGTGCATTCTCGTCGCTTCCTCCTTAACTTAGTCTCGGTTACCTTTTGATGGAATTATGTGTTTAAACACAGTTCTCTGCCATACTCCATTTATGTGTGCGATATTCATAACATCGTTGGATTGCCATCGATCCTATAGTGATCAATCGACGATCAATAATTACAAACGAGATTCAAAGTCTCCATGTTATGAAACCAGCTCAAGAAAAGATAGAAAAGAAAGATCAACGCCTTAGAATTCAGCCTCTTCGAGGGGGCAACCTCCTTTACATTACATAAATGAACAATTCTTGGATGATACAAATGACAAAACCTCCTTTCTATATATAGGAGTCTAAGGAGTCACAATATAATCCATCCGACCTAACAATAATAATATAAAGCCACAAAAATAACAATAGAGGGATTCTATGGGGCACAGAAATAACAATATGGGGGTAATAGGGGCACAACAATATAAATAAGGGGTATAACTACAATAGTAATGGGGTAATCACTAGTATTATAGGGACCCAACATGCCCCTCTCCTTTAAAAAAGTGTTGTCCTCAACGCTTGAGTAGTTCTGGATACTTCTGCATAAAATTCTCATCCTCCCATGTGGAATCTTCAGCGGATAAGTTCTTCCACTTGATAAGATACTCTGAAATTGATCGATTTCGTAGCTGTCGAGTTCTTATTTCTGTGACTGCTTCCGGTTCCAATATAATTTTTCCTTCCTCATCAAGTTCTGGCAATATTGTTTGAATTGGGAGCTTGTCACCTATAACCTTCTTTAAACATGAAACATGGAAGACTGGGTGCAATCGAGAAGCTGCAGGAAGCTCCAATTTGTATGCCATAGTACCAATCTTTTGCAACACCTTGTACGGACCATAATACTTTGGTGATAATTTATTATCCTTCTTAGCTTGCTTTAGGGACATTTGCTTATATGGTTGTAGCCGTAGGAATACCCAATCACCTACATCAAAACTTCTTTCACTGCGATGTTGATCTGCCTGTTGGTTCATTCTATTTTGTGCCAACACGAGGTTATCCTTTAAGAGTTGGAGGACTTGTTGTTGATGTTCGATGTGATGTTCCACTGCCTGAACCTTAGAATTTTCTCTTAAATATGATGTGATGGATGGTGGTTGATACCCATAAAGTGCCATAAATGGGGTCATTTTTGTTGTTGTATGGAAGGAAGTGTTATACCACCATTCAGCCAGAGGCAACCATTTGACCCATTGTGTCTGTTTATCAGATACAAAGCAACGAAGATATCCTTCCAAACATTTGTTTACTATCTCAGTTTGCCCATCAGATTGAGGATGATAAGATGAGCTATGAGCTAACTGAGTACCAAGAGAAGAAAATAATTCTGTCCAAAAATTTCCAGTGAAAATGGGATCTCTGTCACTTACAATAATCTTTGGGTTTCCATGTAGCTTTTGAATTGTTTCCATAAATGCAGTAGAAACTGTACTGGCTTTAAATGGATGTGATAATGCACAAAAGTGTGCATACTTGGTAAGTCTGTCAACTACCACCATGATGACACTCTTTCCCTCAGACTTGGGTAAACCTGTGATAAAATCCATTGAAACCTCCTCCCAACGTTGGCTTGGAATGGATAAAGGTTGTAATAGACCCGGTGTCTTAATTGTTTCAACTTTATTTTGCTGGCAAACCAAACATTCCGCCACAAACTTTTGAATATCTGATTTAAGGCCATCCCAAAAAAGTTCCTTCTTAACCCTGTGGTAAGTTTTTAAAAATCCTGAGTGCCCTCCTAAGGGAGAAGTGTGCAATTCCATAAGAATCTTTTGTTTTAGCTGGGAATTCTTACAGAGGTATAAGCGATCTTTGTACCATAACGAATCATTTTTCCAGCTAAATGTATCAGAAGTACTGGAATCTTGTTGTAGCTTTCGAATAAGTGCCCACACTTCTTCGTCATTCTTCCATTCCTCCCTTGCTTCGTTTATCCAATCTGGTTGGATAATAGAAATGGCACACAACAATGCTTCCACATCCTCATCCTTTCTTGAGAGTGCATCTGCCACCACATTTTGCTTCCCTTTTTTGTAGATGATTTCAAAGTCATAACCCAACATCTTTGTGACCCACTTTTGTTGCTCTTCAGAGGATAATCTTTGTTCTAAAAAGTATTTAAGGCTATCATGATCCGTTTTTACCTTGAAGTGTCTTCCCATTAGGTAGGGTCGCCATTTCTTAAGTGCATGGAGTATTGCCAACATTTCCTTCTCATAAATAGCTTTGCTTAAAAACTTTCCCTTGATTGGACGACTTTCAAAAGCAATGGGTCTTTCATCTTGCATTAGAACAGCACCAATTCCATTTCCTGAAGCATCACATTCCACAATAAAGGTTTTTGTGAAGTCCGGTGTAGCTAAGACCGGTGCTTGGCACATTGCCTCTTTAAGATGTTCAAAGGCCTTTGTTGCTTCCGGAGTCCATGAAAATGAATCTTTTTTCAATAATGTTGTTAGAGGTGCTGCTATTCTCCCATAATTCTTAACAAACTTGCGATAATACCCTGTCAACCCAAGAAATCCTCGCAGATGCTTTATGGATGTGGGGGTTTTCCATTCCTTAATGGCTTTAATTTTGCTAGGGTCTACCTTAACTCCTTCATGAGATACAATATGACCCAAATATTCCACCTCCTGGACTCCAAAGAAACATTTGGATCTTTTTGCATATAATTGTTTCTCCTCCAATAGTTGTAGCACCTTGTCAACATGTTCAACATGATCCTTCCAAGACTTGTTGTAGATTAGTATATCATCAAAAAATACTAACACAAATTTTCTAAGGAATGGTTTGAAAATTGAATTCATCAAACCTTGAAATGTTGAAGGTGCATTGGTAAGGCCAAAAGGCATGACCAAAAATTCATAATGACCCTCATGAGTTCTAAATGTCGTTTTTGGAATGTCTTCAATCTTCATTCTAATTTGATGATATCCCGAACGAAGATCCAACTTGGTGAAGTAAATTGATCCATGCAATTCATCTAGTAATTCATCAATAACAGGAATGGGGAACTTATCTTTAATAGTGAGCTTGTTGAGCTCCCTATAATCTAGACACATGCGCCATGATCCATCCTTCTTGTGCACCAATACTACTGGAGCTGAGAAAGAACTTTGACTCGGTTGAATTATACCAGCCTCTAGCATTTCTGCAACCATACGTTCAATTTCACTTTTTTGGACATAGGGATATCTGTACGGCCTGATGTTTGGAGGAACACTTCCTGGAATCAGATGAATAGCATGATCATGATCACGCATAGGTGGGAGACCCTTGGGAGTCTCAAATACCTTGGAATGATTGTCCAAGACTTTTTGGGGATCTGGAGAAATAGATGATTCCAATGTGGAAACATCTAGCGAGCATAATTGTGCAATTACACCTCTTTGCTCCTTTTTTAGAAGCTTTGTCATACCATGAGAGCTGATTATCTTTCCTGGTTTCCCTGCAATACCCCTTAATTCAACTTCCTTTCCTTCTGCAGAAAATTTGATGAAAAGTTCTTGAAAATTAAAAGCTATTGTACCCAAGGATTGTAGCCATTGGACTCCTAGTACAACATCCGCACCTCCGATTGGAATGGAAAGCATTGTGCTAGTCAATACATATTCTCCCATGGATAGCTTGATATTATGGCACTTTCCAGAGCAATTTATTGTTCCTCCATTTGCAATCATCACTTGACACTCTGGTGCTGGATATAGGAAGCAATTCAATTCTTTTGCTACCCTACAATGAATAAAATTGTGGGTGCTTCCTGAATCAATCAACACTATTACCTTTTTCTTCTTGATTTGTCCTTCTATCTTGATGGTTTGAGGAGTGGTAATTCCCGCCAATGCATTACAAGATATGGTTGGATTTATTTGTTCTTCATCTAGGCTTTGTTCCTGGAGTATATCTTCTTCTTTTGACCTTTCTTGCTTCTTTTCTTCTTCCTCTTCACAATCTATGTAGAATAATTTCTTCTCAGCACACTTATGACCTTTAGTGTATTTTCTATCACAACTGTAACAAAGCCCTTTGGCTCTTTTTTCTTCCAATTGTTGTGGTGTCAACCTTATAGGTTGTGGAAGACTAGGGGCAACAAAACTTCCGTCTTTATAGTTGTGAGTGGTATGCTTCCTGGTTGCCATAATTTTGCTTTCCATTTTTCTTGCTAACCTGAATGCCTTCTCTAATGAATCAGGTTCCCAAAGGCGAACATCATGTTGGATATTATCCTTTAAATACCCTATGAACACATCAATCCTATGCTCCTCTGGAATATCTTTTACCCTTATGTTCAATTTTTGGAACTCCTCAATGTGCTCCATTACTGAACCCTTTTGTTTGAGACTTATCAATTGGCTAAAAAAAGTGTTGCTTTTTGTATCTTCATAATGTGCTATCAATTCTTCCGTAAAAATTGCCCAAGTGATAAATTGTTTACGAGAGCAAAGCCATTGATACCATACAAACTGATTTGGTTCCAAATATACAGTTGCCATACGTACCTTTTGTGCGTTTTGCACATTATTGAGATCGAAGAATTGCTCCATCTGTAATATCCATGTAGCGGGATCCTTGCCATCAAACTTCCTCATATCGATTTTTGGAATATGGTGATTCTTCGATCCAACATTAGCATCTATGGTATCATGATTAACATTTCTTTTGTTTTCATCATGAGTTTCCTTTACTACCTTTTCACCATTAGTGACCCTTTCTTGTAGCAACTTCTTCAATTCTTCCATGTCTGTCTTCATATCTATCTTCAAATCTGCCATGTCTCTCTTCAAGTCTGTCTTCGAATCATCCATCTTAGCTTCCATGCCCTTTATCTTAGATTCCACACCATTTATCTTAGATTCCATGCCACTTATCTTAGCTTCTGTTAGCTTTTGTGAGCGTGACATTTGTTGCACTTGTTCTTGTAATTTTGATATATCATGTAGCATTTCTTCCTCTTCTTCATGGGTCATGCTAGAGCTTTCAGGTTCCTTACTAGGTGTTTGCATTTTCTTTCCTCGGGGCATCAGTTACCGATAATAATGCTTTACTATGCCCTTTGAATTCCGTTAAAACAAGCTTACACAAAAATTTAAAAAAAAACTACACACCTTTTTTCACTTTATAGAAGCCTGATATTGAATCTGATGTATCTCTGTAATTTCGGATCATCCAGTTCTGAAATTGCTAGCTGTAGTAGCCTTCTGCGTCCTCTTTCCAATGCCACAAGTCTGAGTCAAATTGGATTCTCCAAGGAAGAGTTATGTGAAATCTCCCACAGTGACTTGCTTTTAGACTGGTTCAGTAGAGCGAACTTGTACGACGTGCCACGAGTTACTGTTTCAACCTTTGAATCTGAAACAAACATACAAGAAACTACAGTCCGTCCTCTTTTTGTACCTTTTTACGAAATTTCAATCCGATCCTCAGAGAGAGAGTTATGACGCTTTTCCCCAGATCACTTTTTTTGAATGTAATTTAGGAGTATGCAAAAAGGTCAACTTCCTCAGATCATATCTCTGAAAATATCATGCAAAAAGCTCTAAAATTCGGACCCAAGGTTTAGCGCCAATTCTTCTCAAATGGGTTTTTTTTGCGACTTCTGAAACATCACAGAAAGAAAGTTATAGCGAAAATGCCACGATGACCTGTTTGGAGCAGCGAAACCCTAGAATTCCAAAGCTCTGATACCAAATGTTATGAAACCAGCTCAAGAAAAGATAGAAAAGAAAGATCAACGCCTTAGAATTCAGCCTCTTCGAGGGGGCAACCTCCTTTACATTAAATAAATGAACAATTCTTGGATGATACAAATGACAAAACCTCCTTTCTATATATAGGAGTCTAAGGAGTCACAATATAATCCAGCCGACCTAACAATAATAATATAAAGCCACAAAAATAACAATAGAGGGATTCTATGGGGCACCTAAATAACAATATGGGGGTAATAGGGGTACAACAATATAAATAAGGGGTATAACTACAATAGTAATGGGGTAATCACTAGTATTATAGGGACCCAACACTCCACGCATATATGCATAGAATTGAAAAGGGGTATCATACACAAGCACACTGAAGTTAAACATAGAACACATATCTATTCTTTATACACAACATAATTACATTCTAAGGCATCTCAGCCTTAGTAGCAGGTTCTCCTTCAACTACATTGTAAATGCTCTATTATCACAGTCTTCTATCTATTACTCTCTCCCTTAACACTTAAGCATGCATGTTCATATATATAAGGAACATTGGACTATTGGATTAGATCACTGAAAGGATCCGATCAGATCTCTCCATGATTTTCCCAAGAACCCCTATATTCTCTACATGCATACATATGTGGCAGATTACATTAATAAAAATTTGTTTTAAAACAGATTTTTCCCTATTTTTCTCCCTAGTCCACGTCCTCCTCTTCGCTCCACTTTGGATTCCTCCATTAATTAAGGCTGCTGGATGCTCCTACATTAGAATCCCAAGGCACAAGTATTTATGACCTTGTGGTCATATGCTTCTCCTTATCCTTAGCAATTCTACCCACTTCACTTCATCAATGGAATTGCCTTCATGGTCTTCTGTGAGCTGGAACCAAGCCTCTGCAGTAACAGTCTCCTTCTGCTACATGATACCTCACCAAGCTCCTCAATCAGTCTTTTGGCATCCTTTAGGTTCTTTTCTCTGCAACCAATCTAGCACTCCATGCTCTAGGTATTTTGCAATCTTCTCACCTTCTGATGTTGTTCTCTATGAGACAGTAAGACCATAACTCTCCATAATTTAAACCATTGTACCTCCTGCTCCTTTTTTTTTCTCTTTGGAAATCCTTTCCCTTCACTTGGACTCCTTCATCCTTCTTGCAGGAAAACTTAACCTTCCTTTGCACACAGAATCTTCTTCTGCACTGATACCAAATGATGAAAATAGATATTAGGGGTAATCCAAAATCCATTGCCTTTTCAAAAATCAATCCTGAGGCCTATGCGGTATGGCCCACAAAGCCTATTGGAAGCGTTTGCAAGGCTTCCAACCTTTATGATCATGGACCAGTTAACATTATCGAAGCCTGGGAACTATCAACACTGTTTATATCACATTGATGTGTTAATGCATCAAAATACGTTATCGGTCCCTAGTGCACTATCGGTGGCTTTAAACTACCGGGAGCATTAAATATAGGCATTCAAGCCTTAAAACACCGCAAACCATTTAACTATCAGAATACGGGAAACATACGAAAAACCCACATCGGAAAACATGCCAAACTTCAAAATTTATAAATCTGCATCTATAAATCATCGGCTCTGCACCTCCAACCGTTCAGACCTCTGATCGGCCGACCTCTGATCGCGAATCAAACTTATCGGCGACATTTCTATCACTATTGTTAGAGTCGGTCTGGTCAGTCCTCCGTTAGAGATCAAAACTCTTTATGCATTTCATTTTTAGGTGTCCCGCTCCATTCACTCAGCTACATTCTGCTAGGGGCATGCCATGATTTGACGGAGAAAGTCATGCTAGTTATTTCCCCTCATGTCTGGTTCCTGCTGGCTTATGTCTTTGTGTCAAATAATTAAAAAGTCCATAACAGTCAAGGTATGGTCCTTTAAAAGACAAAAGTCATTTTTGGTCATTAGGTCTAGGGATTGATCAATTTGGTCATTAATATGTCTAGTAAAGCCATGCAGTCTGGAGGGATGTTCTTGCAAAGTAATGATCCGCAGAGTTTCATCATCATAATGATAGACTTCGACTATTCTTCAAAACTCTGTTTTGAAGAAAAGTCAAATAGGGTCATTTGTGACAAAATTTTCAAAAAGAGTCGACAGTTGATTTCTTCAGGTGCAGTCATGGTTACCGTGACCAGATGATCTGTCATGCAATCCCTACAAAAAGTGTCGAAAATTTCATCGTTTGAGCCAAAATTTTAGAGGAAAAGTGAAAATCAGGGTTATATTAAAATCAGTGAAAAAGTGTTGAAGAGGACATTAGAAAAGTGGTTTTTTAAAAAGTAAATTTAAAACATGACCTCCAAGGCTATATATACAAGTTTGCATCAAAATCAATGGCATTGTGCTAATCCAAGCCTTGGAGAAACATTGCAGAGGGTGTGAGTGTGCATCGTGAGTGTTTGAGGGAGTTGGAGGCAGTTTGAAGGCGCGCGGCACACATAGCCAGGAGCGCGGTGCACTCACCAGGCACGGCGCACACAGAGCCCACCCACAGTTCAAAATTACCATTGGTACGGTGCACTTAGAGCGTGCGGTGCACTGGGCTTTGCGCGCGGCGCACAGGGATAAAGCGCCCAGAACCTACCAAATCCACTCAAATTTTTTGTGGAGCTCTTCTATTTGCAAGGTAGGCTACCTAAATTCAATTGTGCACCAATTTTTATGGGTAATATGATGATTTTATGACTGTAATAAAATGCAAAAAAAAATTCATAAAGCAAACACAAAGAAGACACCAAAGAAAACCATTATGCTAGGGTTTGTGCTACAGTGATATTGCTGCCAAGGTTATTCTTCCTACCCTACCCCTGTTCCTTATTCCCCTATGCCATTGTCCCCATAATCACTACCCTAACACTACCAAAATCATACTCCCTTTCCCCTATTCCTATTGCTAAATAAATCCCAAACCCTACCTTACAAACCCTAAAACGTTACCTTGCCAAAAGCACAAAACCTACCCTATCAAAATACCCCAAAAACCCCTGTATATCCCTAAACAAAATTCTCCTATAAACCCCTATTCCCATTATATTATCCCCCTCCTAATACTCCCTTTTTAATTGTCCCCTTGGTGGCAGATTGTCAAAGCAACCTCCAGCTTCACTATAATCAAAGGGCAACCTAAATTCAGTTTACAAAACAGTAGTCATGGAATTCGAGGTTTCATCAGAATATGAGGAGGGGACCCATAGTGATACAGCTTCAGGAGAACAGGCCCCCAGGAGACATCACCGGAGTGGAAAACATGTTAGAGATGAGCCAAACACCCTCACCGAGTTGCAGGCATGCCCTCTTGCTATGTCATGTTTCCAGCACTTAGCATGTTTTTAATTTTGTCAAAGGGTGGCAAATGTCAGAGTTCAGCATGAGTTGGCCCGTCTTTTTGCACTTCACCTACATGGAGGTCAGTCTATTTTGGCTGGGGTCACTTTCACATTGACACCCGAAGCCATATCAGTGGCAACAGGCATACCAAATGTTGGAGAACAGTGGCATAAGAAGAAGAAGGTGGAGAGGCATCATTATGAGCCTTACATTAAGGCCAGTTGTTTGAGTTAGCTCACGAGAGTTTTCCCGTTCATATTTTTGAGAGATGAGTATGCTCCGTTCATGAAACTGATCATGAAATACTTCAGCTGTGAGGGGAGGTTTTCTCGCCTTTATGCCTATCACATCAGGTTGCTCATGCACTTTACCAGGGTGAGCATGATGAACCTCCCATTTTTCATCTGCGGGAACATAGAGAGGATGAAAAATTTCATGCAGCATAAGACCCCTTGACAGCAGCTTAATAGTGTTTATCACTTTGCTCTTATCTGGATTTTGGAAGATCATCAGTTGGGATTGCAAGGTATTTCTTGGGAGGACTTCATCTCCCGTGACTTCTTCAGCGCTCCACAGGTAGTAACGGAGGCAGAGCATGAGATAGGTGGCCCACCACATCAGTATGAGCGCCATGAGACTGCTACTATGCCGGTAGTCATCACCTATCAGAGAGGCAGTAAACCCTTATTTGCAGCATCAAAGTGAGTGCTATCTCCACCTGGCGTGGAAGGGGCCTCGCTTCCGACATCGGCATCACATGAGCAGGGCAGAAGTAAGGAGCCAATGCAGGAGAAAGGGCCATCAGGTGAACGAGAGACCAAATTCATTCTCCTCCATGATGATGAGACATATACAGAACCAACAAATGCAGAGCTTACAGAGATCATCCAGGAGCAGCAATCAGTGATTGAGTCCTTATCCCTTGACATGGATAGGGCCAAGAGGAACATGAAGTACCTTGAGCAGAGAAACAAGCAGCTTGAGGATTAGCAGGTGATTACGGAGCTGCAAAACATTCGTGAGCATCGCGAAGCTACTCAAAGGAGAAGAGTTGAGCTCACATCATTGGAGCAAGAGATCAATGAGGATCGGGAGGCCCATCTCAAGAGCGTGAACATGCACTTGGAGAGGCTGCTGGACAAGGCTGATCAGGACCTTGCCTTGCTGAGACACATGGCTTATCTTTACAGGACACAAAATATGAGTGCAAGGGCCCAGATAAGGAGTTTGAAGGGGAAATTGAGGAAAGAAACAAGAATAGAAAAAGAGGAAAAAGAGAAAGATCGGCTTCAAATCTTGGCTGAGGCATCCTTGGCCCATCATAACACCCCATAGAGAACCTCCAACCCAAATTTCAAGAAATTTGGGGAATTTTTGGTCACATGACAAATTTTTGGGCAAAACACAGGGTTTTTCTCCCTGTGCGCACGGCGCTAAAATTCTAGAGCTCCAAATGAGGAATGGTTTACATTTTTGGACTCAACATGGAAATTCACGACTACTGGTGCTCGGACAAGAAATTTTGGCAGGATATGAGTCTCCAAAAGGTCAAAAAACACCCAAAAATGGCCTCTCTGGCCATTTTTTGACACACACGAAGCAGTCTTGGGAGAATGAATATTTGGAGGGAAAATGAGCACCAAATTCAAAAATCCCAGTGGGGTTAGAAAGTAGACAGGACATGCTTTCCAACAAGCCCACTTGGACACATTTTGGACACTTGCAAGTGCCCCAAAACAATCCCCAAAGTAGCGGCACACAGAGAAAATGGTGCGGCGCACAGAGGAAAAATTGCCCAATTTGCTTCCGTTTCGCGAAATTTTGGTTCACAACTTCTCCAAGTGGGCCCACTCATCTACATTTCGGTTTTTTGGCACCAAAGGTGGCATTTAAAGTACTTTTTCTCCAAATTAGCTTCTGTCCAAGTGGTAAAGGAAGGCAAACGGTCACCCAATCCAAATGTCATGTTTGTAGTGCTGCACCTGTAGCTGATGGTTGGCTCTCCATATCCATTTTGCAATGATTCGAGTAACTCCCAAACCCTTGGGAATTCTATCTCTTCCTTACACATTCTATATATAGTATGCAAGTTATTTGCAAAGGGTTGGTTGGCTTGTAACTTCTGGGAGACTATGGGAAAGAAACTTTGTTTCTTCACTGTGTAATTTTGACAGAGAATTAATGAAAGGCAGCGGCTCTGTTTCATGAGATTCTTGTGGTTGTGAGTGTAGAAAATGTGTCTCTTATGTTTTCATATGTATTTTGTTATGTTTCATAATTCAATTCATGTTCATTTCCAGTGAAATCTTCTGAGTGAGATTAGGTAGAATTCAATTTTATTGCTCTGCTTGTGGGAAAATTTCATGTTTAGTGTTTTTCTTCTGTTGAAAAGGATTCATGTAACTATGCCCTTTTCACTTTCTTAAGCAATCTATTCATTTCGAGTTACCTCAAACTAAATTGCTGCATTTTCCGCCTACCTATCCTCACGGAATAATCTATGCCTTTGTATTAAATTCTCTGTTCTTTGCTGACTGTTGGTCCCATACCATCCCAGAAGCTCGGTCATTCATGAAAATGGTTTCTTTTATCCCTATTCACTTACTAGCCTAAGATCAATATTTCACTGTAAGTCATATTAGACCGTTTTTTATTATCTATTCACTGAGCGTGACTCGGAGAGAGCCCTATCCTGTTCTGGTAGGGCTAGCTACCAGACTGAGCGTGGTTTGTGGTTACCCTAATTTTTTCCTTCCTTCAGCCTAAGGCAGATTTAGGTGCTAACATAGTGGCAACTCCGCTGGGGAGAAAAACTAAAATCGAATCCCCTTGTTTCATAATAATTCTAAGCTTCCGGATGATGAGCTTAGGATTGGATAGGCTGAGTAAGTTGGTTGTGTCCCGTGATTTTTCTCAATAGCACATCGGCTTCGAGATGATATACCAGAGCCAATCCAGACCCGGATCCTCCTCATATTTACGAAAACCCCAATTTGATTCCAAGACTCTTTCGTCAGGAAAGCACCATAGCTCCCGTGTTGAAATCCCATTCATGTCCCGACATTTTTTAGTATCTTGAAGAGCTTGAGTTTGATGAACGGTTTGAAATATTATTGTTTGAGTCCAAGTCCAAAAGGGTTGTTGACTATACTATCCCCAATCCTCAATTTCTTATATACCTTGAAACATAAAGAGCTAATCAGTTAATTGATAATTATATTGCAACATAGCCCCAAACTCCAACTGCTAGCCCCTTGCCAACTGTGCACACTCCTCCAACACCTCCAAGGCCAAATCCACCGAGAATGATGGCTGCCCATTTCGCACCCCTTGTTCTGCCCCAAGTTCTAGATGATATGCCAACGGATTATCAAAGTAAAATCTCGTTTTCTAATGGCACTCCTAACAACATTACTTCTCAGCAACATGGGGACAAAATGGCAGACTTCTATGAACTCCATGAGATCGATGCAGAGAACGTGGCAATGAGACTCTTTGTACAGACATTTGCAGGTGATGTGAGGAAATGGTTAAGAGGTTTGATGGCAGCAAGCATCACTACCTTGACCCAATTAAAAAGACAATTTTTAAATCGATGGGAGGTGAAAAAGAATCCCCTTCAAATTCTAGCTGAATATGAACAAATCAAACGAAACGCTGGTGAGTCGGTCCAAGATTATTGTGTTATATTCAATACAGTTTATAACGAGATTCCAGATCATCTAAAACCACCTGTGGGACTAGCTATGATGAAGTTTCCAGATGGTTTTGATGCTAACATGGCCTACCAATTAAGAGAGAGAGAACCGGCCACAATGGAAGACATGCAGAAAATTGCGGTCAGCATTGAAGCAAATCTGCTGTCCAAAAGAGCTAGAGCAAAAGTAGAAAAGAAAATCACTGTGAAAGAAGAGTCTTCTTCAATGGATCAACTGCTCAGAAAGGTAGAGCAGATGCTTGAAAGGGTGAAGCTCAACAAGCCTGAGCCACAAGTTAGAAATCCTAACTTCCGTGGCCAGCAGCAGCCACAATATAGAATAAGATAGAGAGATCAGGGAGCGCAAGAGCAGATAGCACAACAGCCAGTACAAACACCTTTGCAACAAAATTTTGTGCATGGACCGGAGTCAGATGAGGACGGGAATGTAATAGGTGAAGAAAACCACCTCTTTACCCCAGATGAGCTGCCTACTTACATTACCAAATAAGAAGAGTGTGCGGTGAGTTTAGCTGCACACAAAGACACGGACTTCATTCTAGCTAGTGACACTGTTTTAGAATAAGAATTAGAGGAGTATCAAAGGGGGTATATGAATGCTCTGTCCGCACAACAGCAACGATATTCACTTAGAAACAAAGATGTGCTGACCAAACCAATTCAGAAAAAGAAGGAGGTTGAAACAAAAAAAAATGATTCATCAGCTACACAAAGAAAGGGAAAGGAGGTGGTTGGTCCGGAGAGCAGTAAATCAAAATCAGAAGAATAATCACAGCAGCAAGCTGCATCAAAGGAAAAAGAAAAGAAAGAAATCCCAGTCAAAGAGGTAGAAAAGACTCCCACTTTTAGCTTAGAGAATGAGATTTCTAAGTTAAAGGTATCCATCCCCTTGACTGAAATAATGAAGAACAACAGTTATAGAGGACAAATATCTAAAATGTTGAATTTGGACCCAATGTCTGACATGGTAAATGTAGAAGATGATCAACCAGAAATTATTTTTGGACCAGCATCTAATGGCGAGTCTCCTGATAGCGATGTGCCACCCTTTTACATCAGTTTACGATTGCATGATTTTGTGTTACACGATGCCATGTTCAATTCCGGAGCTTCTCACAATCTCATGCCCAAGGCTATCATGGATAAGCTCGGTTTGGACATCACCCGATAGTACCATGATCTCTATTCATTCGATTCCAGCAGAGTAATATGTATAGGACTCATCAAAGACTTGGTTGTGAGTTTGGATCAGCTTCCCATGAAAAATGTTTTGATGGATGTGGTGGTAGCAGATATTCCTCCAAGGTTTGGCATGCTTCTTTCTAAGTCTTGGGTAGCGAAATTGAAAGGGACACTACAGCTGGATTTCTCCTATGCAACGATCCCGATGTTTGGACAAATGAGGAGATTATATCGGGAATAAAAAATGAAATATATGATCACAAGCAAGGAGAAACCTATATATTAACTATGTACATACAGATTTAGAGTCTTTTGTTTTGTTTTCAGATAGTTTAAATGATATAGATATTCAGATAGTAGAAGCTGATGATATTCCAAAAATAACAGAAATTTTCAGAGAAATTTTGAAGAAATAAGGACAAGGACAGCGGAACAATGTTGGGCAATTAGCTGAAAGCAATGAACAACAAACAGGCAAGGCACGACAAACAGATTTCCGGCACTTACAAGAGGAGGAAGAAGGCTTGTGGACCATGGATTTTGATGGAGCAGTAGGAAATGATGGCGCTGGAATTGGAATTTGGGTACGCAGTCCTTTCTCCGCCCCAAACAAAGTGCCTAGCAGCGTGAGGGTTTGCTCTTACAAGCTGGCCTTTGAGTGTTCAAATAATGAAGCTGAGTATGATGCTCTGATTTCTGGCCCGAAGATTCTTAGAAAGCTGAATGCTAAAAGGATTTCGGTATATGTCGACTCTGAATTGGTAATAAAGCAGGTCAGAGGCGAGTATCAAGCAAAGAATCCTAGGAGGCGGGCCTATCGTAATGCAGTTTTAGACATCTTAAAGTTATTTTCAAAATACACCTTGACATGTGTGCCTCGTATACAAAATAGTATTGCTGATGCTCTTTCCAAGGCAGCAAGTAGTTTGAAGATCCCCATGAACTCCAACAATAAATTTGGAATCCATGTCATGCATCGTCCAACCATTCCAGACAATCAGAGATATTGGCAAGTGCTTCAAGATGATGAGGAGATTAAGGATGTTCTACAAAACAAAGGCAAGTTCAAAGAAACCTCATTTGATGTAGAAAATGACGATGGTAAAGGGAATGGTACAGATGACGTGCAGATCAATGAAATGGACGTGTTGCAGCTGAAGAATAACATTATTCCTAAAGGCTTGATACCTCTAGAAGAACTTTTTGATCAGGATGATGTAGCCCGCAAACCAACATTGCAGCCAACAGAGAAGGGTGTAGAAGAGGTCAACATCAAAACAACTTCCAATCCTAAGTTGGTAAAATTGTCTAAAGCATTACCGCCAAAGATCAAGGACAAATACATCAGTTTGATGGCTTCATTTGTAGATGTGTTTGCTTGGGATTATTCTGATTTAAAGACCTATGACACCAGTATAATTCAGCACACGATACCCATCAAGCCCAATCAAAAACCATTTAGACAGAAGCTGAGAAGGATAAACCCAAAGTTGTTGCCATCGATCGAAAAGGAGGTAAACAGGTTGTACAAGTCAGGTATCATTGTGCCCATCAGATTTTCAGATTGGATCTCAAATTTAGTGCCCGTACGAAAGTAGACCGGTGAGATCCGCCTATGCATTGATTTCAGAAATCTAAATAACGTCTCATTGAAGGACAACTATCCACTGCCCAAAATGGACCATATCCTTTAGCGAGTAGTGGGGGCATCTCGCATGTCACTGCTTGATGGTTATTTTGGATATAACCAAATTTCTGTCCATGAAGATGACAGAGACAAGACAGCATTCACCACTCCTTGGGGAACCTTTCATTATGCCAAAATGCCTTTCGGTTTAAAGAATGCAGGTGCCACATTACAGTGTGCAATGGACTTGGCTTTTGTGAATGAGAAGGATGTGTTTTTGGTGGTGTACCTCGATGATTTGACAGTGTTTTCCAAATCTGATGAAGAGCACATGCATCATCTAAAAATTGTCTTTCAAAAGTGCAGAAAGTATGGTTTATCGCTGAATCTGAAGAAGAGCTTATTCGCCATGGAGGAAGGAAAATTTCTCAGGCATATTATCTCAAAGGATGGCATTCGTATTGACCCAACACGTGTGCAAGCAATTTAGCAAATCGATCTGCCCCAGAATAAAAAGGAGATACAATCGTTCAATGGTAAGATGAATTTTCTGTGTCGCTTTGTACCTAATCTTGCTGAACACTTAAGAGAGATGACCAACATTCTCAAGAAGGAAAACCAAGTGAAATGGACAGAGAAAGTGGTAAAATCTTTCAATTTGGTCAAATTGGCCCTTTCTTCAGCTCTAGTTCTAGTAAGCCCGGACTACACTCATGATTTCATATTGTTTTCATTTGATTCAGAGCACACTATGGCAGCGGTATTATTGCAGAAAAGAGATGATCATGAAAGACCCATTGCATTCTTCAGAAAGGCTATAAGAGATGCAGCTTTAAAGTACAACATCATTGAGAAGCAAGCCCTGGCACTGGTGAAGGCATTGAAGGACTTCCGGGTTTATATTCTACATTCTCATATTTTGGCCTATGTTCCTAATGTTGCTGTAAAAGATGTTTTAGTGCAGACCCATCCGGAAGGAAGAAGAGGCAAATGGATTGCAGCCTTGCTGGAATATGATGTGGAAATAAAGCCCACAAAGTTGGTAAAAGGACAAGGGTTGGCGAAGTTAATGGCCGAATCAAACTTGCATGCCTTGGACATAAATCTGATCACTGCTATGTCTGATGAGAATGAGGAAATATCATCCATTCAGGTATCTAAAACGTTTGCTCTGTCCCCATGGTATTCAGATATAATATATGTGCTAAAAAATCTATCACCACTACCTGACATGACTAGAAATAAAGCGAGAACACTCAAGTTGAAGGCTCCCAAGTTTTGCATTCTAAATTATTTGTTGTATTGGAAAGATCCCGGTGGTGTTTTGTTGAATTTTTTGGTGGAGAGGCAAAGAAAGTCATGGAGGATTTCCACGGAGGAGAGTGTGGTGGCCACCTTTTTTGGAAGTCAACAGCAAATAAAATTTTGAGAGCAGGGTACTATTGGCCCACATTGTTTGCTGATGTGTACAAGATGGTCAAGCGCTATCATAAATGTCAAATTTTCGAAGGAAAACAGAAACTACACCCTTTGCCACTTAAGCCTATTGAGGTGAGCGCTCCCTTCCAGCAGTGGGGGTTGGATTTCATTGGTGAAATTCATCCCGCTTCTTCCGGACAACATAAATGGATCCTTACAGCGACATATTATTTCACAAAATGGATTGAGGCAACTCCCACCAAACAAGCTATAGATACGGTAATCATTTCATTTATTGAAAATAACATCTTCTCTCGCTTTGGTTGTCCGAATAAGTTAATCACCGATAATGCAGCAGCTTTCAAATCAAAGAGGATGGTAGAATTTTGTCATAAATATCACATCATTTTGGGCC
The DNA here is from genome assembly GCA_031772625.1 of Pinus tabuliformis. Taxonomy (NCBI): domain Eukaryota; kingdom Viridiplantae; phylum Streptophyta; class Pinopsida; order Pinales; family Pinaceae; genus Pinus; species Pinus tabuliformis. The sequence continues at coordinate 8,958,454 of CM062807.1, read as the reverse complement.
ACTCAACTGCCTATCATCCGCAAGGCAGTGGATTGGTGGAATCTTCAAATAAATCATTGGTCAACATCATCAAGAAGCTGTTGGAAATAAATAAAAAGAGCTGGAATAAGAGGTTGGTCCATGTGCCTTGGGCAGATCGGATTAGTCAGAAAAAATCCATTGGTATGTCACCGTTTGAGCTTGTTTATGGAGTTGACACAGTATTTCCCACCTCTCTGGCTACCCCGGTAGTAAGACTTCTTCAGGAGGTAGGAATTGAAGAAGATCCCATGCAGAAAAGGTTGAATCAAATGGTCCACTTGCAACAGAAAAGAGAAGAAGTTTTCAAGAACACATCCAAATTGTAGGAGAAAATAAAGAGAATCTATGACAGAAAAGCAAACGCCGATAGATTTCAGTTGGATGATGTGGTGCTGAAGTGGGATGCAAGGAATGAAGAGAAAGGTAAGCACAAAAAGTTCGAGAATCTTTGGAAAGGTCCTTTCGAGATTGCAGCATATAGGGGTCAGAATGCCTTTCTTCTGAAGGAAATAAATGGGGAAGATTGTCCTGGAGGGCCGATCAATGTTCGAATGCTCAAGCGGTACCACTGCAGATTTATTAACGCTACTTCCACTGTCATTGTAAATACCATTTTTATTTCAGTTTGGTTTTAGTCGGTCAAGTGAATTTTTGAGTCATTTCAATGTCAAGTTTGAGTCAGTTTCTTGGTCATTTCAGTTTCATAAATAAGTCAGAGTCCTGTGTTGTAGTCAAAATGATGACTCCATTTCCCAATGGACAAAAGGCACTATCTAGCTCCTCTAGAGATGTGATGTTCTTGGAACCTCTAAGGAGCTACCATCCCCCATTGGAGCCAATGTTAGAGTTGGTCTGGTCAGTCCTCCGTCAGAGATCAGAACTATTTATGCATTTCATTTTTAGGTGTCCCGCTCCATTCACTCAACTACATTCCGCTAGGGGCATGCCATGATCTGACGGAGAAATTCATGCTAGTCGTTTCCCCTCATGTCTAGCTCCTGCTGGCTTATGTCTTTGTGTCAAATAATCAAAAAGTCCATAACAGTGAAGGTCTGGTCCTTTAAAAGAAAAAAGTCATTTTTGGTCATTAGGTCTAGGGATTGATCAACTTGGTCTTTAATATGTCTAGTAAAGCCATGCAGGCCGGAGGGATGTTCTTGCAAAGTAATGATCCGCAGAGTTTCATCATCATAATGATAGACTTCAACTATTCTTCAAAACTCTGTTTTGAAGAAGAGTCAAATAGTGTCATTTGTGACAAAACTTTCAAAAAGAGTCGACAATTGATTTCTTCAGATGCAGTCATGGTTCCCGTGACTAGATGATCTGTCATGCAATCCCTGCAAAAAGTGTCGAAAATTTCATCGTTTGAGCCAAAATTTTAGAGGAAAAGTGAAAATCAGGGTTATATTAAAATCAGTGAAAAGGTGTTGAAGAGGACATTAGAAAAGTGGGTTTTTTAAAAAGTAATTTAAAACATGACCTCCAAGGCTATATATACAAATTTGCATCAAAATCAAAGGCATTGTGCTAATCCAAGCCTTGGAGAAATGTTAGGGTGTGAGTGTGCATCGTGAGTGTTTGAGGGAGTTGGAGGCAGTTTGAAGGCGCGCAACGCACACAGGGAGGAGCACGGTGCACATAGAGCCTACCCATAGTTCAAAATTACCACTGGCACAACGTGCTCAGAGCACGCAACGCACTGGGCTTTGCGCACGGCGCACAAGGATAAAGTGCCCAGAACCTACCAAATCCACTCAAATTTTTTGTGGAGCTCTTCTATTTGCAAGGTAGGATACCGAAATTCAATTGTGCACCAATTTTTATGGGTAATATGATGATTTTATGACTGTAATAAAATGCAATTTTTTTTTTCATAAAGCAAACACAAAGAAGACACCAAAGAAAACCATTATGCTAGGGTTTGTGCTACAATGATATTGCTGCCAAGGTTATTCTTCCTACCCTACCCCTGTTCCTTATTCCCCTATGCCATTGTCCCCATAATCACTACCCTAACACTACCAAAATCATACTCCCTTTCCCCTATTCCTATTGCTAAATAAATCCCAAACCCTACCTTACAAACCCTAAAGCCTTACCTTGCCAAAAACACAAAACCTACCCTATCAAAATACCCCAAACCCCCCTATATATCCCTAAACAAAATTCTCCTATAAACCCCTATTCCCATTATATTATCTCCCTCCTAATACTGCCTTTTTAATTGTCCCCTTGGTGGCAGATTGTCAAAGCAACCTCCAGCTTCACTATAATCAAAGGGCAACCTAAATTTAGTTTACAAAAAAACAGTCATGGCATCCGAGGTTTCATCAGAATATGAGGAGGGGACCCACAGCGATACAGCTTCAGGAGAATAGGCCCCCAGGAGACATCACCGGAGTGGCAAACATGTTAGAGATGAGCCAAGCACCCTCACCGAGTTGCAGGCATGCCCTCTTGCTATGTCATGTTTCCAGAACTTAGCATGTTTTGAATTTTGTCAAAGGGTGGCAAATGTCAGAGTTCATCATGAGTTGGCCCGTCTTTTTGCACTTCACCTACTTGGAGGTCAGTCAATCTTGGCTGGGGTCACTTTCACATTGACACCCGAAGCCATATCAGTGGCAACAGGCATACCAAATGTTGGAGAATAGTGGCATAAGGAGAAGAAGGTGGAGAGGCATCATTATGAGCCTTACATTAAGGCCAGTTGTTTGAGTTAGCTCACGAGGGTTTTCCCGTTCAGATTTTTGAGAGATGAGTATGCTCCGCTCATGAAACTGATCATGAAATACTTCAGTTGTGAGGGGAGGTTTTCTCGCCTTTATTCCTATCACATTAGGTTGCTCATGCACTTTACCACGGTGCGAATGATGAACCTCCCATTTTTCATCTGCAGGAACATAGAGAGGATGAAAAATTTCATGCAGCACAAGACCCCTCGGCAACAGCTTAACAGTGTTTATCACTTTGCTCTTATCTAGATTTCGGTAGATCATCAGTTGGGATTGCAGGGTATTGCTTGGGAGGACTTCATTTCCTGTGACTTCTTCAGCGCTCCACAGGTAGTAACAGAGGCAGAGCATGAGATAGGTGGCCCATCACATCAGTATGAGCGCCATGAGACTGCTACTATGCCAGTAGTCACCACCTATCAGAGAGGCAGTAGACCCTTATTTGTAGCAGCAAAGCGAGTGTTATATCCACCCGGGGTGGAAGGGGCCTCCCTTCCGACATCGGCACCACATGAGCAGGGCAGAGTTAAGGAGCCAGTGAAGGAGGAAGGGCCATCAGGTGAACAAGAGACTGAATTCGTTCTCCTCCATGATGATGAGACAGATAGAGAACCAACAAATGCAGAGGTTACATAGATCATCCAGGAGCAGCAATCAGTGATTGAGTCCTTATCCCTTGACTTGGAGAGGGCCAAGTGGAACATGAAGTACCTGGAGTAGAGAAACAAGCAGCTTGAGGATTAGCAGGTGATTATGGAGCTACAAAACATTTGTGAGCATTGCCAAGCTGCTCAAAGGAGAAGAGTTGAGCTCACATCATTGGAGCATGAGATCAATGAGGATCGGGAGGACCATCTCGAGAGCGTGAACATGCACTTGGAGAGGCTGCTGGACAAGGCTGATCAGGACCTTTCGTTGCTAAGACACATGGCTTATCATTACAGGACACGAAATATGAGTGCAAGGGCTCGGATAAGGAGTTTGAAGGCAAAATTGAGAAAAGCAAAAAGAAAAACAAAAGAGGCAAAAGAGCAAGATCGGCTTCGAATCTTGGCTGAGGCTTCCTTGGCCCATCATAACACCCCATAGGGAACCTCTAGCCCAAATTTCAAGAAATTTGGGGAATTTTTGGTCACATGACAAATTTTTGGGCAAAATACAGGGTTTTTCTCCCTATGCAGCGCTAAAATTCTAGAGCTCCAAATGAGGAATGGTTTGCATTTTTGGATTTAGCATGGAAAATCACGACTGCTAGTGCCCGGACAAGAAATTTTGTCAAGATATGAATCTCCAAAAGGTCAACAAACACGCAAAAATGGCCTCTCTGCCCCTTTTTTGACACACAGGAAGCAGTCTTGGGAGAATGAAGATTTGGAGGCGCAAATTAGCACCAAATTCAAAAATTCCAGTGGGGTTAGAAATTAGACAGGACATGATTTCCAACAAGCCCACTTGGGCACATTTTTGACACCCGAAGGTGCCCTAAAACAGGCCCCAAAGTAGCACGGCATACAGAGAAAATGGCGCGGCGCACAGAGGAAAAATTACCCAATTTGCTTCCGTTTCGTGAAATTTCGATTCGCGACTTCTCCATGTGGGACCGCTCATATACACTTCGGATTTTTGGCACCAAAGGCTACATTTGAAGTATTTTTTCTCCAGGTTGACTTCTATCCAAGTGGTGAAGGAAGGGAAACAATCACCCAAGCCAAATGTCATGTTTGTAGCACTGCACCTGTAGCTCATGGTTGGCTCTCCATCTCCATTTTGCAATGATTCGAGTAACTCCCCAACCCTTGGGTGTTCTATCTCTTCCTTACACATTCTATATATTGTATGCAAGCTATTTGCAAAGGGTTGGTTGGCTTGTAACTTCTGGGAGACTGTGGGAAAGAAACTATGTTTCTTCACTGTGTAATTTTGACAGAGAATTAATGAAAGGCAATGTCTCTGTTTCATGAGATTCTTGTGGTTTTGAGTGTAGAAAATGTGTCTCTTATGTTTTCATATGTATTTCGTTATGTTTCATAATTCAATTCATGTTCATTTCCAGTGAAATTTTCTAAGTGAGATTAGGTATTTTATTGCTCTGCCTGTGGGAAAATTTCATGTTCAGTGTTTTTCTTCTGTTGAAAAGGATTCATGTAACTATGCCCTTTTCACTTTCTTCAGCAATCTATTCATTCCGCGTTACCTCAGACTAAATTGCTACATTTTTCGCCTGCCTTGCCTCACGGAATAATCTATGCCTTTGTATTAAATTCTTTGTTCTTTGCTGACTGTTGGTCCCATACCATCCCAGAAGCTCGGTCATTCATGAAAATGGTTTCTTGTATCCCTATTCACTTACTAGCCTAATATCAATATTTCACTGTAAGTCATCTTAGACTGTTTTTGATTATCTATTCACTGAGCGTGACTCGGAGAGAGCCCTCTCCTATTCTGGTAGGACTAGCTACCAGACTGAGCGTGGTTTGTGGTTACCCTAATTTTTGCCTTCCTTCAGCCTAAGGCAGATTTAAGTGCTAACAGCTATATCATAATCGCTCATTCCATGGCTGCGGTCATTCAATTTTGCTGAAATGCGACTAGTGATCCCATCGGGACTGTCAATCTCCCTTTCGATTTGACAGGTGAGATACAATTTTCTTATCACAACATCTATATTTAAAAGTCACTCCAATCTCATTCCAATGGGTTCTGCCGATGCGATATTTGGTCTAGCTCTATTTCATGCGAATCGATCTGGACCATTGATCATATTGATTCAACGGTCGCTGTGCATTCTCGCTGCTTCCTCCTTAAATTAGTCATGATTACCTTTTGATGGATTTCTGTGTTTAAACATAGTTATGTACCATACTCCATTTATGCGTGCGATATTCATAACATCATTGGATTGCCATTGATCATATAGTGATCGATGGATGATCAATACTTACAAATAAGATTTAAAGTCTCCACACATATACACAGAATTGCAAAGGGGCATCATACATAAGCACATGGAAGTTAAACATAGAACACGTATCTATTCTTCATACACAACATTATTACATTCTGTTGTGGCCAGCAACAACCCCCCTTCTTATTTAGTTTCCTCACTAATACTAAACAAGTGGGGTCACTTATCCATAAAATTCAAAAAAATAAATTAGGACTTGTATTCTTTTTTTTGAATAAATCTTAATATCATAAACTTAGGAGAATACCCGAAAAATCTAAAAAGACTTAAGTTTTATGATAAGTTCAAACAAAAATGTTCTCCTAATAAAAAGCGCCGCATCACATCGCAAAAAGGTAATAGATGCTTTCCTACAAACCAAATCCTAAGATTGCGAAATAGTGATGCGATATCACGTATTAAAAGAACTTCATCGCATCGCAGTTTTAATGTGCTTCAAGTATCACTTAAAGTGAAATACCTCAAACCACCTATATGCGACGGTGCGTCTCTCAAATCGCATTGCGTAGAAAACATATGGTAATAGATGATTGCCACACGTAATGAATCAACGATATTGCGAAGAAAATCGCAAAATCACCTTATCGCAGATCTGCAGGGCTCGTCGTTCGAAAAAGGTTTTCCACAAATTGATGCCCAATTATGCGTGTTAATGTTAATTTAATGGGTTAGTTGGAAATCATTAATGAAATATGGTTTTGATCTGATCAAAGAGCCATTTCACGTAAGGTGAAATATTTTATATGTTTTCGGCTTTTAAATCTTTCCTGTCACCTTTTTCTTATCATTACTCTTTCCTCATTTGCAAATTGTAGAGGGAAAAGCAGAGAGGTATATAGAGCAGTGTTCAGAATATTATCGGAAAGAAAGGAAAGGCTCCGAGTTTTAAAGACAAAGAGATGATGCCCTTATACACAGACACCACCTGTAATAGAGATGCCAGCGTTACTACTTGGGAAGGCATGCACAGTCTACTCGAGGAAGAAAATCCCAGAGTAATGGACGTTACAACTACTGTAGACTCACGCGGGTCGTATGAGGCATCAATTACAGAACTAGCATGCTCGTTCTTGCAGCGGATAGCGGCAAGGCCCAAGATTCTTTCATACATGAACATGGTCAAATGGGTATTGGATAGCGCTGAGATAAGAGACCGATAGTTTAAGACTCAGAGCTAAGAACTCGTGGAGTCATTCCTTCCACAAAATTTAAGGTTTACATCCTCTAACAAAAAACATGCAAGAGGCGAAAAATAGCACCAGGGAAGCCCAGATCAAGGAACAGAGGCATTTTCTGATGCTTCGCCTAGCGCTAATCATGCATCGCAAGGAAAAACCTCTTGAAAAGGAAAACCTCTAATCACTCAGTCGCCTGTAAGCCTGGAAAATTGTAGGAAAAAGTGCTAAAGGTGAAAGGAAAAACTTGAGCTCTAAAAACCAGTGGTATTTATCAGAGATATCTTCAAGTGGTATGTAAATTTCTACCAAGTGTGTAGCATATACAAACAATATATAGACAAAAGGCTCAAGAAAGAGCAGAGTCCATCAAAACATTAACCAAGTTAAATTGGGATTCTTATTGGCAGTACTTGGTTAAATCAGACAGTCAGTGCATGACTCTCAAGTGTCTCACTAATTTTGCCGAGAAGATAGCGCCAGCACTTGTCGATTCTGTTTTCGCAAGACAACTAAAGTCGGAGGTTAGCCAGCCAACTCTCCTCAAGTCGATGCTAGATACTTGCGACTACAAAGATCAAATACATAGATAGTTAATTGCCAGTTTTACTTTTAGATTTAGTTTTAGTTCTAGTTTTGCTTTATTTTTTCCTGAAATGAGGACGGTGATTTAAACTGCCTCCTATATTTTTGTAATAAACTATTTTCAGATTTAGCTAGTAGTATTTAAACCCTTCTCATGCATTTAGAGAAGGGTCCTGAAATTTATCAAAAAATTGTCCTTGGAACATGCACTTCTACACCCTCCGAGGAGGTTTTGAGGGATGAATGGAACAAGATTTATTGGTATATGTGTTTAATATCTGCTACTGAAATTGCACTTTTGTACTCTTAGTAGATGTTGAATTAAGAAGAGATAAATCATTATTGCTCGAGCTCATGAGTAGAACTCGTTATAAATGGTACTTTTATCTCTTAACAAATTCTGCTTATGTGTTTAGGTGATATTCATTTTCAGTTATTTATGTATGAATGCTTGAATGCTTGAGTTATCATTTGGCACTTCTGTACAGTGATAGCCATTTATTTATGCTCAATATATGAGTGACTTATTATGCGATATGTTCTTCATGATTGTTCGGCTATCTTTTTATATGAAACATTTTATCTTTATTGAATTCTTTTCTTATAGCAATTGAATGATCTTTCGTACCAATTGCTATAGAAACTATTTTAGATTGCATAATTGAAAGATTAAATCCCAGGTTAGTTTTAGAATTAGATATTTCTGTTCATTTGAATACAATTACATGTTGTTAAATTAGATTTAGAATAAAATCATTTTACTTAGAAATTATTAGGAAGGAAATATCAATTCTCAACACACACACACACACATGAATTGGGAAACTGGTCCCATATCCCCAGTCAGACCCACTATACCAAACAGAAAAGGAGCTACTAACCAACATCCGGACCGGGTTGGTATCCCCCTTGCTGTAGACCCGATTTTCGGGGCTTCAACATATTTGGTGCTAGAAGGAGGGCCCCGAACTATGAATGGAAAGTAAATCTAAATCTATATACCATTCTGAGAGTGAATCACCCTCACCATCTCCCCGACCTTCTCCATCGCATTTAGAATCTTTAAATCTTGAGCGAGAAGTTGATAAAACAACAACCACTGCCACAAACCCAAATATTTCAGAGAAATCTACTATTGAACCTCCTGAAGTTGAATCTTTGATCCATAAACTTCATCGATTTTCTATATCTCCCTAAAAATCTGAAAAATCTCAAGGTAGTGTGACTTCACAATATAACCCTTCTCATCCCCTTACCAGATTGCAGAGTTAAAAGTTTGGTATCGAACCAATTGAATTACCTCTACCTACAAGGAAAAGAGCAAGGAAATCACCTAAAGGGTCTAATAGTGAGACTCTTTCGTCATCATCATCCATCTCAACCTCTCCATCACGAAGTCAACCATCCACTCCTCCACTTCAAATTATTTTCCAACAGACCATTGGAACTTCAACATCTCCTTCTCAATCATCTAAAACTGTAATATCCTCATCTTCCCAACCACAAGGATCATCTTCTGCACTTTCCTCTATTAGTAGTTCAACAATGGCCCAAACTCCATGGAATAACCTAGGGGCAGTCTTAATGCCTGCGCCCTTGAGTCAATTACCGACCCATCCTGAAAAATGGCTACCTAAGTTTAATCCTGAAGTAGGCATTCTAGCAAAAGAACACATAAACAACTTTATGTTATCTATAAATCTCAATGGGGTTACTAATGAAGACACTGTCATCCGGCTCTTTCCTTACACTTTGCAAGGAGCAGCCGGATCATGGTATTTCTCATTACCATCCAGATCTATCACTAGTTGGGATATTTTCCAAGAACAATTCTTGAATAAGTTCGGTGATGACAGGTGTACTGCGACACTGATCAATGACCTTTCTAACCTTAGGGCTGAATCAATGGAACCTGTCAAAGATTTTAACTTGTGTTTCAATAAACTTTTTAACAAAATTCCTACCGCCTCTAAGCCTAGCGAAGAAGTTCGAAGTGAATGGTACATATCTGCTCTACCATCAAACATAGCAATCTTTGTTGATAGAGCTAAAAAAAAAAAATTAGCTAACAATATGAAGTAAGCAATAGAAGTAGAGCCTTAGAAAAGAAAAATGTTGTCGACGAACAAAAATCTAAGAAGGTTACTTTTAAAGAAGATCCCAAGAAAAAAAAATCGAAAGACCCATTCGATTTAGAAGGATTGCAGAAAGTTTTGAAAACCATGCCTAACGAAATGGTTGACATTAAGAAACAAGTAGCAGAGACTTCTTCTAAAAAAGCCTTACAAACCTTATAGAAGAAATCCTTCAACTAATTCAAAGCCTCCCAATGCTATCACAAATGCTGAATCAGAAGAAGAAGAAGAGGAAATCTCCAACGAGGAGCCTACTGTTGAAGAAGAAGTTGTAGAAGTATAGGGAATGTGGGATTTCATCCTCCCAGATGAAGAGGATCAAGATGCATCACCAATCAATACTAGAAGTAGAAATCAACTCGATCCTCCTCAACCTACTCCTAAGCCAAAGAGCGCAAGCTCAATGTCTAAGGATAAAGTCGCAGGTCAGAAAATGTCACCCAAAGTGACTCAAACAAGCCCAGTCCAAATAGATTCATCAACTCCATCTAAAACATTGATTGTTTCTAATGTGATGGAGTATAATATCGTAGAAGACATGAAGAAGACTAGGGCTAACATTACCTTTTATGAATTGAGCAAGTTAAAACATCAATAAAAGCTTCTTTTGAAAGAGTTACACGCAATACGAGTTGCACCTTTGCCTGCCGCTGTAATCTCACAAGCTTCTCACAAGATGGGAAGACCTCCGACTAATGTGACTAGTAAAGTTGATCCAAATGATATCTCTCTAATTGGAGGAAGGTCATGATCTCATACTCCCCCATTTCTTCTTACTTATGAAGTTTTCAACAAAAAATTGCATAATTGTTTAGTTGATTCAAGAGCTTCATCCAATATCTTACCTAAATCAGTATGTACAAAGCTAAACGTTCAACCTCAAAAATATGCAGTACGCATAGTTCAGCTAGACCGGTCGCAGGTTGAAGTGATCATTGAACTAAATTAGGTTACCATAAGGCTCTCATTGTTGGAAATAATACTGAGGGGGAGGGGGTGAATCAGTATTATTAGATCAATAAAACTTTTTCATTTCCATACTTAGATACATATACGCTACTTCATTCAAGATGAACCAGTGTATATGTCATTATTCACTTATTCATAACTTTGTTGCACTCCCTGACTTCAGAAATAACCAGATCATGACATATACAAGGATAATATATGTGTTAGCACCCAGATCTAGTCCATCAGATCTCATGAGTCATTATGATCCTGATCCAATAATAGTTCTCATCCATCAATACTGAAGCTAAACAAAATCAACCAAAGAAGATATGCAGAATACTAACACCTTTAAACTGTCATCAGAACCCTTTAACAACCAGAACCACCTGAACTTCAAATATCATAGCTCAAAGAGGTATACGCTACTACAATGAACTCTACCAGAGTACATACGTGCTTACACCAAAGCTAACCCGTGTACAGATCATTTGATACCGATCTCTCCTTAGTTCTTGTTCTCCATCAACCGGTGAGATCCCTCCTTAGCTCAAATCAAGCAATGCATCATCAACCCATAACCTGCATACTGGATCTCATACTTCTTCAGATATTCAAGACTTTTTCTCTTGATGATTTTCCTAGTGATCTTCTTCTCCTTTTATAGTCTTAGGCCTTGCTCAATACCACGGTCCAAAACCATAATAAATCAATACCAAGAGCCCAATACTTGGGTTCAACACACTTGTCGAGATACCATGGTCCAAAACCATAGGTTCAAATACCGAGGACTAACTACCACGGACCAAAAGTAAGCTTTCCGACATGTACGCGCTTTTCCGTGCATGAAACTGCGTGTATACCCTACTTGGTATATAGTGAACCTGCTTGTATACCCTACTTGGTATATAGCGAACATGTGTATACACGACTTGGTATATAGTGAACCTGCATGTATACCCTACTTGGTATATAGTGAACCTGCGTATATATATATATATATTTTCTCTTCATACTTGTAGTCTGATCATCAATTCCTTGCTGCTATCCTTCTGCACTATGATTTGTCATCAGTGTGATTTGCCATCAAGGACAACACTTGTCTCATAATACCAACAATCTCCCCCTTTGGACTTGATGGCAAAGCTAACTTGTCACACTTAGAACTTGATCTTCTTATTCCTTTGAGCTGTCCTGCATCCCATGCATTTAGTCACATCTGTAGATTGATCTAGTTATATGTAAGTGAGAAGTTCTTCTATGAGAGGGTTGCCATCAAGTACAACACATGCATCATAATGCCAACAATCTCCCCCTTTGGACTTGATGGCAACAATACCAAATCACTCTCCCCCTTTGACATCAAGGGCAAAGGGTGGACCAAGATATTCTCTTTCCTTGATAAACATTTTGTTGTCCATACTCCCCATGAGTACATGCCAAGTCTCTGTACTACTGAAGTGTGTTGTTCATGCTCTTCCTGACTGAAGCAAAGATCTGCAAAAAATGTTCTTCAAGAAGAACCATGAATTATACATCATAAGAGACCTTCCTATCACCAAAAGACTCAATACATACATCCATTTCCCAACCACATGGGGATATACTAGAATTGACTCATCCACCCAACCAAGTGGGGATACATCAAAAGTTTACACATGATAAAGCAAGAACATTACATCTTCATCCCAGGCATAGTGGGGAACCAATATAGGCCGTTACATGACCTTGACACCATGAAAGAGATATCGCAAAAGAGATATATGACCGAAATATCTAGAGCAAGACTTTATGAAAGTCACCAATAACTGATATCGCCAGCATCTGTCAATCACCATTCAGATCAGCAACCAAGAGATCCTTCTGTTCTCCCTCTGCCTTTGTTTCACCTGAAACCAACAACAACTATGAACTAGAACCAAACGCTTCTAAGATAATGCCAACAATGCATCATTGGAAGATTATCTGCTCCCCCTGAACCTATGCCAGATGGTCTCTGTCAGACCCATATCAGAATCTTCTCATTCTGAGTTTGGCCCACTGATTTTATTCAAACCAACATATACGCGACTGTATCCACAGAAACTTGCATATATATGCGGATACTCCTTGTGAAACTCACGTACAACTAATTCTGGATCACCAACCTGTAAATGTCCTGTAAGTCATCAACCTATAACAAGGTATGTCTGCATCAATTCATCCCTTTGAACAGAATTCAGAGTCATTCACATTATATCATGTGTGAAACCACCATAGCCATTTCATCAACATCAAGCTCTACATGATCCAAGTATCATTACTTGGGAACATCTGCATCAATCAACATATGTAAGAATCAACCTATCATCATATAGATATGAACTCATCATCATGTCTCCAACAAAGCGGCTTTGAGTAGTCATCCATGTATCAGCACTATGTATCTTGAGCTCAAGCTCTTTTGACAAAACTTCTTGATATCATCAACAACAACGATCCTTATCCACATGAGTGCCTGCATCATAACTGTATGACCTTTATGCATATGACAACAACAGTATATGAGTGACTCATCATCAAGTGAGGAAGATGTGTATTCAAGCTTTGTACTTCTCCTTATTCTTATGAAGATCACCATGTAAGCACCATATATGCATCATCAAAGAATCAACCATAAATCTGATCTGAACATCTACTATGTAACTTCAAGAATCATATGAGAGTTTATCATAGACAACTCACAACCACATCATAGCAAGATATATCATTTAGCCATATAAGTATCATCACCAAGGACTATTAATCCATAATGCCAACAATGCATTATTAAAGGCATATGCTCCCCCTAAACCTGTGCCATCTTGTTTACTGTCAGATCTGATCATGCATATCAGCAAGAAGTATCAAGACATCATCATCAAGTTAGGATCAAACCCTTCTAAACATCTTACAAGTATCAAGATATTTCCACACATCCTCAGCAGACTGTAAATATTATCAAACAGAGAAAATAATGGACTGAAACATAACATATCCTTTTCCTGAACCTGTCCCTACTGCATTTCTTCAGATAATCATATATGCGACTGTGCAGCATCCAACTCGTGTATATACGCGACTTCCCTTTATGGAACTTGCGTATGAGATTTAGGACACTGATGTTTTATACTTTTAGCTCCCTCTGAGTCTGTTATGTCTGTGTTGTGTTGTGTCTGAGTACATTGTGCTGTGCCACATCTGTTTGACTGTACCTCCTTCTTCTTCCATATCTTCAAGTGTGATGGTGTTTTCTCCTTTTGGTGTGATGTCCGTCCTTTGTTCCTGCATGCCTTTGCTATATGTCCAAGCTTGTTACATGCATAACATCTTACATGTTTCATATTCCTCCTGTAGCAATCAGCAGCTTTGTGACCAAACATATTGCAAGAAAAACAATATCCATTAAAGTACCTGGAATGTGATGATCTTTCTGTGTGATGATCTTGAGCCATCCTTCTTCTACATCTAGCTGCAACATGTCGAAAATTATGAAATTCATAACATTCAATATTATTCATCTGAGTAAATCGTTGACCATAGTTAGGAGTAAGATATTTTCTTTGAAGAATCTCTTTCCTTGATTGTTGATGAGGTTGACCTCTCATCTCCTTGTTGATCATTTTGGATTTCTCTTTAGAGTTCCTTGCCTCACCTTGTGAACTAGATTCACCTTCAACAGATTCATGAAAACCAAGGCCAGTCTTGATAGCAGGAGACCTTTGACTACTAATGATATCATCCAAGGCTTTAGTACTATCTTGAAATCGCAACAGTTTATCCTTTTCTTCTAATTTACCTTTCAAGATATTTACCTCAACCTGAAGTTGTTCTTCCTTTTCTATACATTGCTTCTTCATGTCTTCTTCAGCTTTCCTTCCTTCTTCCAACTGATGCCTCAATTTTTCATTCACATCCTGCTGCATTTGACGAATTCTGAAGGCACATTCCAGATGAGATTTTAAGCTGATAACTTCATTTTCCTGTTTTTCAATAACTTGGAGTAGATCTTTATTCTGCTTCTTTGTTTCTTCAATTTCTTCATTTAGCGAGAGGGTGTAGATTCAAGACTTTCATAATAACTGGATCGATCTCTGAGCTCCTTGATTGTTGTATTATTTTCAATGACTTCATTTCTTAGAGATGTTACTTCATCCTGCAACTTTTGATATTTGTCCTTGAATAACTCTCGTTGAGTCTTTAGACGAGTAGCAGCTTCTTTGAAGGCACCATCCTTTATGTTCAAAAGTTTTTCTTGAGTTCTAATTTTGTTTGTCAGACTTTTAAATTCTGCCTCTATTTTATATCTTTCTTGTTCACCCATAAGAGAAAATTTAGTTGTTTCGCTATCACTTTCATCTTTTCCAAATGGATAGATAGCTGGAGCATCAGAGGATATCAAATTCATACCTGATAGTTCATCTTCATTCTGAAATGATTCTGAATCTGAAGAGCTTCTTATTCCTAATCCCCAATCGATTCTCCCACTGTCATAGTTCTTCTGAGATGTCTTCCTCTTCTTAGGTGCTTTCTTCTTAATCTTCTTTCCCATAGTTCCACGGATCTCCTTCAAGCGATCAAGCCTCTACCAAAGGACCTGCTCTGATACCAATTGTTGGAAATAATACTGGGGGGGGTGAATCAGTGTTATTAGATCAATAAAACAATTTCATTTCCATACTTAGATACATATACGCTACTTCATTCAAGATGAACCAGCTTATATGTCATTAATCACTTATTCATAACTTTGCTGCACTCCCTGACTTTAGACATAACCAGATCATGACATATACAAGGATAATATATGCGTTAGCACCCAGATCTAGTCCATCAGATCTCATGAGTCATTATGATCCTGATCCAATAATAGTTCTCATCCATCAATACCGAAGCTAAACACAATCAACCAAACAAGATATGCAGAATACTGACACCTTTAAACTGTCATCAGAACCCTTTAACAACCAGAACCACCTGAACTTCAAATATCATAGCTTAAAGAGGTATACGCTACTACAATGAACTCTACCTGCGTACATATGCGCTTACACCAAAGCCAACCCGCGTACAGATCATTTGATCCCGATCTCTCCTTAGTTCTTTTTCTCCATCAACCGGTGAGATCCCTCCTTAGCTTAGATCAAGCAATGCATCATCAACCCATAACCTGCATACTGGATCTCATACTTCTTCAGATATTCAAGACTTTTTCTCTTGATGATTTGCCTAATGATCTTCTTCTCCTTTTATAGTCTTAGGCCTTGCTCAATACCACGGTCCAAAACCATAATAAATCAATACCAAGAGCCCAATACTTGGGTTCAACACACTTGTCGAGATACCATGGTCCAAAACCATAGGTTCAAATACCGAGGACTAACTACCACGGACCAAAAGTAAGCTTTCCGACATGTACGAGCTTTTCCGTGCATCAAAACTACGTGTATACCCTACTTGCTATACTTTGTATATAGTGAACCTGCTTGTATACCCTACTTGGTATATAGTGAACCTGTGTATATGCGACTTGGTATATAGTGAACCTGCGTGTATACCCTACTTGGTATATAGTGAACCTGCATATATATATTTTCTCTTCATACTTGTAGTCTGATCATCAATTCCTTGCTACTATCCTTCTGCACTATGATTTGTCATCAGTGTGATTTGCCATCAAGGACAACACTTGTCTCATAATGCTAACACTCATCTAATCCAAAGGTATGTCAAGTTATTGATATTTTAGTTGCAGACATTCCAGAATTTTATGGCTTAATTCTTAGCAGGGATTGGTCTAAAAAGCTTCATGGATATTTTGCAACCGATTGGTCGCATATGTGGCTCCCTTACAATGGTAAACCAAATCAAATAAAGGTTGAGCGAGAAAGGCATAAAACATGCATAGTAACAGAATTGGAAGGAGAAAATGAACCTGTAACATACAGCAACAATATAATTGGCAACTATTCTGTTGACTCTTTCTTAGGAAATTTCAATGCTCATACTTAGCCTTATTTATAACATTCTGTTTTATCTCAAGTAGAAAACGTTTCTCAATTAGATAGTTCTAAATGTTTTAGTTTCATAGATAGTCCTGTAAATAAATCTTTATTTTGGAAGTTGTGTTTTGATGGTTCTAGGTCTAACAATGCAGCAGGAGCAGGATGCGTATTAGTTAGCCTAGAGAGAAATAAAACTATGCTAACCTATAGACTCGAGTTTGATTGCACCAATAATACTACAGAATACGAGGCTTTAATCCAAGGATTATACAAAGCAATCAGACTAGATATCAAGTATCTACAAGTTTTTGGAGATTCTAAAATTGTAATTAGATGGGTACGAAATACTATACATTGTCTATCAGGTCATCTAAAGCATTATCAATCTTTAGTACAAGATCTGACTAAACATTTTATAGCATTCAACATTTCATCAATTCCTAGACTCCAAAATACTAGTGCTGACCTCCCTGCAAACATAGCTTCCAAGCTTATTCCCTCAGAAGACTATAGCCCGGATAGATTCTCAATTGAATTTATTTTTAGACCCTCGATTCTTGATAACATTACCAATTGGAGAATTTTCAACAACGATCCTGATATTGTAAGCTTCCTCACATCAGAGGGATCTTACAATAACTAGATTATAGATGAAGACCAACATCACAAACAATTGAAACAACATGGCACTAATAATGCTATGCCAAAATCAGTAGTCGAATTGGAAGACCTATATGATTTAAAAGACCGATTCAAAATATCTACAAATTCAAAACTTCAAAGTTCAACTCTGAACTATGAATTAGTAAATCTAGGAACTGATACCAAGCCGCAAAATATCAATCTAGGTCTTGGCCTAGCCCCCAAAGAAAGATTAGTGTACGTTTGTCTCCTGAAACAATACAAAAGTGTCTTTGCCTGGAACTATGATGAAATTAAGACTTACGACACTTCTATCATTCAGCATACTATCCCAATGATAGATGATGAAAAACCTGTCAAGCAAAAGCTGAGAAAAATTTATCCTAATTTGGAAAATCAGATTAGCTCTGAGCTCAAAAAATTATTGAAAGCCAAAATCATTTTTCCCGTTTGACATTCTAAATGGGTTTCCAATATGGTTCCCGTTAGAAAGAAAAATGAAGACATTAGAATTTGCATTGACTTTCGAAATCTTAACAAAGCCTGCCAAAAAGATAATTTTCCTTTGCCTCCCATGGAGAAAATATTACAAGTAGTTGCAGGATCAAAATTAATGTCCTTTTTGGATGGTTTCTTCGGCTACAACCAGGTTTTGGTCCACCCTGATGATCAATTAAAGACCACATTCAGAACCAAATGGGGTACTTATGCATATAAAAAGATGCCTTTTGGGCTGATTAACGTTGGCGCCACATTTCAAAGGGCCATGGAGATTACATTTAAGGGATTAGTAAACAAATCAGTAGTAATCTACTTGGATGATATAACTGTATATTTCAAGAAACGAAGTAATCATCTTAGAGATTTGAAACAGATCTTCCAATGTTGCCAAAGGTATGGAATTTCACTTAATCCAAAAAATTCCTTTTTTGCATTAAGTGAAGGAAAACTTCTTGGATTTATAGTGTCAAAATCTGGAATCCATATTGATCCCGATAGAATCAAGGAGATTTCTGAAATCCTTCCTTGGTCAGATTAATTTTGTAAAGATATTCGTTCCAGACTTTTCAAGGATCGTATCTCCCTTACAAGCAATGATTAAAAAGAATTCAATCTTTAAATGGGGCCAAGAAGAATATGAAGAATTCAATCTGATTAAACAAGCAATTGTAAATGCCCCATCTTTAGCCATTCCAAATTTCTCTGATCCTTTCATTTTGTATACATTTGCCTCTGATAGATCATATGCTACGATACTCACTCAAGCAAATCAAGATAAAGCGGAAGCCCCAATTTCCTTTTTTAGTTCAAATCTATAAGGGGCCGAATTAAATTATTCTGAAATTGAAAATCAAGCTTATGTTGTTTTCGAAGCAATCAAACATTTCAGACCCTTCCTACTTAAAACCCATACAAAAATCATAGTGTTGTTTCCAGTGGTAAGAAATCTTTTAGTACAGAAAGATGTGGGTGAAAAGAGAGCAAATTGGATTACTGTTTTACAAGAATACGACACTAAAATTAAACCAACAAATATTGTAAAAGGTCAAGGCTTTTGTAAAATGTTGGCTGGAGCATCGCTTATTTCCGAAATACCGTCTTTATAAGTACAAATAAATGAGGTAAGCCTAAATGATATTGAATCATTATACGCTGATATCATATTTTATCTAAAGAACGGATATGCTCCTTCAAACCTAGATTATACAAAGAAAAGAGCCCTAAGGTTGAAGGCTAAGCAATATCAACTCGTAAACGATGTACTTTTTAGGATGAATTATGATTCTATTCTCCTTCAATGTCTCGAGAAATCTGAAGCTAAAAAGGTGTTGCAGGAACTCCATGATGGACCAGCAGGTGGACATTATGCTGGAGATACTACAACACATAAAATCTTGCACGAAGGGTACTATTGGCCTACACTATTCAAATATGCGAATAACTACATAAGGAAATGTCAAGTTTGTCAAAATGTTGCTGGGAGACAAAAGAAACCATCATTTCCTTTGCAACCAGTCAATATCGATCAACCTTTTGATCAATGGGGATTGGATATAATAGGTGAGATCGTTCCTCAATCTTCTAAACAACATAGGTATATCCTTACAGCTACAGATTATTTTACTAAATGGGTAGAAACAGTTCCTCTCAAGACAGCTAATGCCAAACACATCATAGATTTCATAGATCAGTTCATAATCACTAGGTTAGGTTTACCCTCCGATTTAATGTTTGATAATGCATTGTATTTTTCCGGCAATGCTATGACTGAATTTGCTCTCAAAAGAGGTTTTAAGCTTAAATACTCTGCCAATTATTACCCACAGGGGAATGGGTTAGCTGAATCAACAAATAAGAACTTAATCAGAATCGTGAACCATTGATCAAACTCATAAGAATTGGCACAAATCCTTAACATATGCTCTATGGGTAGACCAAATAACGCAGAAAGCCTCCATTGGCACTTCTCCCTTTAATTTGGTTTATGGGAAAGAAGTGGTCCTTCCAACTCATCTAGCTATTCTCTCATTGGCCTTAGTTCAATTTATTTATGAAATACCAACATCTTCCTTACAACTAAGGAAGTTGCCAATCCTTAAGCTAGAAGAGCAACGAGAACAGGCTAAAATAACTCTGCGCATCACCAAGCATTAGTTAAAGCTTCTTTTGATTCAAACATGATATCCAAAAAGGACTTTCAGATTGGAGATCTAGTTTTAAAATGGGATAAGGATCACGAGGAAAAGGGAAAACATAAGAAATTTCAACGAATGTGGCTTGGACCTTTCCAAATCATAGAAACCATAGGTCCATCTACTTTTATGTTGCGTGATTTAACAGGAAAAAGAGAACCTTTACCTGTTAATGGGAAAATCCTTAAAAAATACTTTCCATAGGAGATCATTCTTCTATTTTTGTAAATTAGCTTTTCCTTTATTTTGATAATAAAACTAATTATAAATGGTTACATTTGGAATTCACGAAAAAGACTAGAATTTCTTTTAAATTTTGTTTTTTCGCTTGTATAAATGGGACTGATTTAGAAAATTGAACATTATTATTGGAAGATACAGTCAAAGGCTATAAGCTTGAAAGTGATACTAGTTTCAACCTTGTAAATTTTGATAAAAAACGACCCTTAGTAGAAATTTGTTTTATATCATTCAAATGAAAAGTATCAATAACAAAATGAAGATTCTCTGTAGAAAATATCTTTCCAAAAACTCTAACATTGTCATCCAAAGCTATTCTTAAGGAAACAATGACTTCCTCCCTGCCTAGGGAATTATGAGCTTCAAGGAATAATCCAGTGATACACTTTAACTTAAAGAATAAGTGGTCTCATCACGAGCCGACTTATCATGATCATAGATATTATAGGTTGCTGGCTTTTCCAAAACTGCATATCACAACAGGGCAACGACTCGAGATTATTGAAATCAAAAGACAAGGTGTCTCATCACAAGCCAGCTTGTTTAGAAAAGTTATAAATCAAGTGAGTGGCACTGTCATAATCTGGCTACCAAACCAAGGCATTTTTCTTTAAGGATTAAAAGAAAAGCAATAAGTGTGGATATGGATTTCCCTTTGAAAATCGTATATTTCTCCAAGTAGGATACAGGGTCATTGCTGGGTAAGAGGTAACCCTGTCGAGGCTATAAACGCCTGCTGGCAGCAAAGGCTCTACCTACAACAAATGAGCATATTTAAAACTGATTTACAGAGAAGACTTTGTTTTTATCTTTATAAACCAAGTAATGGCTTATGTAAATACAATGACTAGCTCTAGGAAGTAAATAAACAAAGTCAACATAGAAGAAATAAACTATCCTTAATAGATAAAAGCATGATGTACTTTATCTTTCTATAATAAAGTTTGATTATCTAAAAAACCTTCAGTTTTGGAAGTTTAGAAAATTCAAAAGAAAAGCAGAGATAACTGGTTCTTCCAAGTGAATCGCCAATTGTTGTGGCCAACAACAACCCCCCTTCTTATTTAGTTTTCTCACTAATACTAAATAAGTGGGGACCCTTATCCATAAAATTCAAAAAAATAAATTAGGACTTGTATTCTTTTTTTTGAATAAATCTTACTATCATAAACTTCGGAGAATACCCGAAAAATCTAAAAAGAGTTAAGTTTTATGATAAGTTCGAACAAAACCATTCTCTCAATAAAAAGCATCGCATCACATCGCAAAAAGGTAATAGATGCTTTCCTAGAAACCGAATCCTAAGATTGCGAAATAGCGATGCAAGATCACGTATTAAAAGAAATTCATCGCATCGTAGTTTTAATGTGCTTCAAGTATCACTTAAAGTGAAATACCTCAAACCGCCAATATGCGATGACGCGTCTC
This sequence comes from Pinus tabuliformis, assembly GCA_031772625.1. Lineage (NCBI taxonomy): Eukaryota > Viridiplantae > Streptophyta > Pinopsida > Pinales > Pinaceae > Pinus > Pinus tabuliformis. The sequence continues at coordinate 8,936,861 of CM062807.1, read as the reverse complement.
GCAAATCACATTATGCATAAAACATATGGTAATAGATGATTGCCACACATAACGGATCAGTGATATTGCGATCTGCGATATTACGAAACAAATCTCAAAATTGCCTTATTGCAGATCTACAGGGTTCGTCGTTCAAAAAATCTTTTCCAAAAACTGATGCCCAGTTATGCGTGCTAATGTTAATCTAATGAGTTACTTGGCAATCATTAATGAAATATGGTTTTGATCTGATCGAAGAGCCATTTCACGTAAGGTGATATATTTTATATGTTTTTGGCATTTAAAGCTTTCCCGTCACCTTTTTCTTATCATTACTCTTTCCTCATTTGCAAATTGCAGAGCGAAAAGCAGAGAGGTACACAGAGTAGTGTTCAGAATATTATGGGAAAGAAAGGAAAGGCTCCGAGTTTTCAAGACAAAGAGATGACGCCCTTATACACAGACACCACCTGTAACAGAGATACTAGCATTACTACTTAGGAAGGCATGCACAGTCTACTCGAGGAAGAAAATCCCAGAGTAATGGGGGTTACAGCTACTGCAGACTCACGCGGGTCATCTGAGGCGTAAATTACAGAACTAGCATGCTCGTTCTTGCACCGGATAGCGACAAGGCCAAAGATTTTTCCATACATGGACATGGTCAAATGGGTATTGGATAACGCTGAGATAATAGACCAATAGTTTAAGACTCAGAGCTAAGAACTCGTGGAGTCATTCCTTCCACAAAATTTAAGGTTTACATCCTCTAACAAAAAACGTGCAAATGGAAAAAAATAGCACCAGGGAAGCCCAGATCAAGAAATGGAGGCAGTTTCCGATGCTAGGAAAAACCTCTTGAAAAGGAAAACCTCTAATCACTCAATCACTTGTAAGCCCAGAAAGTTGTAGGAAAAAGTGCTAAAGGTGAAAGGCAAAACCTGAGCTCTAAAAACCAGTGGTATTTATCAGAGATATCTTTAAGTGGTATGTAAATTTCTACCAAATGTGCAGCATCTATAGACAAGCTGGAGACAAAAGGCTCAAGAAAGAGCAGATTCCATCAAAAGGTTAACCAAGTTAAATTGGGATTCTTACTGGAAGTACTTGGTTAAACCACACAGTCAGTGCATGACTCTCAAGTGCCTCACTAATTCTGCCGAGAAGATGGCACCAGCACTTGTCGATTCCGTTTTCGTAGGACAACTAAAGTCAGAGGTTGGCCAGCCAACTCTCCTCAAGCTGATGCTGGATACTTGCGACTACAAAGATCAGATACATAGATAGTTAATTTCCAGTTTTACTTTTAGATTCAGTTTTAGTTTTAGTTTTGCTTTATTTTTTCCTGAAATGAGGACGGTCATTTGAACTGCCTCCTATATTTTTGTAATAAACTATCTTTAGATTTAGTTAGTAGTATTTAAACCCTTCTCATTTATTTAGAGAAGGGTCCTGAAATTTATCAAAAACTTGTCCTCAAAACATGCACTTTTGCACCCTCCGAGGAGGTTTTGATGAATGAATGGAACAAGATTTATTGATATCTGTGTTTAATATCTGCTACTAAAATTGCACTTTTGTACTCTTAGTATATGTTGAATTAAGAAGAGATAAATTGCTAGAGCTCATGAGTAGAACTCATTATAAATGATACTTTTATCTCTTAACAAATTCTTCTTATGTGTTAAGGTGATATTCATTTTCAGTTACTTATGTATGAATGCTTGAATGCTTGAATTATCATTTGGCACTTATGTACGGTGATAGCCATTTATTTATTCTTAATATATGAGTGACTTATTATGCGATATGTTTTTCATGACTATTCGACTAACTTTTTATATGAAACAATTTATCTTTATTGAATTCTTTTCTTATAGAAATTGAATGATCTTTATTACCAATTGTTGTAGAAACCATTTTAGATCACATAATTGAAAGATTAAATCCCGGGTTAGTTTTAGAATTAGATATTTCTATTCATTAGAATACAATTGCATGTTGTTAAATTAGATTTACAATAAAAGAATTTTACTTAGAAATTATTAGGAAGGAAATATCAATTCTCAACACACACACACATGAATTGGGAAACTGGTCCCATATCCCCAATCAGACCCACTATACCAAATGGAAAAGGAGCTACTAACCAAGGTCCGGATCGAGTGGGTATCCCCCTTGTTGTAGACCTGATTTTCGTGGCTTCAACACATTCTAAGGCATCTCAGCCTTGGTAACAGGTTCTCATTCAACTACATTGTAAACACTCTATTCTCACAGTCTTCTATCTATTACACTCTCCCTTAAGACTTGATCACGCAGGTTCATATATATAAGGAACATTGGATTATTGGATCAGATCACTGAAAGGATCCAATCAAATCTCTCCATGATTTTCTCAACAACTCCTATATTCTCTACATGCATGCATATGTGGCAGATTACATTAATAACAAGTCTTCGAGAGACTTATCCATTCCATCAATTAAAATCTGTTTTAAAACAGATTTTTCCCTGTTTTGCTCCCTAGTCCACGTCCTCCTCTTTGCTCCGCTTTGGATTCCTCCATTAATTAAGGGTATTGGATGGTCCTGCATCAGAGTGCCATACATATTACAAAGAACTCTGCATCTCATTCGAAGACTAAAAATATATAGCTGAAGTACCATTTCATACAGTTAGCTTTGGAAGATGGACCGTTGAAGCTAGAAAAGATACACATTAGCCAGAATCCTGCAGATATGTTAACAAAAGTTGTAACTAGGGAGAAACTGAGAATTTTATCAGTTTCAATTGGTCTTCAAGTATGATGAAGAAGATAAGAAACAACCAGGTCCAAAGTGGAGTCATTGTCCAGCAAATGAAGCAGAGGTGGACTTGCTATATTTAGTCTCCAAGTGGGAGATTGTTGGGTGTGGAGCTTGATTATCTTCTATATTCAAAGATATCACGCATTGGACCCCAGTTCGTAATGGGATGGCAATGCCACCCATAAAATATTCGCTGCAGGGGCAGTCCGGGGGGGGCCGGCTACGACCTTTGGGAGCCCCCCCCCCTGGCAGGGGGATTGGGGGCAGTGCCCTCGAAGCTAAGAATAGATGTAAAATTTCCTTGTAAAATGTTGTAATTTTGTAGTCAATCTAGGCTGTTCAATAGGCGGAGATCTGACGGTAGAAGTTATGTTTGATTTAGGGTTTTTTCCCTTAAAGGCAACCTCTCGCTATATATGAGGGAATTGTATTGCGTCTATATATATCTGTATTCTGAGTGAGGAAGAGAGAGGAGATTGAGAGCGAAGAGGGAATTACACCGAATCTACTGTAGATTGTATCTCTTCAATTTGATAGATAATATAAAAAGGACTGGTTGTTTCTCTGTGGAAGTAGCCCAAACTGGGTGAACCACACATATCTTTGTCTCTCTTGTTTTATGCATTTTCTATGTTTATATTTTTGCAATATTTTATGTGTTCCATTGCTCTGTAATATATAATTTTTTAACACTTTGTCCTATCTTCCTTGCCCCATAAAACACCTAAAGGTATGGTTGTCACTCTTTTAATGAGATCTACATTAAAATGGGTGGCAAGTCCCCTTACAACAATGGTGGCATTGCCTTCCCGTCGAGAGTGAAGGGCCACGGAAAGTTCATGGGTTATCTCATCATCATACTGCTTTAATTTTTAAAAGAATCCAATCCATTGATGGCTTAGGAGAATATGTCTTACATGAGGCAATTGATGGATTATGTTAGTATCTATGGGCTCCCTTTTATTGAAACCCCCTCCCATGTTTCCTATTACTACTTCCCTAGGTGTTATGAAATAATTTTCTGTGAAGGGTTGTGTTATGAGAAACCTAGGGTTTCAAGATAGGGGTGAGAGGGTTGGCATTGCACTTTTGGTTAGAGGGAGGAAAATTGTATGAAAAATGTCAAATAAACTGCCCCTACTTCCACCTTGCATCCCTAATATGGAAAGAATAATTTTTAAGAGAAGTTCAATTTTGCAAGGGTTTTCTTCAGGATCTTTGTACATGAAGAATTTTAACCAAATTATTTCATTTATTTAATGATGGAAGGTGAGGAGAATGTGATTCTTACCCTTCCCTAGATGATTTCTTTATTATTGTGGGGGTTTGGAGGAAACCTCTTATCCCATACCCACTTTCACCTCTCGTCTCGATCCAGAACACTGTTTTGCAATCCCGTGGCAAATTTTTTCCATCTTGTAGCAACTACATCTGATCTTGTAGAACTTGTTAGTTAACCTTAGATCTTCTATGTGGCACCCTAAGGGACCCCTGGTTGTATCTAACTCAACTATCGATGCCTTAGTGGGCCTCTCTTACTGTTTTGGGAATGGGCCTCTGAGTGCAAATGAAATTGGTCATTTCCTCTTTATTTCCTCTTATGGTAGTGGGCTCAATGCGCTTTATGAGATATCCCCTACCTACCCTCTATGTATTTCCTCTTTTGGACCATTGGCCACACTCATAATTATAACCCTCTCATTTTTTACTTTTCCATGTTGCATGGAAGGGTGAGTTAACTGCACTTTAACTATTCAAGGGTGGCCAATTTCACTGGCCACCTCTACCTATAAAAAACGTTCCTAATTCATTAAAAACACTTTAGATCCATTATGCGCTTAAAGGAAGAGGCAAGGAGTGTCATACATGAGACTACCTAGTGATCTCAAGCTATTGTTGATGCCTGCATGCTACTTTTTGACATTGATCGATTTGCTGGCATGTGGAGGTGTTATATTTCATCCTAGTTGTTTCATGTGCTAATCCTCTCTTTGAACAAAATATTTTTATCAATATTCTCTAATAGGTGCATAACTGAGTGAATTCTACTGATGAATTCTTCAAGTGATGGATCGATCAACTGCTATTGGAAATGAACATTGACCCTGTAACTGCTCCTTTAGAATGGTGTGGCTTCCCAAAATCTCAAGGGTGGCCTCTCAATGCTTTAGGATGGATAAGTATTCATTTTGGTGTTGTCAAGTGTCTTCGGTTGTGGTTTTGTAGGGTTTATGCAGGTTGATACAAGATTGGATCCTTTCCTATAAAAGTCACACAAACCCTTCCAAAATCACAACATCCTTCATGAAATGAATTTAGAAGCTCAGATAATTCATGTAGAGCCCATTTGTAGGGACTGGAAACTTTCATGATGGTGAAAATTGTGGAAGAAGGGGTGGAAATGGAGTTTTTCATGAACAAAGATGAAGTTTTGGATGAAAAAATGGGTAAATATTGTGGATTAAAGATGATGGAGGTGTGGTGAATTTATCCTTTCATTTCCCTAAGAAAAACATGAGATATGACTCCTCTACTTATGTTGATCTCAATCCTATAGAAATTACGGTCAATCCTATAGTAGTTTAGGATAATCCTATAGAACTATAGGATTGAGGTAGAATTGAGTGTGATGGGTTTCCTAACAACGAAGGAATGTAAGGAGATGGGTGGAATGATGAAGGACATGAAGGAGGCTAGCTTGGGAGGTGGAAAAGTGAAATGTAGAGGCTTATTTGTTCGACTCTTTTCCATTTAATAATTACTAGAACCCTGCAAAAAATTGGTTATCATAACTAGTGTAAGGGATCCTTTGCTTATGTCTTGCTTTCTCCTCCCTTTTTTTTCTAGACCTACAGAATGCCTCTAAGGAGTTTTTAAATATACAAACCTACACTAGGTGCCTTAAAGGAGGTTTTCACATGTGGATATTTTAATTTATTTTTTCTTTTTTTGGTCACGAGTTTCCTCATGGAGGTTTTCGACCCCAAAGTTGGCATCAGGTGCCTCATGGAGGTTTTCACCTTGGAATTTTTACATTTTTATTTTCTCCTTTTTTTTCTTTTCTTTTTTCTTTTTTTATTATTTTTCTAATAAGAGGCTAGATGAACTGAGGGTTGTGAGGCCACCAATTAATTCATCTCCTTTCTTATTGAGCTAGGAAAATCCTTCTTTGACAAAGGCTTCTTGTACAAATTTAACGGGTAACCATTAACAAGAAATGGAATTCCTTCCTCATCAGACATTCTTATTTGGATAGATCCATTCCCATAACATTTTTCTACCAAGTAAGGACCCAACCACCTTATCATTAATTTCCCTTTGAAATTCTTGAACATGGAATCATACAAAAAGGCCCAATCAACCTCTTCGAAGGATCTTTGTCAAAGTAATTTATCATGCTAAATATTCCTCTGCAGTTGTACTACCTCAGTGTGCATGAGAGCCTGTAATCTAAACTCATTCAAACCATTGAGCTGGAGCAACCTTTCTTGCTGAGCTATAGTGATGTCTAAATCGAGTTCTGTTGCCATCCTCAAGGAGTTGTATTCAAACACAATGGACAATAGGGCCTTCTTCCCATAAAGCATATCAAAAGGAGTGAATCCAGTGGTGGTTTTCCAAGTGGTATTATAGTCCCAAATGCCCTCTAGAAGTTAGTTTACCCAATCCCTCCTATTGTTGCTGATAACCCTGGTCAAAATGTTCTCCAAGGCTCTATTTGTGACCTCCAATATCCTATTTTCTTGAGGGTAATAGGCAACATATTTCCTTTGTTTGATGTGGTGCTACTCCATAATGCCTTCAATCATATTTGTCATAAAATTTTCCCCTTGATTAATAGCCAACTCCCTTGGAAAACCAAACTTGTAGAAGATTTTCTCTCTAAGGAATTCAGCCACTTTCTGCTAGTTTGTTTCCTTTGCTACCTTTGCTTCAACCCACTTAGTTAAGTAACCAACGCACACAATGATATATCTATTTTTCCCAGATGGGGGATCAATGGGACCAATGAAATACATGCTCATCCTTGGGTGTAGGCTTGGCCATCCTTCGACACTCATCACATCTGGTAGTGTACCTCTTTGCATCCTAATGTAGAGTAGACTAGTAGTAGCCAAATTTTATAAATTTGAAGGCTATCCTGCTAACAACAAAATTCCCCCTTATAGGCATGTTGAGAGGATTTCAAAGACCTCCTCCTCTCTTACAAATATTATCAAAATATGATCTAGCTCCAACTTGAAGAGATTCCTGCCAATCCAGGCGAAAGGGGAACTCTTCTAACAATATTTATCTTCTCCTTGGAGGATAGATTAGGAGGGAAACTTCCAGGAACCAAGTGATTTTATATACTAGCAAACCAAGGAGGTAACACCGAGATGAAAAAGCGGTGTTCATCTAGAAGTTGATCATCTTCCATCTCCTCATTTCCTATAGGAAATGCTAGTATTAACAAAAAATATACAACCACATTCTCTTTCCTTGGTTTTGCAACAATAGTTAGATCAAATTGTTGTAATAATAACAACCATAAAATGATTCTAGCATTGACATCAAGTTATTCACTAAATATTCAATGGTTTCGTGATGAATATGAACAAAGGATTGATATCCAATGATATAATGCCTAACCTTATTCAAAGAGTGCACCACAACTAGGAGTTATTTTTTAGTAACTATATAGTTAAGTTTATATTTAGAAAGGTTCTTACTGGTGACATATATGACATGGGGAATTTGTATTCCAATTGTCCTAAGGCTCCTCCTACAACTTTATCTGATGGATTTGTGTGGATGTGGAAAGGAAATTCCCAATTCCCCTCCTAAGGATTGGTATAGTGGTAAACTTCTCTTTTAATTATTCAAATACCTCTTGACATCTATTTTTCCAACAAAATTTTGAATTTTTAGCCATCAGTCCAAACATGGGTGAAGCCAATTTATTAAATTCCTTAATGAATATCTTGTAATACCCAGCGAATCTAAGGAAGGTTCTTACATCCTTTTTTTTTTTTCAGGCATAGGGACCATTTTAATGATGGAAACTTTTTTGAGGTCAGCCTGGATACCCTCATTGGATATGAAATGGCTTAGAAAATTCCTTGCATTCACAAAAAAATCACAGTTCTTGGGATTTAATGAAACATTGATATCAATGCATTTCCTTAAGACTTTACATATATTAGAAATAGCTTCTTAGAAATAAATTCCATAAGAGGTGAAATCATCTATGTATATCTCAACAGTCTGATGAACAATTTTAGCAAAGATATTCAAAAATGCCCTGTGAAAAGTAGCAGGGGCATTACATAAACTAAATGGAAGGACCCTATAAGAAAGGTCATCCATGGACACATGAATGTTGTCTTATCTTGGTCCTCGAGGCTAATATGAATCTGGTTGTACCCACTAAATCCATCTAGTAAGGAAAAAAATTTCTTCTTTGCAAGGCCATTTAGGACTTGATCAATGAAATCCAGAGGGAAATGGTCCTTCTTTGTAGCCTTGTTAAGTTCTTTATAATCAATACAAATCTTCCACTTCCCATTTTTCTTGGGTACTATGACAAGAGGGGACACCCACTCACTATCTAAAATGGGTTATATGAACCCTACATCGAGAAAATTTTGCATTTCCTCTTTTACAATATCCTTAAGGGAAGGATTCATCCTCCTTTAGGGTTTGTGTAGATGTTTTCATCCATCCTTCATCTAGATATGATGAGTACAATCTGGGGGATGCACCTCTTTCACTTCCTTGTAGTCCCAACCAAAGGCATCAAGATGCTTCCTCAACATAATGCATAATTTCTCTTCTTGCTCGGCTAAGAGGGAAGGGTTGATTCTTAGAGTTATGGATGGGTTGATTTCCATAACCTTGACATGGTCTACTAGATTAGAATTAGAAGAGCATATATCATTCCATGAATTTTTCATAGGTTTCTCTCAGGATTCCTCCATCAGTTCGTCAATTGGCATGCATTAGGAGGTTGACTATGCATTAGGGGATTTTTGAGGTCTAAAATGCACCTCCTAAGGAAATTATAAAATAATAGTGGAAATAATAAAATAAGATTAGATTACATCATCAAATTTTAGAGGGAGAAAAGACAAAACTATTTTTTCAACTCGTATTTTCAACTTATCTCCACATGGGGTTACTCAAATTTCGAGTGGGAAAACTCGTTGGATACAAAATTTGATTTTCCATCCAAGGGGTTCCCATGTTGCATACTTCGATGGACCTTGCTACATGAAAAATGAGAAATACATGAAAAACATGATTGCAATAACACTTTTCATGTATTTCTCATTTTTCGTATAGCAGGGTCTATCGAAATTAAGCAACATGGGTAATGCTTGGATGAGGAATTAAATTTTTCATTCAACGAGTACTCCTACTCAAAAATTGAGTAAAAACTTAGTGAGATAAGTTGAAAATACGAGTTGAAAAAGTAGTTTTATTATTTTATTATTTTTTAATCTTTGTACTTTTTTACTCCAAAAATGGAGAATAATCCCCCATGGTTGACATCATCATCTTGAATCCTATTGGTTCTTATAAATTTTATTTTTGTTGTAGATTTTTTTGAGGAGGCCCATTTTAGACCTCAAAAATCCCCTAATGTAAGAAGTGGTAAATAAGGTCGTCCTCATCTAGCTTCCGACAACCCACAATAGTGTCTAGTGTACAAACTAGGTAGAGGGATGAATAACAAAGGTTTTCTTATTCCTCATCCTCTATCCACAAGGGTAAGTTATGCTCAATAGAGGGTTGATAAGGGGGTATAATACAAGTTTGTTTGAGATATTCCCGTTCTTAATGGTCCAGTTCCCAACCCTGAAACTAATGTAAGCATCATTAGAGGCCAACCAAGGTATTGCTAGGATGAGAGGATAACCATTAAACTTGGTTTTGGGTTGGAGGACAAGGAAATATATGGGATGCTCCCAAGAGTCGATAGAGACCATCACATCCTCAATAACCCCCTCAAGGGATACTCTGGACCTATCTGTAAGTTGCAACACTGTAGTGGTCTTCCTTAAAGCTCCTTGGAGGTTGAGATTTAACATGGTTTCCTTGGTCATAATATTTGTTGCAACACTAAGGTAAATCATGGTGTTAGGGACCATAATGCTATTAATGTGCACATCCACTACTAGACTACTAGGATCTAATTACTTTGGGAAGATCACCCTCCCAAGAATTAGATCAAACAAGTGCCCAAAAACATTGATATCGGGAGCATCTCTTATTATCCTCCCATGCCTCTTGAAGCATTCTTCCCTAATGAGCTTGTTGTAGATGGGGACATATTTGATAGCCTGGAGAAGAGGAACTTTAATGCACAAATTATTTAATTCTCCTAGAAGTTCAACCTCTTATCGGGTGTGCTCTTTATGTTGGACAAAGCTTTGATGATAGGGTGGTATAATGGCTTGAGGGGTACTGTCCTCCTTCTCTTCATCAAGATCTAAAGGTGGATAAGGTGGGTGATCATCTGAAGTATCTTCCCAGACATAAGGTTTATCTCTTGGACATCCACAACATAAGCAGGGTAGGTTGTTTCCCCACTATAGACCTATTTTTCTTTCTTAATGTTCGAGTTCAAATTGGGTTGGGAAAGAATCAGAGGTTTCTTTGGTGGGTTATTATGGAGAAACTATGGTTGAGGTGGAGAGGATCCATTAAGAGAGAAGTTTGGGCTACTCGAGGCCTCCATTTTTGTGAAGGCTTTATGATCCAGGATTTTTTTCTTATCGATGCATCATAATTACATATAACAGAGCACTTAAAAACCATGGAACATAAGCATATAAAATGAAGATAAAAATACATAATCACACATGAGATCAAGACACAAAGATCTGGTTATGGAATTCATCCAACTTGGACTACATCTCCAGGCCCTGCTCAATATTGGTGAGGCCTTCATTCATTAAATGTCATGGAAGGAGAGAACTACAAGCATATTGCTACATAAACATCCTTATACCTCCAATCTAGAAGATAGATGGTAAATGGAGAGCCAAACTCTAGAAACATATAGTACCACTGACTTCCTGGCAAAAAATCGTGCAAACACGATTATCCAAACACACAATTTGGATAATCGGGCCTTCTGCACCTTCTATGAACTTCCCTGCTACTCAAGGCAAGGTTTCAACTAATGCTGGAAGGTCAAGGTCTGATGTTGCGCACCATGTTTTGAACTATCATCCATTCCTCTCTGCCTTGCTATGAGGATAGTCTTATACATATAAGTGGGCGGTAAATCCACAATCCCTGGACAGTTCTAAATGAACGTCGAAATTTAGCAGGTGGGATTGTCTTAAGACTAAGGATCTTGGGACTTAATGATACATGCAACAAACCTTTACAAATATGGTGAAACCCATTTTAAATAAGGAAAACCATTTTAACTGTATGTTTAAACTCAGCGGCATGACTATTGGTGTTTCCCACAAGAGGCGAACATACCAACATAAAGTGCCTAACGATAATCATAGAACTGACGGCTTTATTGATCATAGTACATATTTTATCTGGTCTGAAAACCCCATTGAAAATCGCAATCAGTGGACAGACCCACGCTCTCAGATGATCACGGACCCACCGGGATAATTAAATACAGTTCATAAAATATCGCATTCAGGTACCCCATCACAAATCGCAATCGGCGCTTTCCATCAGCGGATACCAAAACCCATACAACTGTGGACCCATCAACATTATCAAATATAATGTATAAAATAATGAGTCCAAATCCCATCACATATTGCAATGAGTGGAGAATAGGGTGATACTCCATGCTCCGATTACGATTTGCGATTGCAATTTTATCACATTTACAACTGGCTCTGCTGGGGGACGATTCTTAAACACTCGTTCCTCTGATCCGTGGTATGCGATATCATAATCGCAGCCGATATCCTGTCGGGTTCAATTATTATCTAGTGTCTCCTCCGATCTATGATATGCAATATCATAATCGCAGCCGAGATCCTGTCAAGGCTGACTCTCCTTAAGCCGTGACCTCTTCTTCTATGTTAAGTGAAATGCGGGACCAATGGCAGCGTACTATTTTGCACTTCCCCATTCCCTGAGACTTTTGCCACGTCATCTCCTCCTACCACCTAGACAAGTCAAACTTGATGTTTGACTTGCGCTAACATATTCTTCTGAACTCAAATTTGAATGCCATTCACATCGTTGGAAGTAGGATGACATGCACCTTGGTCTTATGCTAAGTTTATCCATATTATGCCACTTTGAGTTTTGAGATTGTTTATCATGCCACTACTATTTTAGAGAGATCCACTTGGATCATTCCTCCAGGATCCTCCTGGATCAATCCTTCTATATCCTCTTGGATCAATTTCCCCATTGAAGAGGCTAAGGTTTATATGGCTGGAAAGGAGGATTGACAAGCTGAGTATAGGACCAAGGAGAGGGCATGGACAATGATGGGTGAGATGAAGGATACAAAGGTTGGAAGGGTGTATTTTGATTTGGATTGTAAGGAGGATATTTTTCACCCTACATGCCCTATTGATATGGTTGAGGGCCTTGTGATCTCCTTTGGTTGATGAAGCCAAATTTCTCCAAGCCATTATCTGCACCTTGGTATACAACTTTTAGGCCTGGAAGAGGGATATTTTTTTGTTGCATGGTTTTCCTCATAGATAGAGCATACTTTTATGGTGTTTAGTGGGCACTCATTTTTTGTATGTCTCTAGTGCATGTGGGGAAAAAGATGGCTAGTTCCCTTTTTGCTTCCTCTTGCTTCCTTTTAATTTACATAGTATCCATCTATAAGGAAAAAGTATGCAACATTTCACTCTCAAATTGTTCTAAAATACTCCCTATCTCATGTTTGATGGTCAATATGGATGGAGAAGAGTTGGTTAGGCCTTGACTTGACCTACCTCTCTTCCTAGTATCCCTAGAATGATTCTTTAATATTGTATTGAATATCAAGTGTATCCATTACATACTCCCTAATCCCTTGGAGAAGTACAAGCTTCAATAATTTAGGTTCAAGGGTAAAGTCATCCCTCCTATAGTTGAGTTGGAACCTTTCCTCAAGTCTTCTAAGGACTCATTTGGACCTAGGTTCATCCAAAATATTTCTTCTTTTGTCTCCTCAAACCTATAGTAATCCCTATACTTTTCATTAAAGTCTTGCTACATTTGTTCCTAGGTAATGATGCTTCCTCTAGGTAGGCTCATAAACCAGCACAAGGATGCATCCTTGAGGGTGGACGGAAACAAATTAAACTTTTGTTCATCAGAGGTATAGTCATAGGTCCTACAAAGCACATCAAACTCAAACATTAATGTGTCAGGGACCTCAAAGGCGAGGCCATGGAAATCTGGAAGAGTAGAGGGGACTATATTCTTCATCCTGGCCTCCCAATTAGTCTCTTAGATAGGAAAGAACTCATTGTACCTATTTTTAGCCATGTTGTGGATAGGTGATATAGGTTCTTCAAAAATTTCAGGTTTCTTGCCTATAGGATTTTATAACTTCCCTATGGTTAAGGTAGGAATTTCAAAGTCACCAATGAAGAGTGATGGCTGACTGTTGGAAGGGGTGGGGGTTTTTGGCAAACATTTCCCTTGATTTTCCCTAATCCTACGAGGAATGAAATATTTTTTGTTTTCTTTAATTTTTTCTTTTGGATTTTTTTCAAATCAAACAGTGTTGATGTGAAACAAAATATGAATAAGAAAGGAAACTTTTAAGTAGAAACAACACCTACTTGGAAACCTCGTGGGTAACAACACCAAAAAGTGATGAGCCTCAATATGACAACAAGTATGTTGAGACTCCCAAGGCTTCCAACTTTAGTTATCAACGTGGGGTTTGTACAAACTTAAGAGGTGACAATGCTATATGCATAGTAGGTCAAGTTCTATTCATGCCACGTTCAAGAAATGAACTAGCTCAAGGAAAACACATACCACTCTTTCAGCTAGCTCAAGGAAGAAAATTTCGTGAAAAAGGAGAGTTTTATTCTAATTGCATGAATGGAAACATTATTATACTTGCAGAAATGAAAATTCTATTTATCCAAATGTAATGGCTAACCCTATTCGCAGGAATGTAGAGATTGTGCTATTTGTAGAAATGAAAATAATAATCTAATTGCATATTGTAAACTCTATGCTATTTTAAAGAATGTGAACATTATTCTAATTGCATAATGTGATATTTTTATTTGAACAAGAAATTAACTTATGAAATAACAATGCTTATAACTGAAATCATAAAGAAACATAAATTCAATGAAATAGGCCTGATCTATTTTCCATTAATAAATCACTCTTTTTAATGATTGTGTTCAAAGAAACTTAGATTTAGTGACAAATTCGAAGTGCATTTCATTAGAAAAATATCATTGCTATTCAGATTTGGAAATCTATCCTCTAAACCTAATTGTAGAATTGTGTTGGGGTGAAGAAAACGAGGGTCTAAAGTGGTCTTTGGTCCTCCTCAATCATATGTTTAGAGTCTAGGGGTAATTTATCAAGCCTAAGGAAATAATCAATATTATAGAGAATATTTGGTTAAGTTTACATGATGCTACATGAGGCTACAAGTCTGCTTCATGATTGCTATATCATGCTACATGATTGCCCTATTTTTCTACATGATTGGATCTATGAATATAATGAGGATGGAAATGTGTTTTGAAGGTGGGAAAGGGTAGATGAAGATATATGAAGGTTGTATGAGCATTTTTACAATCCTAGCACCTCTTAGAAACCCATCTTGCACAAAAGTAAATGCACATGGTGTCCTTCAATGGCTTAGAAATATAGTTTCAGTGGCAGAGTTTTGAGGAAAATGTGAGATGAAGAGGAAGAGGTTGATGATGATAGGAGGAAAGTAGGATGAGTGTTCTAACCATGCAATCCACTAGTAGTACATGTACACCAAAAAAATTACCCTCTTTTGCACTTGAAATGAATGCCAAACGAATGATCAAGTTGTAGCAAAATGAACTAAACAAGAAAGGCTAAGTTGAATTTTATGAAACCAAATAACAAGAAAGGATGGGTTGAATTTTATTACATCAAAAGACAATATAAATTGCATCATGCATATGACCTACATCCATTAAAGCGTAAATAAGAATGTGATTTAACTACTAAATATGAAAAAACAAAATATGTAAGAGAGTATTGATCTAAGGTCTAACAATATACAAAGGAACATAACCACATATTTTTTTCTTGCTACTACATACTCTTCACTTGCACTTCCCACAAGAGTGGTGGTAAGAAGACTTGTGAAAACAATTTTTGCAAGAAAACTTCTACGAAGAAAGAAAAAATGCTACTACTAAAATTAATGCATAGATAATATACACAAAGAGAGACTGGAGCCTCTGGGTTGGGCCCTAACCCAAGGGGGACAACCCTCCGAAAAAAACTTAGATGTAAGACAATAGTAAAATTTGCATTGACATAAGATAAAGTTCAAGTACATCATGCAAAGGAAAGTGAAAATCACAGTTTCAAGCTCCTAGCTCTTAGTAGCTCTTCCCTACTCAAAAAATTTGAATCCTATTGATCCCTTAGTCTTATTTAATTATACAAAGATGAATAATGGGATCCTCCTTGGAAAGAGGACTACTTCCCTCCAAAATATTGAAAAATTTGGATCTAGCTCCCTTAGATCCTCGCAATTACTTGAGTGCATTGGCTGCTAGTATACCTCAAGATGTATGTGAGTGATTTTAGGGATCAAGTCGAGTTGAAGGGGAGTAAATGCAGGGGAGAAGCTTCCTACATCTCTTATAGCTATCCCCAACATGCCTTTACATAGTAAATTCACTAAAAAATGCTTTATTTCCTAAACATTAAGCACATTAGCCCAAGAAGTATGACAAACATCCTCTAGTCTCCCTATTAAGAACATTATAACCAAAAATATGTTAATTAATATGAGAAAAGAAGAAATTATAGGCTGGATGATGAAAATATGGCCTTATAATACACATATTGATGGGTCCCATCACTTTCATCTACTGTCAAGGCCTAGGAAACATTTATTATCGACCTACAAACTTTATTAGGAAAGGTCATGGAAGAGCAAACATACTTAAGCAAAGTGTATAGAAAAAATCATATCCAAATATCACAATATTAGAAATATTAGTCATCAAAGAAATGAGATTTATAGTTGTTATATTTTAAGAAAAGAATCAACTCCCTCATAAACTTTACTTCTTGTACTTATGACCATGATGCCATCTTTTCATTAGGGATTCTTCGTTAGCAGAAACAATTTTTTGTAGGGTTTTTCCCTAGGGTTTTCTTAGTTCACACTTTTTTTACAATTTACAAACCCTAGATATTGGAATTCTTAAGAATTTCCATCTTCCATATTGCATGATCTAAACTTATTCTAATATGTTAGCTATAAACCCTATAAATGCCATTGGCAAGCCTTGAAGCTACATCTAATTATGACAAAAAAATTCATATGCATGGAATTGAATAGTTATGATGGAAACACCTATTAATTTTGATCATGTCTTTTTCCTCAAGAGAGAGGATACATACACACACACTCCATTAAAGATCAGAAATATCTAAATGTAATTCCTTCGTAGTTGATCTAGAATTGTGAATGACGAGGTCTTCGAAGAACATGCATCTTAGTTTTGATGATATTAGGAGATATTTGATGCAAGAGAAATTTGAAATGGACATAAATCTATGCCTAGATTTTGAAATATGATATCAAAATATTATACATACCTCTTGAAAATCCTTACCTGTCCTCCTTCAAAAATTAACCTTGTCTTCAGATTTGGTTTACAACACGCTCACAGCATTATAGGCTTTACACTTGATCCTACTTGGTCCTTGCTAAGAGAAAATAGTTAGATCATCTCCAATCCTACTTCAGACCTTAGATAGTCTTGGATTATTTCGTTCATAGTTCCGATCATGCTTACGAATTTTGTTTTTCTCCATGAGTGAAATTATCCTATTTATCGAAGACTTCATCACATCTTCCAAAGGAACCATGATTTTGGTCACAAATTGACTAGTTTTTTTCTTGTCTAATTAATATTTCTCTATGGATAGGGCTACCTTAGTCTGGTGGCAACCTAAAAAATATCAGTGATGCTCCTATTCCCCACATATACTAGTAGTGACTCCTTTTATTTTGGAAACTCTTCCACTGTCAAATACCACAACAAGCAGCACATCACAATGGAAAATGATATTGATCACATCATTTGGTAGCTAAATCTTGATATCCCACATATGGGTGAATGTATGAAGATGGGTTACACTTTTGGGACAAATGTGGCACTGCAATTTCAAAATTTTACTCTTTTATCAAATTAAAGCCCTCAAAGTTCATATAAGCATTGTCAATTTTGATTTAGAGTAAAAATAAAAAATTGTGGAGAATTATGTTGTTGTCCTAATGATATGTTTTGCAAAATAATTTAGTGTTGTATAATCTGTCAATTTTTTCATTAAATGAAATGCTTGTCCTTGCAAATTTTCACACATCTTAAGAGGTATGCGTGTATTCATGTAGCATAAATTAGTCTAAAATGCGTAATATATATATATATATATATATATATATATATATATATATATATATATATATATATATATATATATATATATATATATATATATATATATATATATATATATGAGAATGATCTATACAGAGAGATGACTAGGTTGTTTATATCAAAAAATATTTTTTTTATGCAAAATTATATTTTTTATTTTTTTCGAAGTTGACGAAGTAATATTTCAATTGCATTTTGCAGAAACATGTGTTCATGTAAGAGTTTTTCAATTATTTAAGTAAATTCAGAAACCAAGAGTACCCTTTTGAAGAGTACTAATAAACAAAGATAGTGGTATTTAAAAAAAAAAATCATTGTGTATATTTTATGTTATTGAATTTTTATTTAGCCCCTTTGAAACTGTCCAAAAAAAATTCAAGCATTATGTTTTAAGGAAATTAGATGAAAAATATCAGATGAATTTGAAAATTCCGAACTCATAGGCCATTTGATATAGCATTCCATCATGAATCAAACATGATCAACTCCACCACCTAAGTAAAAGTTCAGCCTTAAGTCCACCAAGGTACAAAATGATGTTGCAAGGAAATCTACATAACGGAAGCTGAAACTCTATTTTGAGGTCCTTAGTAGCTTGATAGAGAATTTGGGATAATATTTCAAATAATTCAATTGAGCCCTTAATGTGGTTAAATAGAAGTTTGATCTAGCTTTAAGGTTCATTCTATGCCATAGCTAGATCTAGCTTTAAGGCTCAATCTAGCCCATAGCTTATTCTAGCTTAAGGCTCGATCTAGCCTTAAGACTCAATCTAGCCACTTTCTTTAATTCCATGCCTTGGCGGGAAATTTCAAAAACATGGCTTGATTGAGCTCCTAGATAACATTGGGTTACACAAAAACTCGATTGAGGGTTTGGTTTAATGCTCAATTGAGCTATGTTTAAGCCCTAAAATAGATCAATCAAGGGTTCAAAGGTTGTTTGATGATGAACTTAAAATGCCTTGTTCAAACTTCTATTTTCACCCAAAATGCACCGTCACTTGCTAAAACGTGTAACCCATGTTCATGCATAGACCCATATGTCCGCATCTTTACATTTTACACAAGTGACATCTTAACTACTTAGATGGTGATGGGTAACCTCATGCAGATACCATATTGCACAAGTATTTCACAAAGCTTGTTCTTCTACATTCTTCATGCTAGTTTGTTATACCCACTATTCTATCTTGATGGGTAATGTATTTTTAACAATGGAAGGTAATAAAACTAAAAAACTCACACATCTCCTTTTCCTTAATGACAATGCTTAACATGAATTTCATATATTCTTCACGTGTTACAGGATATCACTTAATACAATGTATATTCTCATGAATATGACATAACACCCAATGGAAATCCTTGAATGTCTTCGAACATGACAACTC
Organism: Pinus tabuliformis; assembly: GCA_031772625.1. NCBI lineage: Eukaryota > Viridiplantae > Streptophyta > Pinopsida > Pinales > Pinaceae > Pinus > Pinus tabuliformis. The sequence continues at coordinate 8,918,058 of CM062807.1, read as the reverse complement.
CTTATAATATTCCTTTCTTACACAATCAATGCAAAATCATGAGAAATACCCTTCAATATTAAAAAAAAAACTTATCTCTAAAACTTAGTTTCCTTCCTTCTTTCAGATTGTATGTTGTTGTAGTGTCCCGAGGCCTTCTTTGCTCACATCTGTCCATCTTCTTGACTTCGACAACTTCAATTTACCATGTCTTCTTGTAATTATCTCATCATAATTTCATGGACTTCTCATTGGAATATACATAGGAATGAGGAGATTCAAAGCATATTGAACTCATCATTAAGGAGCTTAAGTAATACCATAGAGATGTATTTAATGTTATAAAAAAAATTCAAGTGAATATGAGCTTCAAAAACTACAGTTCTATCATAATAATCTTTTGATTCCTTTGCATACCTTCCATGTAATCCCTTAAGAAAGTTCTAAAAAATGCTAAACCTTAACTCCAATAATTCAACAAGAGACCCAAAGCTATATGCCTAGAACACTCCTTGTAAACTCGATCAATAAATCCAACTCGGTTTAGATCAAAACTTTAAGAAAGATACAAACTTTTCATCAACTCGAACTAGGCTTCTCTTGGACTGTGACTAGCTTTGATACCATGTCAAGGTTTGAACGAAATTAGAATTTGTAATCATGATAATTGCTTGTGATTATTAATATATGTTTTTCATTTAGTATTTTATTTCATTCATTAGGTCATCAAGCAATTATACAAGTATAATGCATAAAAATAAAAGACACACCAGAGGTTAGGGCAAAGTTTAGGGAAAAACACACAAGGGGAAAACACAACAATCCCTTCCCTATAGAATCTTAGTCAACAAGAGAAATCGAATTCAAACTAACCAAGTGCCAAGTCAACCCTCCTCCAATCAAAAAAATTCGAAAACATTGTTCATAGAATGCCACTTGTCTGTCTTCAAACTTGGTTTAGTTCATAGATTCACATATCACAAAGATAAGGTGTCATAGAATCTCACATCATCACTGAGAGAGACATTACAAAAGATTACATCATCACAAAGGGAGATATTACAGAAGCTTGAATCATCACAAAAGTGCAATCACACAAGAAATTCGTATACCACAAAAGTATAGTGCCATAGAAATCTTGTATGCCACAAAAGAATAAAACGAATTGTCTTCTACATATGAGATCTTAATTAATTGCCAAGTGAAGGAATGTAGATGCCAATATATAGTTTCTAATTCATGTGAAGGGACATGTCCTTTGGGTAGGCCGATTTGTCTTCTGGAGGGAAAATTTGGTCAACTTAGAGACAGTACAATATATTAAAAAATCAATTTTCTTTTTCTTTTGGATGTCCAAATGGGACATAACAAAAATAATTTTTCTTTTGACTCAAATAATTCTTTTTGAATTTTACAAAATCATAATATTATGAAGACTGGACCTAGTTACTATTTCAACGTAAACATGATTAATCATGGTCAAGAATGATAAGAAAGTTTAGTTGTGGTTAAGATTGTTAAAAAATTTAACATTAATATAAAATAAATAATTTTTACATTAACAGTTGACAATTGTTTATAATGGTCAATCTCATCAACCTTATTCAACCATTGATGTATCATTAATCTAACATTAACATTAAAATTAAGGTAGCATCAGCCATGGTTAATGAACTTTAATGTAAAAAATGTAAATTTGAATGTAACATAAATACATTATTACATTAATGATTGCTCATGGTGAGTCATTAATATAATAATGTATTTATGTTACAATTAATTTTGAACATTGGGAAATCACTAATGTAATAATGTATTTATTTCACATTAATTTTGATAATTGTTACATTATTTTTTCTCAACGATGGTTGATGTTATAATAATGTTAATGCTAATCTTATACAAAATGATTAAGAAGGATTCTCAATGAAAGGAGGAAGTTTTGCCCACCAAAATCCCTCAAATAGTAGATTTGGTTCCCAATACTAGGGATATGCGTTAAATGGCAGGGAACACATTCCTAGATTTTCTCAATCATTGGAGCTTTAGAAACTATGCAATAATTTCAGAATATGTTCTTGATTAATTATTTAATATTGATCCTCTTGTAGTAGTGAGAAATTCCTTAAATTATCTCCTCCTCCAAATCTTCATTATCTACTCAATATTCTCGTAATATTCCACAAAAATAAATAATGTTAGGCACAAATATTAAATTATCCATAAACCTTCGTAATGAACATATTATACTTAAAAATACATTATATAATGCAAAAAGAGAGGTTTAATGTGTTGAAGGATGGTCAGATGGGCCTTAATTTATGTCTAATTTGGAGGCCCATCATACCCCCTACTGAAAGTGTTGCTCATCCTCTGAGAAACTTAGTTACATCATTGTGCCTCATTCATGGCCTACCTGGCCTTCCTGATTTGTACATTCCTGCCTTTTTCCCCTTATGCCAGATGGGTTCTTTAAGATTTTTCAATTTCTAAAGGTCTTCCACATCCTTTTCCAGTCTCCTACTACCTTTTTCCACCATTTGGACACCTCTGGAACCCTCAAAATGCCCTTAGATCCTGTAGTAAACTAGGACATCTTGTAATAATTCCTGTAGTAACTAGAGGAAACCCTGTAGCAGCCTGTTTAAACCTGTTTTGAGCAAAAATGATAGTTTGAGAGTAGGGTAGGCCCTCAACTTGACTTCCATGCCCCTCAATGCTATTTTGGATTGAATTTTCCATGCATTTCTCCCCTTTCTATAACATCTTTTAGGCCTTGGGAAAAAGCTAGAACGAGATTAGACACCCCTTGAAAAGCCTCTTTTCATCACTGCAATTTGAGTTCTATTTTAATGGTGAATGACTTATTTCCTTTTTTGTTTTATTCTTCTATTTTGTGGCCTAGATTATTGGCTAATGGGCCTTGGAGTTCTATGTTTTGATTAGGTCTCTCTTAGGCACTGCCATTTTGGTTTTCAGCACAATTTATTCCTTTCTTACTTCTTCTAGCAATATTCTGCCTTCATGTAGCAGTCATTCCTTATCTTTCAGGGTCTTCTAAATATATGTGAGTGATGAGAAATGATGTAGATGGTTTGGAGGATGATGCTAGGGCTTAGAGTAAGTAGTGTAGGTTTGTGAAAATGGAGAGGTTGTGCTCTATGTGTTTTTTTCAAGAAATTTTCAGGGTGAGAGAGAGTGTAGGGTTTGTTCTTGAAAAATGTTATTTTTTTATTATGAAATGAGATGGATGAATGATGGATATATAGTGGATATGAAGTGTATGGAGGGCTTGGAGTGTTTTGGTGACTTGGCCTTTGCACAAATTTCCTCTTTTAACTGTTGTCCCCACTCCTCAAAAGCATCACCCTTCCTAATTTGGCTTTTCCACATTTCATGAGTGAGGGAGTTAGCCACAATTAACTAGTTGAGGGTGGCTGAGACTGCTGACCCATCCTTAGCTTTATAAAATCTCACCTCTCATGCATTGACAACAAATTTATAACTATAATATGCTCAAGAGAAGAGGTTAAGAATATTGCATACCTATACCTACCCTTTGTTTGTTGGAGAGGCATGCATGCCATTGTTGAGTTGATGATCGATCCATGCTTCCTTGGAGGTGCTAATTTTATTTTCTTTCTTCTCTACATGTCTTCATATCTTATTGATTCTTTGAATGATAAGGTTTTTTTGTGCAATTGTCTTTCCATTATTCAATATTTTTCTGGTGGAGTGGATGGATTTCTTCCTAAGTAGGGTGTGCCCCCTTTTCAATCTTTAGAAATGGATTCATGTTGCTGAAGGTCGCTAGATCTTCTAGTGTGTGAGTGGAAAAAGAATTGATAATGAGTTTTGTTGCAACTGTGTAACCTACTTAAAAAATGAATCCTCTTCCTGTGGAAGTCATTTAACTCCTGCTCGAGACATAATTGATGCATGTGGGATTTATGGAAAGTCATAGGAGGTATAAGGACATGGTTAAAATAATCAAGTGGTGGTGTAGGTGGTGGAAAAGTTTATGACAACTTTTTTCTGATATTTTCATGTAAGGCAGAGTGGAATTTGAAGATGGATTTTGGTTAGATGGAGTATATTAGTGATGAAAGTGGTGTTGGGAGACCTATATCAACCTTCCAAAAAGAATACATGACCTTTTGACCCCTTTATCCAATCATATTTCCTCCTGTAGCTTCTTCTCCGCCATCCTATAGTACTATAGGATCTTCCTATAGTAATTCAGGACAACCTCCTGTATAAGACTTGTTTTGTCCATATCTCCCAAAAAGTAGAATGGATTGAATTGAAATTTAATGAGCATGTTTCCATCATCCTTATGAACCTCCCGATAAACAATATTGGCCAATGGATTCAAAAATATCAAGAAAAATTAAAAAAAGGCTTTAGACCTCAAAAATCCTGTAATGAAGGATCTCATATTCTTTTTGATTCATTCTAAAAACTTCTTCCTTAATATCATGATAATTATATTTTTCCATAAGTATCTTTTGCATATAATTCCATGATATTATTGAATTAGTCCCTAAACTCATGAACCATGTAAGAGCTCTATCCTTCAATGTTACCGAAACAATCTCAATTTTTAAGTGTGTAATAAGTAACCATAAGATCTACAAACAATTTCAAATTCAAAGAGAAAGGTTTCCAGATCCTCTGACCTTAGACTATGAATGTTTGGAAGAAAAGATGGAGGGAAGTTCTTCATGTGCACACTAACATCAGTATCTTGAATGGGAAATCCAAGAGGATCTTCCTTATTGTAATCATCTCCATCAATTTCTCCTAGCTTCTTTGTCACCTCTTCTTCTCGTACATGCAGAAATGAATGGTGATGTGGCTCTTACTACACCACGTGATCAAGTGTGGGGGGTTGGTGTTCAAGATTTATTTTTTTAATAAGAATGAAAATGGAATGAAATTTTATGTTCTTGAAATGAAATATGCCAAATGCAATTTTTTGTTTTTGAAGAAAGTAAAAAGAAATGAATAAACTAGGGAAGAAAAAAATGCATACTTTGACAAATCCCTGACAACAACGCCAAAAAGTGATGAGCCTTGGTATTGCAACAAGAATGTTGCAAGTCCCAAGGCTACCAATTTTAACTATCAACCCAGGTTTCATATTAACTTAAGAGATATTAGAACTATAACTGCAGAATACAATGTGTCTTTCACTTGCTGTCATGATGTAATGGAGTGCATGAAATGAAATCAAATCCCAAACTAATTGCAAAAAATAAAATGCTCGAAATGAAAATATCAACCTATTGCAAGAAAGAAAATAAAAGGAAAAAAACCTATTATAATTGCATAAATTAAATATCATGGACTAAATTTCAACCATTACATTTCAAAGAGTTTAGATCCATTAACAGAGTTCATTGGATACGGCAATCAAGAAACTCATCATTGTATTATCCAATTCATAAATTTGTCTATAAAACCAAATTGTTAAGATGTTTTTCATGGGTAAAAAAGCAAGTCCTAAGTCGTGTTTATCACCCTAAACCATTTAGTTAGAGCTTAGGGGTCATGATTCAACCCTAAGGGACCAAAATCAATCTTTTTGAGCAAATTTGGGCAATTATATACACACTGAAAGAGTACTACAGGAAGCTATAGGATGTTACAAATTTACTATAGCAAGTTATAATTCATTGAATGACTAAAAAAATCAAATCCAAATTGGATGGGATAAATTTTTTTATTGACTAGGATGTATTAGGTCTCCATGACAAGTGGAATCACTAAAAAAGACCTCTGTTAACCCATGTTAAAAAATAGAAGAAAATTACTAGTCTAAAATCTAGAAATTTTAGAACTAGTGAGCTAGTAAATCTATCAAATTCCTAACCTAGTAAAGTACAAATTCAATGGGGTAATTTTTTTTTATTAAAGACAATATTTTTGTGATATAATTCAAGTGGAATAAAATCGATTGAAGCTCGTTAACATGCTCTAAAAAATAATAGAAATTTACTGTTATTTGCCATAAGGGACTTCAAGGAATCTAGATTTGGGAATAAGAAAACTAATCCAAGTAGCTCAATGATTACTATGACCTTAAAAAGTTGTTCCAAGGAGAGATGATTCTTTTGATCTTGCAAAAGAACTTACTTCAACCATTTAACCCAATCCTACAACAAGAAATAATCAATCCTAAATGCAGAAATAGAAAAACAACAAGAACAAGAGATGCATGTGAATAAGAAGAAAAATGAAGAAAGGTAGATGATACAAAAGCACTTTGAGGCTCTTGGCATAGCCAAGCCCAAGGAAACTCAGAGTTCTATGAAGGAGACCAAGATTTAGAAGCTGAACATGGCACTAATCTTCATTATTTCGATCAATACAATTACATCCTTGCAAGAAATGAAAGTGGAGTTGCAAAAATATGAGTTCTCTACACACGAAGACTAAGAAGAATCAACCCCTAGAGGAAAATTTGACTTAGTACTTATAAAAAATGATTAGGAAGAATTCCCCATGAAAGGAGGAATATTTCCCCACCAAAATCCGTCAAATAGTAGATCTTGTTCCCAATACTAGGAATCTGCATTAAATGACAAGGAACACATTCCTAAATTTTCTCTATCATTTGAGTTCCAGAATCTGTGCAATAATTTCAGACCATCTTCTTGATTTATTATTTAATATTGATCCTCTTGTAGTAGGGAGAAAGTCTCGAAATTATCTCCTCCTCCAAATCTTCATAATCTGCACAATATTCTCACAATATTCCACACAAATAAATAATATTAGGCACAAATATGCAATTATCCATAAACCTTCCTAATGAACATACTAAAGTTAAAAATACATTATCTAATGCAAAAAGATAGGTTTATTGTGTTGAAGGATGGTCATATGGGACTTAATTTATGTCTAATTTGGAGGCCCATCAAATGTAACATTGTTGAATAAGGTTGACCATGGTTAAACTTGTTGAACATGTTTGACCATGGTTAAGCTTCCTTGGTCGTGTTTGAGTATAGTTGAATATGATCAAATGGTCAAGTTATGGTTAACCATGAACATGGTAGTCCATGGTTGTGCATGGGTTAACCATTTTGACCATATTTGAGAGTGGTTGAGCATGGCTGAGTGCGGTTGAGCATGGCTGAGTGCGGTTGAGCATGGACAATTATGGTTGACCATGGTTGAGCTGGTCTGAAAATGGTTGAACAAGGTAAACTATGGTTGAACTTGGTAAGCGTGTTTAACCATGGTGGAGATTACTTTACCATGGTTCAATTTGCTTGACCATTGTTGAGCTTATTCAACAATGGGTAATATGATCAACATATGGTTAACTATGGCTAAACATGGTAAACTATGGTTTTTAACATTTACCTATAGATGGTTGTTGTCAACATGGATAACCATGATGTTGATGTTGACCATGGTTGGAAATCATCACCATGTTGACAATGATTGGCGACATTTGATGATAGTCAACCATTTTTACCATGTACACCATTGTTTACCATCATTTGGCCATGTTTGAACTTGATTCGACATGGTTGGCCATCTTAACCATCTTGACCATTGTTGATATTGTTGTCTATGATCAATTATGCTCAACGACATATGACCATAGTTTATTGTGTTTTACCTTGGTCAAATAAGGTAAGATCACACTTCAATTGGTTAAACATGGTTGAACATGGTTGTCAATGTTGTTGGTTAAAGGTTGGCTATGGGTCAACTTTGTGACTAGGTTTGACCATGGATAGGCTTACTTGACCACATTTGAACATGGTTGATTATGGTCAAACACAGTGAAGTTATGGTTAACCATGAACATGATAATCCATGTTGATCATGGTTATTCATGGTTTTCCTTTGTTGACCATGGTTGACCATGTTGTCCATGGTTGGTTATGGTTTACTGTGGTTGAGCATGATCGATTGGTTCAACTTATTTGAACATGGTTGACCATTTTTTACCATGGTTAGGATTATTCGATCATGGTTGACTATGGTCAATATATGGTTGACTATGACTAAGCATGGTAGACTAAGGTTGTCAGCATTTTCCTATAGATGACTATGATTGATCTTGTCTGACCTTGATGCCCATGTTGACCATGGTTATCCATCTTAACTAGGTTAACCATGGTTAACCATAGTAAACCATGTTACCCATGTAGACAATTGTTGATTGTGGTTTGATCATATTTGACCTTGGTTGAACATGGTTTTCCATCTTCATCACGGTTTATTTTTTTGTACACAATTTACTATTCTAGACCTATATGACCATAGTTAATTATGTTTCACCTCGGTCAAACAAGGAAGGACTATAGTTGACTTGGTTAAATATGGTTAACTATGGTTAGCAATGAATTATTTGTTTCATTGTGACATCATTTTTTTGTCTAATTATGATGATGTTTGATGTTAACCACATCTACTTTCGTTATTGTGCACTACATTATGACAACATTGTTATTCATCACGTTATGACATTGTCTATTGTTCCTCATATTGTGATGGCATTTATTGTTGATCACATTATGGCGTGATTTGTTTTTTGGCACATTGTGATGTTTTTTTTTGGTTGTCATTTTGTGACAACATTTACTATTCATCACGTTACAACATAGCTTGTCACAATGTGATTATAGTTGTTTATAAGATTGTGCTGAAATTTTTTGTTTGTCACATTCCGTTGACATTTATTGTTCGCCAAATTACAACAACATTTATAATTTGTCACATTAGAGTGTGCTTATTATTCTTCACATTATGATAATTTTTTTGTTCATCACATTGTGACATTTTTTTATTGTTGATCACCTTTTGATTACGTTTATTGTTCATTACATTCTGTTGATGTTTATTATTTATTGTATTGTATTGCAATGGTGTTTATTATCTATCACATTTTACTGACACCTATATTCATCACATTGTGATGAAATTTATTATTAACTATGGTTGAGTTTGGTTAGATATGGTTAATTTATGTTTGATGAGGGTTGAATGTGGTTGTTGAGACCTCAACATGGTTGAATATGGTTCAAGATGGTTTTTTATTGTTGACTATGGCTGATCATATTTGACTATTGTTAAAAGGGATCAAAGGTGGTTGGCCATGGTTAATGATGGTTAACCGTGGTTGAAAATTTTGATCAAGACTAGACATGGTTAACCAAGGGTTGATAAGGATTGATCATTGGTGATAAGAGTTGACCATGTTTGAATATGGTCCATCATGGTTAAGTTCTAGTTAAACATGAACATGGATGACAAGAATTGACCAAGGTTAAATATTGTTTAGCATGGATGACCATGGTTAAATATGGTTCAACATGGATGAACATGGTTAACCATGGCTAACTATAGTTGTGTTTGTTTGACAATGGATGAAAATGGTTGAATATGGGTGAAATCATTATCGATGTTTGACCAGGGTCACCATGTCCAACAATGGGTGAGCTCATGGTTGACTTTGGTTAATTGTGGCTAATCAGGGGTGACCATGGTTGAACTTGTTTAAACATCGCTGAAAAAGGTTGACTATTGTTAAACCTAGTGACCATGTTTAATTGTGATTGAGCTTATCTAACAATGCTTGATCTTACCTGACCATTGTTTACTATATGAAACATATGGTTGAATACGACTAAACATGGTAGAATAGGGCTATTAGGATTGTCGTCACAGTATGACATTGTTTATTGTTCATCACAGTGTGATAACATTTGTTGCTAACCACATTAAAATGTGATTTATGGTTTATCCCATGGCAACATTAATTACTTTTCATCATTTTACGATGATATTTATTTCCATCATATTATGATATTATTTTTCACTTTGTAATGATGTTTGTTATTTGTCACATTTGCAATGACATTTGTTGTTTGTCATGTTTTGATAACATTTATTGTTCATAGTTTTTCAATGGCATTTTTTATTCGCACAATATGATGACATTTATTGTTCATAACATTGGGATGACATTTACTTTTCATCACATTGTGATGACATTTATTGTTCATGACATTGTAATGACTTTTATTGTCTATCACATTCAGACGTTTAATGTTCAGAACTCTGCTATTTCCTTTGTTCTTCATCACTTTATGATGGAATTTGTTGTTTATCATTTGCATAATTTCATATTGTTTCTCATATTGGGATGATATTTAGTCTTCGTCACATTGCAGTGATGTCTATTATTCATCACATTGTAATGAAATTTATCATTTGTCACATTGCAATGATGTTTATCATTCATCACATTGTGACAAACATTATTATTAACTATGGTTGACATAAATTGGTGAATTAAGATTATATGATCATAGTTGACTATGGTTGTTGCAACCTAAAGATGGTTGACCATGGTTAATTTTCATTAACTTTGGTTGATCGTGGTTGACTATGGTTAAAGAGAATCAACAATGGTTAATGATGGTTTACCAAGAGATAATAAGGATTGACCATTAGTGATAACAGTTAACCATGGTTGACTATGGTTAAATATGGTTCAGAGTGGATGACCATGGTCAACCATGGCTGACAATGGTTGAGTTTGTTTGACCCTAGATAAACATGATTGACTATGAGTGAAATTATTATTGATGTTTAACCATGTTTATCATGTTCAACACTAGTTTAACTTTTAAGAGAATGGTTGAATATGGTCAACTATGGTTGATAATGGGTGAAAATGGGTGGAAATGTTTAACCATGCATGAATATAGTTTGGCATGTTAGTTATCATTGACAAAGTGATTAATTGTGGATGTCCATGGATGATCATGGTGGGCATGGTCAATTATGGTGACTGTTAGGTCTATATAATACTAGCGTAGCCCCCATATTATTATTTTTGTGCCCCATGTAGCCCCCATATTTATATTGTTTTTCCCCATAGAATCCCACTATTGTTATTATTGTTCCCTTACATTATTATTTTTATGTAGGCCCTGATTATATTGTGACTCTTTAGACTCCTATATGTACCAAGAAGGTCTTGTCATTTGTATCATCCAATAATTGTTCATTTATGTGATGTAAAAGGAGGTTCCCCCCTGAAGAGGCTTATTTTCAAGTTGTTGATCTATATTTTATTCTTTTTTTGTAATCTCATTACGTAACATCTGTTAAAAAAAGCTTTATATCCTAGTGTTTCGCTGCTTCAAACATGTCATCTTGGAATTTTCTCTTAATTTTTTTCTCTAAGGCTTTAGAAGCTAAAATTGTTACAACATGGAGGAAATATCTTGATGAACATATGAATGCAATTTCAGACTTTGTTTTACTATATTTTTAAAGATATCATCTAAGGAAGTTAGGGTTTCTTGTGTGCTCCATTATTCATTCTCAAACAAGTCTCCACGGTAAAATAGTCATAAATTTCATTTTGTGCATCCAAATTGGTTTTTTTAAAAGTGGATGAAATTCCAAAGACTTTAGTTTATTGGACACTATTTTTAGGGTAGAAGGTTGAAATCATGAAATGTTTCATTCCGTACAAGTTCTCTCTATTGAAGTTGTCAATAAGAAGGTCATCTTGGGAGATTTGGCCTAACATTCTCTTAAAGAATCCAATCTCAGTATAATTGGTGGGATTGGAAAGAGGACATAGAGAGATAATGTAGGATAAATTGTTAGACCTTGGAAGGAAAAAATCATAGAGATACATCAGTTTCAAGTTCAACTTGATCAACAAGCTCAAAACCGAGCTCTAAAAAGTGTGTGTTTTTAAATTTGCATAACTTTTGTTTGAAAAATATTTTGAAGTGATTGGAAGGACATACGGAATCGAAAATATTATTGAATGGTTCTAAACTTCCTCAAAAATAAAAGAATTCTACACCCATTAATCCCTTAAAAATATCTACTATGATGCATGAAGAGGAAGAAAAGCAACATGATATATCAAAATTATGGGACCAAGTGCAACACATTTCGCTCTCACAAAGAGAAACCAAAGATGAACTAAAATGGGACATGGGAGGTTTAAAAGTAGACATATAAGGTTTGAAGGAATGTTTGAAAAAGATGCTATAAGAAAGGATTCCTAATGGTAACAAGGTAGTCCATGAAACTCATGATGAAAACAAAAGGAATTAAAATCATGATTTTGGAGAATCCAACCTTGGGATGAAGACCAACCACATTACAAATATCTATATGAGGAAGTTTGATGGCAAGGATCTAGTAACATGGATACTACAGATGGATCAATTCTTTGATCTACATGATGTGCCACACACACAAAAGGTACCTATTGAATAATTATATTTAGAACCCAATCAATTTGTATGGTATCAATGGATTTGTTCTCGTAAATAAATTTTAACATGGACAATTTTTACGAAGTAATGGTAGCACATTATGAGGATATAAAGAGAAACACCTTCATTTTCGAATGGATAAATCTGAAATAAAAGGATTCAATGGCGGAGCACATTGAGGACTTGCAAAGATTAAATATCAAGCGAATTGATATTCCAAAGGAGCATATGATTGATGTATTCATAGGGATTTTAAAGGATAACATCCAACATGAGGTTCGTGTTTGGGAATCTAATTGATTTGAAAATGCATTCAGAGTTGCAAGAAAAGTTGAACAAAAATTATGGCAACAAGGAAGTCTACCACTCACAACTTTAAATATGAAAATGTTTTTTTTTTCTAGCCTCCCACAACCTACAAGGTTGACATCACAAAAAATAGAGGAAAAAATAGAAAAATGGATGTGTTACAGTTGTGATAGAAAACACACTAAAGGTCATAAGTGTGTTGAGAAGAAATTATTTTACATAGATAGTGAAGAGGAGGGAAAAATGGAATAAGAAACATCAAAAGAAGAGGATATACACCAAGAAAGAAAATGAAAAAAAGAGGAAGTGAATCTGACCATATCTTGTAATAAATTGACGAGAATTACCACTCCCCAAACTCTCAAGATAGAATGATATATCAAGAATAAAAATTTAATATTGTTGATTGATGTAGGTAGTACCCATAATTTTATTCACTGTAAGATAACCAAGGAATTGAATTTATTTCTATATCCAACACCAGAGTGTCAAGTGATCGTTGAAATTGGAGCAACAATAAATTTTTCAGGGAAGTGCCATAATATCAAGCTAACCATGGGGGAGTCCAACCGTTACAATATTTGGGGACGATAACTTATAATTTTCAAGAATATTTCTTGAATTTTTTTTGGGAACAAAGGAAATTGAACTAAGGGATGTCACATGGTCACTACAGAATATAATTAGCTCTAATGGAATGATTTTGTTTTTAAGAAAGAATAACAAGGATTAATTTCACAATTATGCTCGCTAGATGTTCAAACATCGAAATCATAGATTTCTACAAATCCCCAAAAGGTCCTCGATAATCATTCCAAGGTATTTGAGACTCCCAAAGGTCCCCCACCTATTTGTGATAATTACCATGCTATTCACTTTATTCTAGGAAGTGTTCCTCCAAACATAAGACCATATAGATATTCCATTTCCCAAAAGAGTGAAATTTAATGTATGCTTGCATAAATGCTAGAGTTAGGTATAATTCAACCCAACAAAAGTTCTTTCTCTTCTCCAGTAGTATTGGTGCATAATAAGGATGGATCATGGCATATGTGTCCATATTATAGAGAACTCAATAAGTTCATTATTAAGATAACTTTCCCGTTCTTGTCATTGATGCATTGTTGGATGAATTAAGTGGAGCAATTTACTTCACCATGCTAGATATTCATTCTCGATATCATCAAATTAGAATGAAGATAAAAGTGATTCCAAAAAAAAATTTAGAACTCATGAAGGTCATTATGAACTTTTGCTCATGCCTTTTGCCCTTACCAATGCACCTTCCACATTTCAAGGTTTGTTGAATTCCAGTTTCAAACCCCTTCTTAGAAAACTTGTGTTAGTGTTTTCTGATGATATACTAATTTATAGAATGTATTGGAAAGATGATGTTAAATACGTTGACATGGTGCTTAAATTATTGGAGGAGAAACAATTGTATGAAAAAACCTCCAAATGTTTCTTTGTGGTATAGGAGGTGGAATATTTGGGTCATTCCTAGAAGAATTTCAAGAAAAGTTCTTGAAAATTAAAAGCTATCATCCCCAAATAATGTAACCATTGGACTCCCTTTTTTGAGAAAAAAAAAATATCATTTTTAGAAGTTATTCAACTTTCAGCGAGCTAAAGAAATTTTTCTATTTAGAATTTGATTTTAGAATAAAAAGAAACTCGTAAATTTTTTTATTAGCTTCCTATTGCTTATTCTTTAGAACATTTTTATTCACATTTGATATGTCAACTTAGCAATTTTTTCACTATGTGTTCTTTAAAAATTAAGGGTTTAATAAAAAGTCATGTTTTTTGGCACTAGTGTATTCTTTGTTAACCTGGAGTTTTTGAAACAAAAAATGTGATGCAACAAACTAGAAAGACTTTAATTTGGTATGGTTATACTTACGAAACCAACTGATGCACATAATAACTACTAGAATTTTTTTAAATTGAACTATTAGCTAAAAGCTAAAAATCTAAAAACTACCCATTAAAGAAGACAAACCAACATAATGCACCATAAATTTTTCATATTTTTCAGAATGTATTTTGGAAGATACATATTTTATTGATTCATAATGACCTTCAAAAAAAATTTGCACACATTTTATTAGAAAATTAATTAAAATTAGTAACTATGTATGAAATTCTATAAAATTTATATCTAGTCAAATTAATTCAACTATGAAAATGTTAGTATTGTTTCCAAAAGTAAATTCACCATATTTGATGGAGTTTTGACAATTCTGAGTTGTTGCAGAGTTGTAGGTTTTCAACCGAAGAAAGTAGTTGGGGCGAATAAAAAAAAATCGGCCCAATTTTTGTTTGCCATGATGGACGTTAAAATAAACAAAAAAAAATTCCACCAAATTTTTTTAAAAGTTCGGCCAAAAACCTATGCATATTTTACGTCTGCCACAAAATTTAAATGAGGTGACCCTTCGAAAAACAATTTCAGCAGAACTCTATAAATAAACTTGGCTGAAACATTATTTTCACACTCATATTCCTCATTTGAGCTTAATTTTTAAAGTAGAATTCTGTTGACTGAATTTTCAAAGTGAGTTTTTTGGGTTGAATTTTGAAAGTGAGTCTTTTGGGCTGAATTTTTAAAGTGATTTTTTTGGGCTGAATTTTAAAAATGAAATTTTCAACTGAATTTTAAAAGTGAGTTTTTTGGGCTGAATTTTGAAAGTAAATCTTTTGGGGTAAATTTTGAAAAGTGAGTTTTTATTTAGAAAGATAATTTTTTTTGTTGGATTTTGAATTTCATTTTTTTGCATTTGATTTGAAAAATTTACATAAATTAAACTCTCATGGGAAGTCAAAGAAATTTAAAGAGAAAATATGATCGAATAAGAGACATTGAGGCTCGTAGAGAATACTCGATAAACTATAACAAAAGAAAGAAGGAATAACACTTAAATATTGAAAGGGAAAATCGATCTCAACAAGAAGTTGAAACATGTATGGAAATATAAATATTATATTTAACATTTAATAGTGTATTGTGAAATTTATTTTTTATTTGATGAACTAATTTGAAAAATATTTTGCAATATAAACCGAGAGAGATTTTCCTCATAACATTGATGATGATATTGAAAATGTTAAAAGACAAAGTGAAAAAAATAATGAACCAATGATTGATGATGTTGTTGAAAATGTTGAAAGAGATTCAAGTGAAGATGTTGAATCACCATTAGGTATGCATATATTTTTCGTGTATTATTGAAATTATACATATTTATTAGTTTAAATTTGATTCAAACTCTATTTTTAAAGTTAATTATGTAATGCATATTTATACCAATTTACACTAAATTATCATATGTATAGATGAAATCAATATTGATGATGAGATGTTAGGAAATGTTGACACTCACACATATGGAGATAAAAAAGTTTACCATGTTTTACGATATCGTGTTAAGTTTATTATTGATAATTTCTTCAAAGATGGAAATCTGACAGTTCAATCTCAAATTTTGAGAGGTCTCTTAACATAAAAAATTTAAAATAAGCTACAACACTATTGGGTATTTGAAAATCAATGAAAGATAAAAAGATGAAGGAAAATGTGATTTAAAATATACATAGAGCTCTAAAATCAATTGGAAGATCTAGAAAAAAAAGTGATCTCGATGCATGTAGAGCAATGCAAATGGCAATGGTTTCAGCACGTAAAATCTATGGCAAAATCATTAGGGACCTCAAAAAAAATTGCACAAGCACAGGAAATTTTGATTACAAATATATGCAAAGGATGAGGTGGCTTGTTGGACAGTTATTTGTAGGCAACCATACAAAAATAGAATTGGAGAAGATGTTTAAAATATATTATATTAATATTGCATGAAAAATTCACATGTTTCACCAAAAGGAAGGGATGTGATGCAGCGAAGAATAGCACGAAATCATTATGAAGGACATGTAAAACATATCTTGGAGACCACTCAGATAGAGTTGTTCATTAAGTTCATAGAAGAGAATTGTGGAATTAATGTCTCAATTAGTACTTTTGTGAAACAAAAACCATGCTATGTTAAATCTATCACTCTACATGACACCTGTTGTTGTCGTTATCATGTGGAATTAGATTGTATTACGACACCTTTAATTTTGGTAAAACATTATGGAAAAATTCACCTCCTTCATCCACTATCCATGATTTCATATCGGAAATTATACGTGGAAGTGAAATTCATGAATTAATTTATCAAAAGAAATGTGTTGGTGGTAAAAAATGTGATCATTTTGGAAATTTGACTTTGTTTCACGAAAAATATCCTATTGTAATGAATAATCAATCACTATCCAAGGTAAAGGTGAAATTGAAAATACATAAATATATCCATACATTGATTGGTTCAAATAGTAGTACAAGTGCTAAAAGGATTGATTTGCAAGAAGAAGAAATTTCTTTGATGGAGATTTTGAAGAATTTTGAGACAAAAATTTATAAATACACCAAGAATTATCATAGTGGGCGATGGCATGACCTGTAATTTAAAAAATCCCATGAAATTTTTCCACCAAGGATCGTTTTTTCAAGTTGATTTTGTAGAAAATTACACATTTGTTGCACGAAATGAAATACAGAGTGAATATTATCATTCTGACTAGGTGTCTATGCTTGTCCATGTTCTATATAGACATGATAAACAAAATGTTGATCCTATAGAAAGCACCAATGAGAATAAACATGTTATCAAACAATATCACTTTTATATTAGCGATAACCGTGCACATGATACACATTTTTTACATCATCGCTTTGATAAGATTCATGACTCATTGAAAGATCGTGGAATAAAATTCAATGAACATTGGATATGGTTAGACGGATGTGTAGGTGAATTCAAATCTTCATGATCATTACTTTGGTTGTGTCATCTTCATATTAAAACCAACATTAAGCATTGTTGGAATTTATTTGAAACTAGTCATGGAAAGGTAGAACATGATGGTGCAGGGGCATGCATAAAGTGAGCACTTAGAAGATATCAAATGAACCACTCTGCAAATTGACTTGTCTCATATGAACAAGTTGTTCAATGGTGCAATGTTGCACTAATCCCTGAGACTAACCCATCATGGGAGGTACATGTATGTACATATATACATTAACTTGTCTATATTTTTAATATTTTATCATTTATATTAATTCTTTAATTTTAAGAATTTATAAATTACATAGTTTAAATAATATCATGATCTGATTATCTTTGATATATAAATTGCATTTTAAATAACATATTTAAATTCTTTTTTGAATTTACTATAGGTTTTTTGGCATATTGGAATCCAAGATGTAGATAGTTCGATCACATATGAAACTGAAATAGTAAAAGGGAATCGAAATTTCCATTCAATTAAAACAAAGGGGTACTAATATGCATTTTCATTTTATAAAAGAAAATAATCTTGTTTTTGTTCTGTTTCCATAGAGGACACACAATGCAATGATGTTTGTGAAAAAAATATGTATGTAAAAGATTTGCAACATACATAACCAAATACAAAGGGTAAAATGTCTGTTGCAAGCTTCGAAAAGATGGAATTAGAGGAGACTATAGTATCATTTGAAGGTGATCGAGTTTCTGATCTTGTTAAAGAAGGTAACATTTCAATTTCTTTCAAAGGATATATATTTTTTCTATGTTTTTAAAAGCATTGTGTATAAGTATCTAGATAATAGATAAAATATAGATATAAATAGATAATAAAATCAAGTACATGTTTATAACTAATTTATTGCTCATTATGATATGAATTTTCACTTGTTTTTATTGTGTAGGAGATGTTTTTGTTGTATCTCCACTCATTAAAAACATAGAAAATGTCAAGTATTATTTGATGTGGTGCACTGAATGAAAGACAAAGTTATTGGAAGACTATGATGATAACGATTTTCTATATGAAAGATGGTATATTATAACGAAATATTATTTTTTCCAAGAAACTCATCAAAGTGAGAGTAGTGTATACTTTCAAGAAAATCAACCCGATGTCATAAGTTGTCAATATAGTCACTTGCAGCGCACATAAAGTTGATAGAAGTTCAATGGCAAAAGATTACCATGAATAGATCATTGATGATGGCATTCAATTAGAATTTTTTTACTTGAAGTTCCCAACAATTTCTTCTCCTTGTATTAATCTTTAAGAACTTAGAGTTCAAGTACATTGTTAGCCTTTCTTTTTTTGCACTCTTAAGTTGTCCATTCTAGCTAGTAAGCTAAGTATTAAAGAATTGTTTTCATCAATATGGCACAAATCTGTTGCTAATGTAAGGATATCGTGTTATGAAACTAGCTCACAAAAAGATAGAAAATATAGATCAACACCTTAGAAATAATCCTCTTCAAGGGGGCAACCACCTTTACATTACACAAATGAACAATTATTTGATGATACAAATGACAAGACATCCTTTCTATATATAGGAGTCTAAGGGGTCATAATAAATCAAAGCCGACATAACAATAACAATGTAAGGGAAGAATTATAACAAATGGGGACTACATGGGCACAAAAATATAATATTGGAGTGGCACTAATAATAATAAGGGGTTAGACTAGTACTCTAGGGACCTAACATGCCCCTCTCCTTCAAAAAGTGTTGTCCTCAACGCTTGAGTAGTTCTTGATGCTTCTGTATAAAATCCTTGTCCTCCCATGCAGAATCTTCAGTGGGTAAGTTCTTCCACTTGATGAGATACTCTGAAATTGATTGATTTCGTAGTTGTTGGGTTCTTTTTTCTGGGACTGCTCCAGGTTCCAATATTATTTTTCCTTCCTCGTTAAGTTCTAACAATATTTTTTGAACTAGGATATTTTGCAACTTTTGAATGAGTGGCCACACTTCTTCATGCTTCTTCCATTCCTCCCTTCCTTCATTTATCTAATATAGTTGGATAATAGAAATAGCACAAAACAATGCTTCCACATCCTCATCCTTTCTTGAGAGTGCATCTACAACAACATTTTTCTTCCCTTTTTTGTAGACTATTTCAAAGTCATAACCCAACAGATTTGTGACCCATTTTTTCTGTTCTTTTAAAGATAATCTTTGTTCTAAAAAGTATTTAAGACTATCATGATCCATTTTTACCTTGAAGTGTCTTCCCATTAGGTAAGGTCACCATTTCTTAAGTGCATGTTGATCTGCCTGTTGTTTTCATTTGATTTTGCACCAAGGTGAATTTATCCATTAAAACTTGGAGAACTTGGTGTTGATGCTCGATGTGATCTTTCATTGCTTGAATATTTTTCTTCTTGATATGCCCTTCTATCTTGAGAGTTTGAGGAGTGGTAATTTCTTCCAATGCATTACAAGATATGGTCAAATTCATTTCGTGATGCTCAATGTAATATTTCACTTCTTGAACATTTATACTCTTGATATGTCTTTTTATCTTGATAGTTTGAGGAGTGGTAATTCCGACCATTACATTACAAGCTATGTTCAGATTCATTTCTTCTTTCCTGATGTGGTCTTTCACTTCTTGAAACTTTTTCTTCTTGATATGTCCTTCTATCTTAAGAGTTTGAGGAGCAGTAATTATTTCTAATGCTTTACAAGATATTGTCGGGTTAATTTCTTCTTTCTCTCGGGTTGGTTCCTGGTGTATATACTCTTCTTTTGACGTTTCTTGATCATTTTATTCCTCCTCTCCACAATCAATGTAAAATAATTTCTTCTCAACACACTTATGACCTTTAATGTATTTATTATCACAACTGTAACAAATCCCTTTTTCTCTTTTTTCTTCCAATTGTTGTGGTGTAACCCTTGTAGGTTGTGGAAGGCTAGGAGAAACAACACTTCCATCTTTATAGTTGTGAGGGCTAGACTTCCTTGTTGCCATAATTTTTCTTTCCACTTTGTAACAAAGCCCTTTTTCTCTTTTTTCTTCGAATTGTTGTGGTGTTTCTCTAAAGAAGGTGTTGCCCTTTGTATCCTCATAATGTGCTATAATTTCCTCTGTGAAAATTGACCATGTAACAAGTGGTTTACGATAACAAATCCCTTTATACCATAAAAATTGATCTTGTTCTAAATATGAAGATGCAATAAATACCTTTTGTAATAGTGGTACACCATGTAGATTAAAATATTTCTCCATCTGTGGTATCCAATTTACCGGATCCTTGCCATCAAACTTCCTCATCTCGATTTTTCTTGATTTTAGGAGCTCGATCTTGAAACGATTTTAACTCTATAATTTCAGATCTCCAAGTTCTGAAATTTCTTCCTGCAGTATCTCTCTGAGTTCTCTTTCTAACGCTACAAGTGTGATCATAATTTGATTATCCAGAAAGAGTTATGCCAAATCTCCCAGGGTGGCCTGTTTATAGACTAGTTCAGTAGAGTGAAATTGTATGACATGCCACGTCTCACTGTTTCGACCTTAGTACTTGAAACTGATATAAAAAAAAACTACAGGAAGTTCTCTTTCTAAAATTTCTTACAAAATTTCAATGTGATGCTCAGAACAAAAGTTATGACGATTTTCCCCCGGTCACCTATTTGGAATGTAATTCGGGTGTCTACAAAATACCTAACTTCCTCAGATCATATCTACACAAATATAGCGACACAAGATCTGAAATTTGGACCCATGATTGAGACTGATTTCTTCTCAAATGGGTTTTTTTTGCTTCTGAAACATCGTAGAAAACGGTTATAGTACAAATGCCATGATGACCTATTTTAGATGAAATTCTAGAGTTTACAAAAACCATAACTTCCTTAGGTCATATCACTGAAAATATAGTGAGACAAGATCTGAAATTTGGAGGCGAGCTTCAGTGTGATTTCAGCTCAAATGGGTTTTTTTAGCCTCTCAAACGTCGTAGAAAGAAAGTTATAGAGAAAATGCCATGATGACCTGTTTGGAGTGGCGAAACCCTAGAATCCAAAGCTCTGATACCAAATGTTATGGAACCAACTCACAAAAAGATAGAAAAGATGGATCAATGAGCCTCTTCGAGGGGGAAACCTCCTTTACATTACACAAATGAAAAATTATTGGATGATACAAATGACAATACCTCCTTTATATATATAGGAGTCCAAGGGGTCATAATAAATCAAAGCCGACATAACAATAATAATGTGAGCGCACAATAATAACAATAGTGGGCTTCTATGCGGCACAATAATAACAATATGGGGACTAAATGGGCACAACAATATAATAAGGGGGTTGTATTAATAACAATAAGGGGTTACACTAGTAGTATATGGACCTAACATATAGCATATCAAATTTTTCTTGTTTGTAATATTTTTATTGCTATCTTAGTGCCATGTTTTATAGAGAAATTTTATAGTATGTTTTCATGAAGAAATTTATATTAAAAGTTAACTATCAACCGACATCCATAGTAGCATTTCTATACATGAATTCAAAATGTATACCATATTTTATAGTGTAATTTGAAGTTATGATTGTTTTAGATATCTACAACATTATAAGATTCATTTAAATGCAAAATGTACCATGTTTTGTAATTTTCAATTTTACTAAATTCATTAAATAGCTTCACAAAACATCTTTAAACAAAACCTAAGAATCATATTAACATTATAAGAATTATCATGCAAGGTGTACCAACTAAATGAAAATTTACTTTCATTGCTACATATTTGTGAACTTAAATACATGTAAAACCTTTTTAAGCATCAAACCATGCATCATGCAAATTGTACCATGTTTTATAATGCAATTTTATAATATGTTTGCATGAACAATTTTATATTAAAAGCTAACTATAAACCGACATCCATAGTAACCATTCTATACATGAATTCAAAATCTATGTACCATATTTTATAATCCAATTTTAAGTTATGATTGTTTTAGACATCTAAACCAATTATAAGATTCATTCAAATGCAAAATGTACCATGTTTTGTAATTTACAATTTTACTATATTCATTGTAAATAACTTAGAAAACAACTTTAAACAAAACCTACAAATCATCAACTAACATTATAAGAATGATATTTCTAAATGTACCAATTAAATCCACATTTAATTTCATTGCTACATATTCATGAATGTAAATATGTAAAACCTTTAAGCATCAAACAATGCACCATGCAAATTGTAACATGTTTTATAATGCAATTTTATAAAATGTTTACATGACAAACTTTATATTAAAAGTTGATTATCAACTCACATCCATAGTAGCCATTCTATACATGAATGCAAAATGTATGGTACCATATTTTATAATGCAATTTTAAGTTATGATTGATTTAGACATCTACACGAAATTATAAGAATTATTCAAATGCAAAATGTACCATGTTTTGTAATTTTCTATTTTACTTTATTCATTTTAAATAACTTACAACTTTAAACGGAACCTAAGAATCATCTGCTAACATTATAAGAATGATCACAAAAAATGTACCAACTAAATGCAAATTTTCTTTCATTGCTACATAATCATTAACTTGAATATGTAAAACCTTTAAGCATAAAATCATACATCATGCAAATTGTACCATGTTTTA